>OX422190.1:3955854-4123660 GCA_949130485.1 Agelas oroides
TGTTGTATACATATAGTCTTGCTCCCAGGACTACTCTGCTCTGTTGTATACATAGTCTTGCTCCCAGGACTACCCTGCTCTGTTGTATACGTAGTCTTGCTCCCAGGACTCCCCTGCTCTGTTGTATACATATAGTCTTGCTCCCAGGACTACCCTGCTCTGTTGTATACGTAGTCTTGCTCCCAGGGCTACCCTGCTCTGTTGTATACGTAGTCTTGCTCCCAGGACTACCCTGCTCTGTTGTATACATATAGTCTTGCTCCCAGGACTCCCCTGCTCTGTTGTATACGTAGTCTTGCTCCCAGGACTACCCTGCTCTGTTGTATACGTAGTCTTGCTCCCAGGACTCCCCTGCTCTGTTGTATACGTAGTCTTGCTCCCAGGACTACCCTGCTCTGTTGTATACGTAGTCTTGCTCCCAGGACTACCCTGCTCTGTTGTATACGTAGTCTTGCTCCCAGGACTACCCTGCTCTGTTGTATACATATAGTCTTGCTCCCAGCCTCCCCTGCTCTGTTGTATACGTAGTCTTGCTCCCAGGACTACCCTGCTCTGTTGTATACATATAGTCTTGCTCCCAGGACTACCCTGCTCTGTTGTATACATAGTCTTGCTCCCAGGACTACCCTGCTCTGTTGTATACGTAGTCTTGCTCCCAGGACTACCCTGCTCTGTTGTATACGTAGTCTTGCTCCCAGCCTCCCTGCTCTGTTGTATACATAGTCTTGCTCCCAGGACTACCCTGCTCTGTTGTATACATATAGTCTTGCTCCCAGGACTCCCCTGCTCTGTTGTATACATATAGTCTTGCTCCCAGGACTACCCTGCTCTGTTGTATACGTAGTCTTGCTCCCAGGACTACCCTGCTCTGTTGTATACGTAGTCTTGCTCCCAGCCTCCCCTGCTCTGTTGTATACGTAGTCTTGCTCCCAGGACTACCCTGCTCTGTTGTATACATATAGTCTTGCTCCCAGCCTCCCCTGCTCTGTTGTATACATAGTCTTGCTCCCAGGACTACCCTGCTCTGTTGTATACGTAGTCTTGCTCCCAGGACTCCCCTGCTCTGTTGTATACATATAGTCTTGCTCCCAGGACTACCCTGCTCTGTTGTATACGTAGTATTGCTCCCAGGACTACCCTGCTCTGTTGTATACATATAGTCTTGCTCCCAGCCTCCCCTGCTCTGTTGTATACGTAGTCTTGCTCCCAGGACTCCCCTGCTCTGTTGTATACGTAGTCTTGCTCCCAGGACTACCCTGCTCTGTTGTATACATATAGTCTTGCTCCCAGGACTACCCTGCTCTGTTGTATACGTAGTCTTGCTCCCAGGACTACCCTGCTCTGTTGTATACGTAGTCTTGCTCCCAGGACTACCCTGCTCTGTTGTATACGTAGTCTTGCTCCCAGGGCTACTCTGCTCTGTTGTATACGTAGTCTTGCTCCCAGGGCTACTCTGCTCTGGAACACGAACATAGCAATCATGAGTGCTTAATTGGTTTCTTTTTTCATATGAAGTTGATGTGGTGGCCAGAATATTTAGAACAAAAAGGCAACATTTTGTCCATATCATAACCAATTATACACTCAACGCTTAGTGTGCATGATATTCGCCCCTCGCTAGCTACGTACATCTGTAGATACCTGTATGTGTAGTACATTTCAAGTTGCCTTGTACCTTAGCACTTATTTTGCTGTTCTGCATGAGCCCGTTCATTTCCTCTCTACCTCCTCTCCCTTTCTCCCCTCCCTCTCCCAGCTCATCTTCCACCAACAGCAGCAGCTAATGCTGCAGCGCCTTCGCCAGCAACAGCAACAACCACCACCACAACCGCAGAGACCATCACAGCCACAAAGACCTTCCCAACTTCAGCCATCACTGCAGCCTCACCCTCCCCAGCCACTGGTGCCCACCCCTCTTCAACAACAGGCTCCTCCCCCCACCACCACTCCCGCTAGCAATGGTACCAAAGCTGAGGCTGTATGGGGAGCTGGGGACTCACCCAAGGAAGGTAAGGTGGACCAGGGTATGGGACTCAGGTGTAGGCGTGGTGATATTGTTTATTCTATGCATGTTTTGTGTAGAATCTGGAGAAGAGTGGCCAGACATCACTGCTGATAGCCTGTGGGAAACACCGTTGACACGCCCTCCAGGCAACATTGCCCTCAAGAGTGGACAGGAGAAGGGAGTAGAACGAAGAAGAGGAGGAGGAGGAGAAGGAGGAGGAGGAGGAGGAGGAGGAGGGCAAGCGGCACTTGAGAGGCAGCAGCAGCAGCAAGAACAGAGGCAGAGAGAGGAGGACAAGGCTGTGAGAGAGAGGGAGAGAGAGGAACAGCAGAGACAGTTGGACGAACAGAGGAGGAAGAAGGAAGAAGAAGAAGAAAGGTTAGTCACAGTGGTTGGTAGTTTCACACACTAGATGTCATCCCCTCTCCTTTCCCTTGGTGACACTTCATTCCTTTTCCCCTCCCTCTTTCTCTTCTCTCCCTCCCTCTCCTCCCTCCCTCCCTCCCTCCCTCCCTCCCTCCCTCCCTCCCTCCCTCCCTCCCTCCCTCCCTTCTCAAGACAAAGAGCAGAAGTGGAGCGACAGCGGCAGCTAGCGGTGGCTGAGGAGACCAGACGGAAGGAAGCGAAGGCAAGAGTAGAGGCAGAGCGTCAGAGGCAGGTAGAGCAGCAGAGGGCAGCGAAAGAACAAGAGAGACTAAAGCGGCAGAGAGAAGGTTGGTCAGATGGGAGAGAGAGACAGGTTGTGCACGTACAGGGTAGAATCTCTTACATGGCAAACGTTCATAGCTTTTTAGATTAAGGTTACAGGATTGTCTCGGTGTGCATGTTATATCAACATCAGAAATCTCACACAGAATCCAAATCCAAGCCAGTGCAACAAACTTGCATGTAAACATAAAGCAGGGAGGATGGTGGGCTAGATTCTCTCAAACAAACAAACTCCTTCATTGTATTGCATGAGACATACATTACAAGAGAAGGGGGTGGTATACTCCAGTTACATGCCAAAATGCTGAGCAATCGCATTGTACATAAATAATTGGTCCACCACAGTAATCGTATGGCTATAACTTATAGTTTACAAAACAGTATGGATTTACACAAACAATTTTTACATGACATTCCTGTTTCTGCAACACCAAATGCTATAGGAGCCTTGGATGGTCCGTTTGCAAAGTTCAAACATCAATTTTGTCATCTCACTAGTGGTGATGTTCAAGGTGGTCTTTAGGTGCTGGAAGCCAGCAGAGTTTATTACTCCTCTGGAGCCAACTTCCAGGGTGATGAGTTCAGTTTCATAACCTGCATTACAGGCTCCAGTGACCAGTTCTTCGTACTTTTCCTCCTTTCTCTCAGCTGCTACTTCAAAGTTTGTCTCATAGCTGATCGTCAGTTCAGCAAGCATGAGTGACTTCTGCTGGTCGTCCCACCAAACAATGTCCGGGCGAAGATCTGTAGGAACAATGTGCATGGGAAATTCATATCCATCACCGAGGTCGGCAGTTAGTCGGGTGGTTGGGGAAAGCTTGGGTTGGATGACTTTTACAATCTCTTGGAGAACTGCATCTCTCTCTCTCTCTCTCTCTCTCTCTCTCTCTCTCTCTCTCTCTCTCTCTCTCTCTCTCTCTCTCTCTGACAGAAGAGATCCGCTTGCTACAGATTCAGAGGCTTCGTGAGGAGCAAGAGTTACAGCAGCTTCAGCAGCTACAGCAGCGGCAGCAGGAGGAAGAGGAGGAACAACGGAAGATAGCTTTAGAGAGGCATCATCGGCTGCAGCAGCAACAACAGCAGCCTCAGTCACTGTCCTCCTCAGCTCGCTGGGTGCAGCCCAACTCTCATGCCCCCTCTCTCCTCCAGATTCAACAGGAAGAGGAAGTCCAGGCTGCACAGGAGCAGGTAGGGTAGTGCCTGTTGCCGAGGATATGCTTGTGTCCATGTAAAGTTGTTAGCCTTCAGCATTGTGTATTAGATGCCAGGTTGTACTGTAAAGTTGTCCTCTCGCTACTTGATGTCTCACCACAACTCCCTCATTTCCTTCCCCCCCTCCCCCCTCCTTCCTCTCCTCCTCTTTCTCTTCCTCTGCTCCCCTCCCTTTTCTGTCTTCCTCCTTTTGTTCTCCTTCCCTTCGTCGTTCCTCTCTCCCTTTCTCCTTTCCCTCTCTCCTCTCTCCCCTTCTCCCTCCCGTTTCCCTTCTTCCTCCATCCTTCCCCTTCCTCCCCTTTCCTCCCTTTTCCGTCTCTCTCCTTTTATTCCTCATGCCTTTGTCTGTCTTCTCTCCCTTTCTTCTTCCCCCTCTCCTCTTCTTCCCTTCTCCCTCCGTCCTTCATTTCTCATGCCTGATGACAACATGGCTCACAATGAGTCCTCACTTGACTCTCCTAGGTTGATATAGAAAAAGAGACAATGTGCCAGTAGACCAAACAGAATACGACACAAAATGTATATACTGATTATCTCCTTTCCCTCCTCTTCTCCCTCCATTCTTCTCTCTCAAGCGTCAGCGAGAGGAGGCGATGAGAGCCCATATGCAAATGATGCGACAACAGCAACAGCTGAACCTAGGAGGGTGGGGCAATGTGCAAAAACGGTACATTTGTGTACGATGGCTGCGTGTACTCACACACATGTAGAATGTTTAGTGCACAGTAGTAAGTTACTTATTGAAGTTGGTTTCCAAGCTTCGTAAATTCTGCCATGCACTAGTAGTAATCTGCTTTGCATTCATTTCACTTGTCTGAACACTTTGTGTACATGTGTGACAGTGTAGCAATCGAAGATTATTCCGTTGCATAGTTTGAGTGTATCCCTGCGTTTGAAGCACCATATTGCTCAACTTTCGTTAAGGGTGGGGGGCTCATAGACGCTTCGTAGCTGCATCAGATATTCATGCAGCTATGTAGCGCATGTGAGCCCTACCCTTAACAGGAGTTCAATATGGCGTTTCAAATGCAGCAATGCATTCGACTAAGCAACATTTCTACACTGGACTGTTGCATGTATATCTGAAGTAAGTGAAATCTATCATGTCCCTGAACACACCAGTCCCTAGCCTTGTACTCGGGCCATGCAGCCTTGCGTAGAATGCTCAGTCCCTGAACACACCAGTCCCTAGCCTTGTACTCGGGCCATGCAGCCTTGCGTAGAATGCTCAGTCCCTGAACACACCAGTCCCTAGCCTTGTACTCGGGCCATGCAGCCTTGCATAGAATGCTTAGTGCACAGTACTTATCAAAATCTTCACTTATTCAAGCTCCCTAAGTTTTGGCTGGTGATCTGCTTTGCCTTCAACTTTCACTTCACCAAACACTTCAGTTAATTCGCATTTCAGTGAATTTCTTGAGTAAAGATCATATGATGTGGCCACTTGGTAGCATTTACGTACATGTACACATTTGTATGTGTACACACGTACATCACACGCTTATCAAACTATCAACCTCTGTGGCTGATTAACTTCTGTCTCCTTTACCTTTGTTGATTTCTGTTACAGGAACTTTGCTTCTCCTCCAAAGCCCAAGTCGTTTGCGGAGATCCAGTTGGAGCAACAGGAGAGTGACTTCCCTTCCCTGAGAGAGACGACCACCACTAGCCGTAGCACCGGAGGAGGAGGAGGAGGAGGAGGAGGAGGAGGAGGAGGAGGAGGAGGAGGAGGACAGAAGAACAAGGTAAGGAGTGGTGGTGGTGGAAGAGCGTATGTTATGTGACAGTCAGGATGTACTAATCTTTTAATATACGTTAAGGTGTGCTATCCCCGGCTTGCTACTGTTTTTCTGTATTTGTGTACCTGTCAATGTTATGCCCCACTACCCCCAGTATGGGCTAGTGGGGCAAGGTGGGGATTTGACCAATTAAAATGTCAATTGCCCCAGTGTACGGGGCATCCCCTATAATCAAATCCCTTTGCAGAAAGTAACTATGTAACTATGCAGAAACGTTGCTGTACTTGAGATGTCTTCCAGAGGTAATCAAATCCTTGACTATAGGGAGACCTCTTTTGGTAAAACCCCCTCCTCTGCCCGTATGGGCATAACATTGATAGCTGGCTAGGTCATGGGTTATGTACACGTATCTGTTATGAGTAGTCCTTACCGAACCATTAACAGTACCTAGCTTACACTGATTTAGAAAGCAGTTGACAATTTTGAGTTGGTATTTTTAAGAGTTGATATTCTGAGAGTTGATATTTTGGGAGTTGATCGAGGCTACATGTACATTGTATGTACATGTACATTTACCGTCTATACACTTGATGTGCATTAATTGGAGTGTTGACCATTTCTTAGGGATCTACCTGGAGCAGTGTAGCTTCTAAACAGCCCCCAACACCCACCTGGACACACCCACCAGCTGTGACCCCACCTGCCACCCAGCAGAGGGGAAAACCCCTACCGATGCCTAATAACATGGAGGATGAGGATGAGGAAGATTCTGAAGAGCTGTCGTTCTGGGAAGAATGTGCAAGGGTAGCAAAGAAGAACCCTGCTCCTCAGCGGGGAGGTGCTGCACCACTAGGACAGAGTGGAAGGACTCCTGCGGCCAGTATTATTGCAGCTGGTACTACTGCAGCTGGTACTACTGCTTCAAAGAAGAGAGTCAACAAGGAAGAGGTAAACAGCTATGTGTTGTTTTGCATAAAGGTTTCATTCTGCATGTTTTAAAGAATCTTACTAGCCTCGTTCTCAGGCCCCGCCCACCTTTTTGTTGCTTGCTGTATGGTAAAGCGGGGAGAGCCTGGTATATTTTCTCATGTGAGCATGACATAATTGGAAAATGGTAAAAATTTTCAGAATGAACAGGCTGCATTTTACGTATTGTTTAATCGACTACACGCTCAATACTTGGTGTGTACAACAGTCGCCCTCCGCTAGCTAGACAAGTTACCTGGTACATGTACATGTACCTTGGCTCTTTTTGCTGTTTTGGGCCCTGTGCGCCCACACACAATATTCTTTCCACCAAAAGCAGCGTAGTGCCTATAACACCTACAATGATCGAAGCACATTTCCCTGCGGGCCTTGCCTCATTCTCAGAGCTCTCCATTTTTGCTCTTCCGGTTGTGTTTACAACTCACTCTCCCACCTCTGTGTTTTGTTGGTAATGCAGACAGAATGAAATGAGACTAATGCAGGGTTAGATGTTATACAAGGTCACCCCTGCACAGGACACATTTTGGCCAATACCAGGCCCAGCCCACCTTTTCGTTGCTTGCTGTATGGTAAAGTGGGGAGAGCCTGGTATATTTTCTCATGTGAGCATGACGTAATCGGAAAATGGTAAAAATTTTCAGAATGAACAGGCTGCATTTTACATATTGTTCGATCGACTACACACTCAACGCTTGGTGTGTACGACAGTCGCCCTCCGCTAGCTAGATACATGTGCTCAACTCTGGTCTTGCGTACTCTTGCTCCCCACAGGAGAGCATCCGTCGCCTGCTGTCAACAAACGATGCCAGCTCGGAGTTCAACACTTGGTGTGAGCAAGAACTGAGGAAATTCAACACCGATGTGGATGGTATGTGTGGTGCCTCATTCCCATATTGTGTAGCTTCATTCTGAGAACAGTTTTACCTAGCCATCTTACAGTTTTACATGTATGTGGTCTCATTCACAGACCATCATTACTGTAAATTTCAGGTTATGAAATTGTGATTCAATTGAAATTGCTAAAACCTGGCTTTGTGTGAATTTGATTGGAAAGTTCAATTTCACATTCTTGGACAATAAACCTGAAATTTAGAGAGTCATTCCCAGACCAGTATGAAGTACCCGTTTATGGTATGTAACCTCATCCCCAGACTAATATATGCTAACAGCCATTCTGCCTTCTTGGCTTGGCTATATCAAAGGCTGTATTGTTTGTGACCTCCTCCTCTAGTTGCAACATTCGTCAGTTTTTTGCTGGAGGTGGAGTCGACATTTGAGGTGCACGACTACGTCAAGTCCTACCTTGGGGAGACCAGAGACGCCCACAACTTTGCCAAGCAATTTCTAGAGAGGCGGCAGAAACTGAAGCCACCCTCACAACAACAGGTAATCAGAATATTAGTAACTTTCATTGTCCAAGTAAATAATACATGGATATGGCAGTCCCAGGGAGAAATTGAACATTATTCCGTTGCGTATTTCGATCGCGTTCGAAGCGCTGTACCGCAGAACTTCCATTAAGGGCGGGGTTCATACGCGTTGCGTAGTTGCATAAACAGTTGACACGTCTATGCAGTGTGTATAAGCCCCACCCTTAACGGAAGTTCTGCGGTACAGCGCTTTAAACGCAATCGAAATACGCAACGGAATAATGTTCGATTCTACCCGGGACTGCCACATATATGTACAGTGGAACCCCACTCTGTGGACACCCCTCAATAGCGGACATCTATTATATAGTGGACACTTCTGAGAATCCTGACTGTTCTTTCAATGCTTAAGCAACCCCTGAATAGCCGACATCCCGTTACTTCGTATAATGGACACTTTTGGTATGTTTTTATGTGAATGACACCATTGTCTACCTAGGTGGACAGAGGAGGGGTAGGGCTGGGGAAGGGGTCCCTATCCAAGGGAACAATTATTGTGTGTGCACTTTTTGTTCCAAAATTGAGCAGTATGTTTTTTTTTGTTTTTTTTTACAAATGTTCAGGGCTGTAGCCCTTAGACAGACACTGCAAGAATCAGCCTCAAGATTGTTTGGACCCTCCCCCCCTTTCTGTCTACCTTGGGAGTAGGAGGACATTGACATCGTTCACATGATAAAACATATACCAGGACTTTCCCCCTCTGTTTTTGCATACTGTACAGAAACTGGATAATGGCAATGGCCTGGGAATGAGGCTAGAAGCCATATACACTTTGTACAATCTCTTTTCAGGCCGTATCACGTGCTGAGATCTAGTGCCATCTCTCTCACAGTAAAGAGCTACTATTATTATTATGGTCACATTTCATCCACTTTTCCCACAGTCCAAAAAGTCAAAATCGAGAGAGAGGTCCAGCAGTCACAGCTATGGTAGCACAGACCACTCAGATCAGAGAGGAAAACCGGAGGCCTCTGGTGGTGGTGGGGGAGAGAGCAAGGTGGGCGAAGAAGGAGGAGGATCCTCAAGATCTAGCAAGAAAAAGAAGAAGAAGATGCAGAAGGTGAATCCGGCAGCGATGCTTGGATTCACAGTGAACGCTGCTGAGAGGCCCAACATGGGGGAGATTCAGACTGTCCGAGATGTGCTGTGAGGGTCGGTGTGCTTCACAGCAATGTGGACTGTGGAATTATTGTTTATTTTATGGCACTATACACACCTGTATGTGCATGACTGTACTGTTCCTTTTGACTGAATTTTAAGTTTATACTGATTATGAAACTCCCTGCGGCTTCTATATACATGTAGGTATTACAAGTGGGGCTAAACAAAGAGGTCCATGCTCTACTGCTAAATCCATACCTGGGCTACACCCTGCTACAGATTATTAACTTGCAATAGCTGTTTCAACTGAAAGAGTTGTTGCAAAGGAATGTATAAATTTTCATAACTATAAGGTAGTTTGCACTGTAAACAAGGTAATAGGAAACGGCATTAGATAAAAGTACGCAGTTTGGGTATCCTTGCCTGTACTATATAGGGGACAAATAGCGTAGGAGTACGCAATTTGTCCCCTATAGTAATATGGGAAGCAAACAGTGTATAGGAATTTAGTGCTGCCTGTAATACTATAGGGGACAAATTGCGTATTTGTCTCCTATAGTACTACAGGAGACAAACAGTAGGTTAGGCAATGTACATGATCAGTACTATAATTATGATATTGAGATGTGTAGAAAACTACACTATTTGTCTCCTATAGTCCTACAGGAGACAAACCGTGTAGGTTAGGCACAAGTGCCATATCCAAGGTGTCTGCTTAGAAGTGTTTTAGGCAGAACCTTTATGGGACACCTGTCCAGATTAGTGGTGCACCCTAGATCTATACCTGTCTGAACATTTTGACAGGTTTATAAGATCTATGACTCTGACACAGTCACAGTGATACTAGAGAGTGTGCTATGAAGAGTGTGTAGTTGCAATCTAGCCTAGCCATGGATGATTCAGAGACAGTGGATGACACGTGTGACCACTGTCAGGGTGAAGCAACCGTATTTTGTAACCATTGCAAGAGCAGCTATTGCTCTACCTGTAGCTCAGTTAGACATAGGGCTGAAAAGAGGAAAGAGCACTTTGTGGTGAGAATATCTCAGCTCTACACGAACACTCTGTGCTCTCAGTGGATCCTCCTAATTAAGAAGACAATCCCCGATGAAGGTAAGTTGCTAAAACAGGCCCTTAGCTGTAGAAGCTTTTGATTCGGTTCCCCACTCGGGTATCCTCAGAGCTCTTACTCGAATTGGTGTCACCGGTTCATTGCACACCTGGTTTGCTGACTATCTATCTGGTCGCATGCAGCGTGTTGTCCTTAATGGTCACTAGCTCTTCACAGGTCACAAAGTCTCCTCTGGTGTCCTGCAAGGTTCAATACTAGGACCATTATTATTCTCAATTTATATTGACAAGCTGTGCTCCATCCCGCTGTCTACCACGTCCAAAATCCAACTCTATGCTGACGACATCTTACTTCACAAACCTATCGGGAGGGACTGCACTTCAGATGTCGCCAACCTTCAAAGAGACACACCTGATGAAATTATCATGAAAGCCCCATCCATGCATCCTAACATTTTAGTTATACACTGGTGTGCAACTGTTAGATGAAATGCAGGGATGGGCTTTGTCAGTGGTCATATGATCATGACTTCGTGAGAATCAAGAAATATCAGCTTCACAAATGACTAAACCTAGTTATGATTCTAGCTACATTGAAGACATCTTGTTTGGAACCACTACTAAACTGTCAATGCTGCTTAACAAGTTGGTTACATCAGAAAAAATAATTCTTATGTCAAGATTAACTCTAAAACAACAACAACAAGAAACATCAAAGATGTTGGGATGGCATGTGAAAAAAGTATACAAGCAAGGTACATACAAAGCCTTATCTATAAATGTTTTTATGCTACAGTTACATTAGCTAGTTTTAAAAGCTGCAGGGATGGGGCTTTTTACTTTCACTTTTTGTATGTCATCCCTACCTGTTTGTATAATTTTAGCCATGTCATTCCTACCTACATCTTTTATTTTCAGTGTTTTTGTTTTCAAAAAATCCACAATTCAACACACTAGTACAGTGTTTTTGTGCTACAGTTGCCCTCTATATAGCTAGTTTTAAAAGCTGCACGGATGGGGCTTTTTTAATTTCACTTTTTATATGTCATCCCTACTCGTTTAGCCATGTCATTCCTAGCTACATCTTTTATTTTTGTTTTCAAAAAATCCACAATTCAACACACTAGCACAGTGTTCACTCAGGCTTGCGCCAATTCTGTTGTCACTGTGTAGCTAAGAGAAGATGGAGGTGGAAAGTTTCAATGGTAGCAACATCACAAATGACACTGACTGCCTCAAGATTCTTGCTGACTTGGAAGGTTACAGTTATCAGTGTTTGCTCTTCTAGTAGTGTTGTCTGTGTTTTGGCTATCATCTTCATCCTAGCTTCCAAGGGATATAAGCACTTTGTACACCGTCTTACCCTCTATTTGATTGTTGTAGACCTGCTAAAGGCAGTTGTAACCATACCTGATGTACTACCTGTGTATCACAATGGAACTGTTGTGGCTGTGAGGAGTGGCTTTGAGGGGTTTTGCTTTGCAGTTGGTTTCTTCCTTGAGGTTGTAGCATGGATGGAAAAGTTAGTCATCTGTTGGATTGTTGTGTACCTTGTTATGGTGCTAGTGTTCAGGCACAATGCTAATGCTGTCAAAGTGAAGCATGAGGCATGCGGCATTGCTGTGGTGTTGCTCCTTCCTCTACTGGTAACTTGGGTACCATTTGTTAAGAATATGTATGGTTTATCAGAAGCTGTGTGCTGGATAAAGCTTTCGGAAAACAGTACATGCAATTATGACTACATTGGTTTGACATTTCTGTTTGTGTTTTATTATGGCCCTGTACGGGTATATTTGTGTTGGCATAGCAACTTTGGTCGCACTTTTCACCATATTCATGGTGATGTGCAGGAGAGCTATGAGACAGGAGCAAGGTTTTTGTCAACCATCCATTCATCGACAGAGTGTTAAGGAGGTACTGCCACTGATCCTCTACCTCTTCGTTTACCTTCTACTTTGGACAACACTTTGTGGTGCAATACCAAGCATACACAAGACAGACTTTAAGCTGCAGTGGTTGGTCTACAGCATAATCGTATACATCCTAAGACTGTTTGTGCCATTCATATGCTTGCTGTATTTGAGCATAATTTGTTGCAGGAAGGAGTGTAATAAAGAGCATCCACTGAACACTACTACATCGTTCGTTGCTTCCAATGAATTCACAGATCAAGAGGATGAACCTCTCATTATAAAGCAAGGTACTAAGGTACCCCATCCAAAAAGTATCAAAGTGTGTTTGAAGGAAACAATAATTATTCACTCTGAAACATAGAGTGAATAGTCATTTGTGCTGGACCAATTGGCTGAAGATAGCTGCACCTCCCGTTACAGCTTATAACCCCACAGTGTGTTTACATAGGTAGTCTAGTATTTACTGTATAATTATGGAACCTTGAATACATTTTGATTCTGCAGAGAAACAAAGTTTTTAGTGATGCTGGACTGCATGGTAAGACTGACCTAGCTACACACTATTAATGAGACTTAAAACACTAAAGTACACACTAGAAGTACATATTACTGAGACTGGAGGACACATAAGTATACAATGCAAATCAAGCCGACAAGCCATGGTTACACTGTGAGTCTGGGCTATCTATCATCTTACCTAGTCTCGCAAGCCAGACCCCTTTCCGCGCAGCGCCGATCGCTTTCAGTATGCCGCATACTGAAAGCGATCGGCGCTGCGCGGAAAGGGGTCTGGCTTGCGAGACTACATCTTACCAGCTTTCATGAAATTTACAAAAACTGAAAACTAGTGTAGACACTGCACAAAGTCTCTGAGTTCATGAAACAGTGATCATGCTACAGTGTATAGCTATAGCTACCATAAGTTTCACATACCGTATAGCGGGAAATTTTTGCGAGGTCCAAATTCCAAAATAAGAACCGCGAAATAAGAACCGCGAAAAGTTGAACACGTGAACTTTAGTGGAGATTTGCACACGTGCGTTTTGTGCGCTAGTCTCGCTCGATCTGACGATGGCACTATATCGCTATTTCCAAACCGGTAGACGACGGCCTACTCTCTCCCACGGGAGATCTTTCGTCCTCTGTTAGCCCGGCGACGATAAAGGGGCGTGGTCAATAGCTAAAGGGGAAACAGGATTTTCGCGAAAATTTGGACCAGTTCCCGCTATACGGTACCCCCCTACGAGATGGAGGAGAACAATACGTACCTTTATATAGCTACTAATGAAATTATCATGAAAGCAATACTTGTCCTGCAAACAGCAGTAATTGTAATACAGCCTAGGCTGATCAGAGATGGGTGACGTGGTTGCAATTTAATTTGCGCTGAACATCATATCATAGCAGCTACTTTGCATACACACAAATTCATGCACATTATACTTGATGGCTACCCTTTCTGGTGAGAGTCTGGCTATGCGAGACTAACCCTTGTATTAGCTACAAGACTGTACACACAGTTACATGTACACACAATTGTGTATATTATATTTGAGGGCCACCCTCATATTAGCTAACAGGCTGCTGTGGTGGTGCACATGTGAGACACATGTTAGAGAGAGCAGATTTTAGGGCTAGCCTCGTTCCCAAACGGGGGAGGCCTGGGAACGAGGCTAATTTAGGGCGGTAAGCTAAGGTAATGGTTGTCAAAACCGAGTGATTGTATGATGTGACTTTCCCTTGTGAGAGTTAACCTAATGATGGCTTGACCTCATGAGATTTGACTGAGTTAGCCCCATTCCTCCCATGCAGCCTGGGAACAAGGCTAGAGAGTTTGATCTGGTGGCAGTTGACCTTGTGAGAGAATTGACCTTGTGACACTGAGTCATGGTCACCTCCCACATCCTTGAAAATTGGAAGTTCAGCTCATGCATGCATATAGACTAGTGCCTGCAGCTCAAGGTACTACTGCCATGTAAGCAAGTGTGGCTTAACAGCTGCAGGGTCCATAGTCTGCATGCAGCTGAACCTGTGGCATTCATGCCTTCCTTCTCACAACAAGCTGGTGAGCCTGGCAAGGGATGATGATTTGATCTCCTTGCTAACAGACATACTGGCAATCACATAACATACTTAATACTGGTAAGTAACATTAAATAAAACAGCCACACTAGCTAGCTACTGTTTAATTGATGCAAATAACAATGTCATGTAAGTACATGTAGTAGGAAACAGGTTTAGAAGCAGAATCTACCGTTTCATTGACAATAATACCCACCCAAAACCAACCATAGAGCAGAACCCCTCAAAACCTCTCCTCACAGCCACAACAGTTCCATTGTGGCACACAGGTAGTATGTCAAGTATCGATTACAACTCGCTCTAGTAGGGCTACAATGATCAGCTAGAGGGTAAGGCGGTACACAAACTTCATTCAAGTAACAAAAAAAAGTAACTAGCTAAACAACAAGAAATGGTTGGTTGCTGAGCATTAACACCGACACTGGTTGCTGAGCCAAGACTGAACAAGTAACGGTTGCTGAGCATTAAACACAGCTTGGCTGCCACATGCTCCACGTGCACCCCCTTTTCATTTACTATATATAACCACTATTAGCTTAGGGGCGGGGCTTGAAGATTGAGCTAGGATTCCCATGGCTAGTGTTAACCACTCAAAAAAATGTTCGGATTCGACTTGTGGACATTATTCTCCACAAATTAATTTCCAACCTTATTCTATTCCAAATTTCACCGTATTATACTCTGTATAAAAGCTGACTATGCTCACTGCTAACTCATAATTCCTCCACAGTTGGCAGTAATAAGAGTTGACCGCATTGATGAACCAACAAGTAAATTGCATACACACAATGACAACTGACCAAACCGTTTTTATTACTGTAACAAAACATGGTCTTGAGGGGAGGGATGTTGTTGTTCACTGAATGATGCATTTGCCACACTTTTATGTGCATGGATTATTCCCACTTTCAGCTGCATTATTCCAGCATTATGCTTTCTGCTCAGATGGCCTCACAATTATTATGCTGGCATGATGGACTCAAGCTAGCCTCGTTCCCAGGCCCCGCCCAGCTTTCCGTCGCTTATTAGTACGGTAAAGCGGGAGAGGGCCTGGTATCTTTTCTCACGTGAGTGACGTCAGGATAGAAAGGATGGTAGAAAGGGTTTAATTGTGCGTGGGCGCACCGGGCCCAGAACAGCGAAAAGAGCCAAGGAACCAGGTAACTTACCACACGTATTTAGCTAGCGGGAGGCGATTGTCTCACACACCAAGCGTTGAGCGTGTAGTCGGTTTAATATACGCGAAACAAAGCCTGTTAGTTCTGCAAAATTTCGCCATTTTCCGATTACGTCATGCTCACGTGAGAAAAGATACCAGGCTCTCCACGGCTTTTCCGTACTAGCCTCGTCCCCAGGCCCCACCCAAAAATCGGGAAAGGGGCCTGGTGTTACTTGCAAAAATTCCCGTATGTGCTGTGTCAGCAGTCTTCGTTTGGAGTAGAGGAATCACGTTCCAGTCGTTACGCCAAACGGAACGGAAGTAACTACGCACCGTGTAAATTTATTTGCAACGGAAGCGCTACTTCCGCTCAGTAGCCGCTAAATATGATCTATCTTATTATATATTCATACACCTATATTTTTTTCTCTGTAGGAGCAGTGCTAAAACTTTTCAGGTTACAGGAAGAATGAACATCGTACTTTCAATTTACCAAGTTACAAGCAGCAATCTTGCTGCAGCAGAGCTCCAGAGCCGCCAGCACTAACTAATGTATACTTGCGGTGGTGCCGTAAAACGAGTCAGGAAACTATTTTGTCATTGCCCGGTAAATTTGAAACTTTTTGAGCTATGAATAGACTCCTGGTCCTAGCTTAGCAAAAAAATTTGAAGCTGTTCCCGCGTATAGTTACCGAGATATGGACTCGCAAAAATCATGAATATTATTATGTAAAATTTATGAGGCGTACAGTAGCTCCCCAAGCAGCGCACTTTGACAACTACCAGAATACAGCTTTCTGTGTGCTTCAAGCCAGCAGGAGTGAGTGTACCAAGTATGTGTGGATTATGGGTGTTATAGAAATGGTTTGATAAAAGAGCGCATAAACATGCACCATCATGAATCGTTCTACAGAACCGAATACTACATGGACAAAAGATCAAGTAGTAGAAGAGAGCTGTCATTTTCAGGTAGTGGTTCTACCAGTATCTGCAGTCACTGCCAGTGTCACCACAGTTATCTGTCACCACCAGCAGAATGGAAGAACGAGTACGCTCATATACGTGCTGTCTTTAGGTGTTCCCTTGGCGTGTCTGGTATGTTGTCAGCATAGGAATGATATGACAAGGGCATTAGCCAACCCTGGATGGGGAAAGAATACCAACAAGGGTTCAACTAAGAGCAGCGATTGTTATGTAGTTAATTGCTAGCCTTGTTCCCAGGCTATTCCCCACCTTTTCGGTATATATATATATATTTCTATACGAATTCAAATAGGTGTCCGAATTATAAAACTCAAGAGCGTGGATTTGATTCAGAGTGCAGGAGATGACTCAGCAGAGTACACCCACAGAGGTGAGGTACAGGCTAATGTAACAGTATTTTAAATTCTAAATATATTGCACGTCCACGCCATCCCTACATAGAGAGTCTACCGACTCTCTGATACAGATCGAGTGTGACAAAGGTATGAAACTGATAACTGCTGGGGATGTAGCAGGTCAGATCAAGAACAAAGAACAGACTGAGCCCTTGTCAACATGTTTAAAGAGGAATCATGGCACTTGAGGTACCAGAGAGCCTGGCTGCCACAATGCCATAGGTTTTATTGTTAGGTAGTGGAATCGTTGGTTACAGTAAGGATCAATGTTGGGCAGGTAACACATTGTTCTTGGTCTAGCCAATGCAGCCGTCTACTACCAGTTATAAATACTTGTGGAGGACAAGAACAACATGATAGCCTTACATGTATGTCCAGACCATTCTCAATTCCCTTTCAGTGTGCTAAAATGGAGGCCTGAGAGATCTCGTCATGTACGATGACATTGGGTAGCATCAGCTAGACATACGGTAGACACATGGGGACGATGTCCCGCAAAAGATCTCAATCCCCTTTCTTGTATGCTGGCCAAAAAGAAGGAGACCAGAGCATTCATACAGCATCAATAGGATTTTGGTATACTGGACACAGGTCAATGTGAATTATTGTGGTCAGGCACTGCACCGTGTGTCCACTTTCTGTCTACCAGACACTGCCTGACGTCACCATTCACAATGAGATCTCATAGGCTTTCCCTCATCATTCTTAAGGCTTGTAAGCCATCAAAAACTGGACGATGGATTGGCCTGAGGACAAGGCTACAACATGGTTCTCAAGTTAATCACCGAGTACGGCTTGACAGTCGATAACAAGCTGACTGTTCTCTGGGAAATGAATGCAAACAGAGGGTTCACTTACTGGACGCAAGTGTGTTGCAGGTTGTACGACCAAAAGGAACACACAATGCTCTGTAGGACATATCAGCTGCTTGAACATTCCCACAACTGAAGGGAGAGAACATATAGACCTAGCTTGTAGGGGAAGTGGTAACAATAGACACTACATAACTAGATATAGATAACAGATGAGCTTATAGACTAAGTTGTGGGAGCTGATGAGGACACTGCAATTGTGGAAGATGATGACAATGAACTTGGAAATGGCTTAGAGCCTAACAGAAGATATTTATTGTGATTACAAGAAACGTATCCATGCAGTAGTCCATTTATTGCAGTCAGGAAACCATTTTGTAATAATGCTATAAGTACCAATTTTACTGTGGAGTATGCTTACAAGCTTACCAAACATATACTCAAAAATCAGCTTGTTCTGACATTCCACCACAGAGTAACAGCTAGTTTTATAAATTTCACAACATGATTGCGTAATCACATTGGTAAGTTCAACTCACCCTTGCTTCAGTAAACGCGCCAGATTTGCTCTTTTGTCCCCCGTTCATGTAACAGGGACTCCATAGCTCGCAGAAACCGTCTACTGCCCGTTTTCTCCAACCACTATTTGCCTGTGCTCCCGTTTGTATCTCTCACTCACATTCCCTCCGGTCACCGCCATTCGCCCAAAATATGACGTCACTCTGCAAATAAATTCACGTGACTTTTCCGTTTGGCGAAAGGACTGGTTCGTCCATTACCAATTACTAAATTCTTGACACGTGAAAGTAGTAGACTCGTTCCAAAACCATTTGAAAATGGGAACGGGGCAAGCAGACTTTTTATAAACCTCGGATTTCAGAAACTTGGAGTGTAGTTACGCTTGCTAGGCTACTGCTCTTGCCTCACAAGATTTTTCTGTAGTCGCTCCGTAGCAAGATCTGTTCATCTACTCTGTAATGCCATCGTCAACAGTAGCTGGCTACCACGTGATCAAGTAATCGTTACATAATATGCTGACTCAGCACATACGGGAAAGTTTGCAAGTAACGCCAGGCCCCTTTCCCGATTTTTGGGTGGGGCCTGGGGACGAGGCTATTTCCGTACTGCAAGCGACGGAAAGCTGGGCGGGGCCTGGGAACGAGGCTAGACTCAAGCCAAGTTTGGATATAACCTAGCCTCGTACCCAGGCTCCTACGAACGGCCTGGGTACGAGCCTAATATATATACTTGGCTCGCAATCTCATTGGTCCATTTTTGGAATAGGCCCGCTGTCTCGATTGGACTGGTGACCAAATATAGTCTCGTCCACAGCGTGCGGAGCTCACTCGATCTAACTCTGGGCTATGGGGTGATGTAATAAGTTGTCATAGTGATAGCTGAGAGAAGATGGAGACGGGTTCACTTGCAAGTGATTTGTCAATGAGTAGCAACATCACAAATGACACTGACTGCCTCAAAATCCTTGCTGAAGAGTTTGATACTTGGAGAGTCGCAATTATCAGTGTTTGTTCTTCTAGTAGTGTTGCCTGTGTTTTGGCTATCATCTTCATCCTAGCTTCCAAGGTATATAAGAAGTTTGTCTATCGTCTTACCCTCTATTTGATTGTTGTAGCTCTACTAGAGCCAGTTGTATCGATACTTGATGTACTACCTGTGTACCGTAATGGAACTGTTGTGGCTGTGAGGAGTGGCTTTGAGGGTTTCTGCTCTGTTGTTGGTTTCTTGTCTGTGGTTGTAACATGGATGGAATTGTTAGTCATTTGTTGGATTGTTCTGTACCTTGTTATGGTGCTAGTGTTCAGGCACAATGCTAATGCTGTCAAAGTGAAGCACGAGGCATGTGGCATTGCTGTGGTGTTGCTCCTTCCTCTGTTGGTAACTTGGGTACCATTTGTTAAGAATATGTATGGTTTATCAGAAGAAACCTGTTGGATAAAGCTTTCCGAGAACAATACGTGCGACTATGACTACATTGGTTTGACTTTCATGTTTGTGTTTTCATACACCCCTTCATTTTGTGGTGACATGGTTACTTTGGTTGCACTTTGCATCATATTGATTGTGATGTGCAGGAGAGCTATGAGACAGGAACTGTTACAAGGGGTTGGTCAACCATCCATTTATCGACAAGGTGTTAAGGAGGTACTGCCATTGATCCTCTACCTGCTCATTTACCTTTTGCTTTGGACAGCAATGGTAGCGATTCGTATTTGTGGTGCAATACCGAGTGTACACAAGATGAACTTACAATGGTTGGTGCACATGTACAGCACAATCATATGCATCAGAAGGCTGTTCATACCATTCACTTGCTTACTGTATTTGAGCATAGTTTGTTGCAGAAAGGAGCACAACAAAAAACGTCCACCAAACGCCACCACTTCATTTATTGTTTCCATTGAATTCACCGATCAAGAGGTCGAACCTCTCATTATAAGACAAAATACCAAAATACCATCCAAGAAATACAAAACCATCTTTGAAGGGAGCAGTCATGCTTCAGAGTAAATTGTGTCAACTGTGCTGATGTTTGACTATTTAACTACTTTGTTATGTGTGATACTACTGAGTGTCTTCCTTGGTGTTACTGTGGTTAGATATGACTGGGCATGCTCACCAACCTATGTAAGAATGTCCCTATACACCTGTTTTTGCAGCAATAGCTTTAGTTTGGATATAAGTGCATGCTTCTAGAAGTTAACCATGCTGTGTTTTTGCCTGGTATGAAACACTTTAATGTATTGACTGTACCCTGCGACGAAGCTTATAGTACCTGCGATAATGTCAAAACTATGGCTGGAGGACATACTGTGCAAGCATGGCAGTAGTCACGTGATCCCATATAGTGCCAATTGCACACATATCGGCCATTGTAAAGGCTGGACTCTGGACTCTGGACTGGACTTGTGGACAGGACTATGGGCTGGACTGTGGGCTGGACTATGGACTGAGATTTGGATTGATGCAGAACTATACACCACTGTATATGCATGACTGTACTGTTCCTTTTTAAGTTTAACTTAATATTGATTGTGAAACTCCCTGCGGCTCTCTGCTGTGGAGGTATCACAAGTGGGGCTAAACAAAGAGGTCCATGCTCTACTGCTAAATCCATACCCTCCTTTCACATTGCAAGCAAGAAGCTAGTGAGCCAGCCAAGACATAACATGTAGTAAGGCAGAGTTCTTGCTAGGCCTTTAGTGGATGTTTGGTGAATTTCAGCACCATTTGGATATGTAGCCTTGCTCCCTGGATCAGACCTGTCCAATTTTTTGGTTGCATAATGCACAAAAAAAAACGTGAGTTTAAAGCTGGGGAGGAGCCTGGGAACGAGACTATTGGAAGAGCACTGTTTGTTGCCCATAGCAGGTGTTGACCTGGCTTCTATTTGTATAGCAGTATATGTATACAACCAGTGGAACCCCGTAGTGATGGTTATCAATTAACTCTGTAAGCTGCACATGCTGTACATAAAATCCTGCAGCCAATACTAAATTACACTGGCTATATATAATGGCAATATAGGAAGCAAATCAAATTATTGCCAAAAATGGCAACATTTGGACAAGAGTAGTCTCTAATATGGATGCTAAAGTTGCCAAAAATGGCAAAAAAAAACGAACAAAAGTTGCCAATTTTGGCAACTGAACATAGCTCCACTTGCTGGCTGCCATTTTACTTCGGCTGCATGCTGCTACAGGTAATTAGCTAACTTCTAATATCCCATTATGTATATGTCTTTGTTTGAAACTGAAACTTGCTTCAAAGGAGGTAGTTTACACTGTAAACAATACAAGGTACACTTCGCATTGTTTACAGTGTAAACTACCGAGTATACTCGGGCTACACCCTGCTAGAGGTTGTTAATTTCCAACAGCTTGCATCATCTGTCTTTGTCTTCAAATGAAACTGTTGCTGCAAAAGAGTTACATATTATCATAAGTATGAGGTAGTTTACACTGCAAACAAGGTAGCTTATAGGAAACATTAATTTTAGGTATATATAGAAACAGAATCTACAACTTCATGAAAAGTAATACCCACCTGTTACGACAGAGAAAAAGGGTGAAGTGGAAATTACAGTAGAATGAGTGCTAGCTGCACTAACAGTTAGTACAAAATGCCAGCAAAAATGACTCGATGTATACATGACTATGTTCACTCAATGTATATAATTAAAAATTGTTTCCTTCAAATACACTTCGATATTTTTGGGGTGAAATCTTAGTACCTTGCTTTATGATGAGAGGCTCATCCTCTTGACCTGTGAATTCATTGGAAACAATGAACGATGTAGTAGTGTTCAGTGGCTGCTCTTTATTGCACTCCTTTCTGCAACAGACTACGCTCAAATACAGCAAGCATATGAACGGTATGAACAGTTGTAGTATGTATATGATTATGCTGTAGACCAACCTCTGCAGCTTAAAGTTTGCATTATGTATGCTTGGTATTGCACCACAAATGCGATATACTACCAGTGTTGTCCAAAGTAGAAGGTAAACGAAGAGATAGAGGATCAGTGGCAGTACCTCCTTAACACTCTGTCGATGAATGGATGGTTGACAAAAGCCTTGTTCCTGTCTCATAGCTCTCCTGCACATCATCATGAATATGGTGAAAAGTGCGACCAACGTTGCTATGCCGACACAAAATATAGGTCCATAATAAAACACAAAAAGAAATGTCAAACCAATGTAGTCATAGTCACATGCACTGTTTTCGGAAAGCTTTATCCAGCACGCAGCTTCTGATAAACCATACATGTTCTTCACAAATGGCACCCAAGTTACCAACAGAGGAAGGAGCAACACCACAGCAATGCCGCATGCTTTGTGCTTCACTTTGACAGCATTAGCATTGTGCCTGAACACTAGCACCATAACAAGGTACAGAACAATCCAACAAATGACTAACTTTTCCATCCATGCTACAACCTCAAGGAAGAAACCAACTGCAGAACAGAACCCTGTAAACCCTACTCTCACAGCCACAACAGTTCCACTGCGGTACACAGGTAATATATTAAGTATGGATACAATTGTCTTTAGCAGGTCTACAACAATCAAATAGAGGGTAAGACGGTGTACAAATTGCTTGTATCCCTTGGAAGCTAGGATGAAGATGATAGCCAAAACACAGGCAACACTACTAGAAGAACAAACGCGACTCTCAAAGTATCAAACTCTTCAGCAAGGATCTTGAGGCAGTCAGTGTCATTTGTGATGTTGCTACCATTGAAACTTTCTACCTCCATCTTCTCTCAGCTACACGGTGACAACAGTATTGGGGCGAGCCTGAGCGAACCCTGCACTAGTCCATTGAAATGTAGATTTTTTGAAAACAAAAACATTGAAAATGAAAGATGTAGGTAGGAATGACATGGCTAAAATTATACAAACAGGTAGGGATGACATATAAAAAGTGAAGATAAACAAACAGATCCCCATCCCTGCACCTTTTTTTACACTAGCTAGAGTGCAACTGTAGCATAAAACATGTAGGGATAGGGCTTTGTGTATTTACCATCCCTACCTTGCTTGTCTATACATTTTTGGTATGCCATCCCTACATCTTCAAGGTTCATGTTAATATCAAATACAATGTGACAAAACAATAATATGTATTCCTTTCTAGTGTTATTAACCACAATCCCAAAACTTGAAGCAGCATTGACAGTTTAATATAATAATATTATGTCTTCAGTGTAACATTGCCAGCTAGAAGGGCCAACCATTTTCAATCACAGACCACTCACAAAGCCCCATTTCATTTAACTAACAGTTGCATGCCAGTGTAAAAAATGCAGCGATGGATGGGGCTTTGCCATCACTTTTATATCATCCCTACCTTACCTTTTAGCATGCCATCCCCCACTTCGTTACTATCAGCAAAATCAAGCTGACCAATTGGCTGAAGATGGTGCACCTTCCATCACGTACAGCTCATTATCCCACGTAGCTAGTCTAGTGTTACTGTACATGGAACCTTGAATATAAACATGATTTAATAGTATTGTTTTAGTTAACTAATGCTAAAATGGACTAGTACTCGCTATTTTGCTAACTAGTGTAGATGCAAGGCGAGCCTGAGCGAGTGGTAGGGTACAACATGATAGCACTAAGATATTTAACTAAGGTATAGTCTCCTGCATCTAATCTGTTCTCTATCTTCTTATGAGAAGTAAGGGGCCAAGCATGCAGGAAGAGAAAGGAAGAAAGAATAAAATGAGAATGCTGGCTTCTATATGGGACTGTTCTGTCTTGAATAGTTCCACCATTTCAAAAATGTTCAAGTGGGCCTTTCCTGCCAGGGTCTTAACTCTGCTGTGCCAGCCTTCAAGGTTGTTATTCGTGCATGGACCATCAATCAGATGGGTAATAACAGTCAGTACACATTACATCACAACTGTGAAAGTAGTGTTTGTTGTTTTGTCTCTTGTGCATGTGCAGGTCTGCAAGTATGGATGATAATTGTCGATGAAATGTCAATGGTTGGACGTGGTTCATGTCGTTGGCAAAGCAGTATAACTTCGGAATGTGCATGCTTGTCGCGGCTACAACGCAGACATTAATTCGTTAGACTTTGAGTGGAAATGGAGGCCAGGAAATCTTTCTGAACAAGTGGAGC
Organism: Agelas oroides; assembly: GCA_949130485.1. Lineage (NCBI taxonomy): Eukaryota > Metazoa > Porifera > Demospongiae > Agelasida > Agelasidae > Agelas > Agelas oroides. The sequence continues at coordinate 3,980,104 of OX422190.1, forward strand.
ATGTCTCTCCTCAGGGGTCTCAGCTGCCGTTCTTTCGCGTTCATGGGTACTTTTCCATGCACTGTGAAGTAGCTTGTCTTTCACTAGCAGTTTGAGCAGCGCGTCTGGCACGATCCCTCTCCCTCCGTTTCCTCAACTGTTCGCTCCTTTGTTGCACTGTCTTTGCAGCATGTCAGGCTCTGTCTCTTTCGTTTCTTCTGTAGTGATAGAACCCTCAAAAACCAACCAAACAAGGTAGCAATGACACCACAATATATTTCATACCACCCACGAGCCAACCATATTTCCAGTGCCTCCGTGTGAGAGTTGACCTCATGAAATTTGATTAACCCCATTCCCATGCAGCCTGCATGGGAACGGGGCTAGAGAGTTGATTTGGTGCTTCCTTTCTCACAACAAGCTGGTGAACCTGGCAAGGCATGATGGCACTAGCTACTGAACATCTCCTTGCTAACAGACACAACCATACAATCATGTAGCTAGCTTCATACAGTCTCGTAAATCACCCAAATGCACAATACTAAACAGCCACACTGGCTATCTTTGGTACAGACTGAAGATTTTGACATAAGTATATGAAATGTGTAGTTAGGAGAGAATGCAAAGCTTTGCGATCTTTCAGCATAGATGTAATATAGTAATACCATGCAAGGCACTAGAGTAGACACTCCACCTTTTGCACAATGGTATGCAGAATTACAATGAGTATAGCTACACTAACAGTTGATACAACAATAAAATGCCAGCACAGATGACTTCACCATATCTTTACACTGAAGCATTAGTCACCGGTTCCTTCAAATATGCTTTTGTAGTTTTTGGATGGTATCTTAGTACCTTGTCTTATAATAAGATGTTCATCCTCCTGATCTGTGAATTCATTTGGAACAGTAAATGATGTGGTAGTGTTAAGTGGATGCTGACTATTGTGCTCCTTTCTGTAACAAGCTATGCTCAAATACAGCAAGCATATGACTGATACGAACAGTCTTAGGATTATGCTGAAGACCAACCACTGCAGCTTAAAGTTCATCTTGTGTACACTCGGGATTGCACCACAAAGACGAGTTGCTGCCAGTGCTGCCACAAGTAGAAGGTAAATAAATGGGTAAAGAACCAACAGCAGTACCTCCTTAACCCCCTGTCGATGAACGGATCGTTGACCAAAACCTTGCTCTTGTCTTATATATAGCTCTCCTGCACATCACAATCAATATGGTGCAACGTGCAACCAAGGTAACCATGCCAACACAACAATGAAAGGGCAAATGAAAACACAAACAAGAATGTCAAACCATTGTAGTCATAGTCACATATACTATTCTCAGAAAGCTTTATCCAGCACATAACTTCTGATAAACCATACATGTTCTTCACAAATGGTACCCAAGTTACCAACAGAGGAAGGAGCAACACCACAGCAAGACCTCATGCTTCATGCTTCACTTTGACAGCATTAGCATTGTGCCTGAACACTAGCACCATAACAAGCTACAGAACAATCCAACAAATGACTAACAATTCTATCCATAGTGTAACCTCAAGGAAGAAACCAACTGCAGAGCAGAACCCCTCAAAGCCACTCCTCACAGCCATAACAGTTCCATTGTGGTACACAGGTAGTACATCAGGTATGGATGCAATTGTCGTCAGCAGTTCTACAACAATCAGATAGAGGGTGATAGACAAACTTCTTATATACCTTGGAAGCTATGATGAAGATGATAGCCAAAATGCAGACAACACTACTAGAAGAGCAAACACTGATAATTGCGACTCTCCAAGTGTCAAACTCTTCAGCAAGTATCTTGAGGTAGTTACTGTCATTTGTGATGTTGTTACTCATTGACAAATCACTTGTAAGTGAATCCGTCTCCATCTTCTCTCAGCTATCACTATGACAACTTATTACATCGCCAACCACATTTTACTATTAACCCCAGAGTGTGTTTACATAAGCTATACATTGTGCTTGGTAAACCATTATCAAGATTGCAGATACATAGACCGATAGTTGATACCGAGACTGGACATGCACAGTAGTTAAATACATCACCTCAGACTGAATGTATTTTTGTTTGGATGTTTGATTGAAACAAGTGAACATAAAAAGGTTGGGGGGGGGGGGGGGGGGGGGGGTTGGAGGAAGGCCACATACGTAATAAAATGTGACAAATCTCTTGTTAATCTAGTCAAGGAAATCTTCTGAATACAGCGTTGGTGACAGGTGTATATGCATAATTGATAATATCATGTGCATGGACTTCATCCACAATTTCCATCATAAAGCCCAGGTGAGTCTGGGAAAAAACAGACTACAAAGACTTGGCTAAGAGTCGACACAAGTATAGATCAACAGATCAGGCTGAAGCTGGTGAAAAGAGATCAATGATATTGATAACCCAGTCTCCATCATCATCATCATCATCGATCTATCATGAAGTTTACAAACATTGAAAATGAGTGCAGACACTGTAGCTATGTGGTATCTGTGGTCGTAAAACAATACTAGTGTAGCTAGTAGCTAGCTACCAACTGACTAGATGTAGGTGTAACAATACCTACCAATGATGAAGGTGGATTTCGTAATAAATGGAGCAGTGTTGACCACCCTATTGGTCATAGCTATAGCCACAATCACTGTGATTTGCACAACAGATCAGTAACACAATTTGATACCATAGCAGCTACCTCCTGGAAGTGGGGAGTAGAATCCAACAGTGGTGCTACTGGTCTCCGCTTGAAGGTCTCACGCAGCTTCCTACCAACCATGCAGTTCATAATTTATGCATGCCCCAAAAACTGCATGCTGGGAAGGACTGGGTATGAGGCTAGTAATCACAGGCATGCTACTTGTGATATTTAAACTATGCATACTGTTTAGCAACTGAAGCCATATGATTTTGCTCCGCGTACCACAGCACGACGTCGCGCCAAGTTCCGCTACGCGGACCTACATCCTGCCGTGCAGCAGTAATTGTAGATATTGGTTGCTAACTAGCTACTAGCAATAAATAAGCAGCTGTGCGAACTGTGGACAACCAGGGAGCTGTAATGATACGACTGGTGCGTTCTTAAAGGTTTGTAATAGCCGGCTATAGATGGGGTATGAATCGATAGCTATTTCATCAGCGTTACTTCAAGTTTCTCATCTGCACATTTTTAATACTTCAACACAGTGACTGTTCACACATTGATACGATGAGTAGACTCAGGCCGAGGATTGTTATGTGCCGGAAGTATATACTGCTTCTATGTCTGGGCGTTATTGCACTTGTTACTCTCGTACTCTTGGACATTTGCTATCTAAGGATCTCAGTACACCATGTGCATGTAGGCGACAACAAGTATGTACAAGAGCAAAAGTATGTTGTGATGCGATCACTTATGGAAAAACAGGATAACCCTTCTCCAACAGCTGCCACTTTGCTATTTAATGCTACTGAGAGTGGAGTTAATTGCCGTTGCACATGTCCTGGAGGCACAGCTGGTCAGTATGATTCAGTAGTGAACGTGACATCTTCATCACCTCAACACTCAGAACTACCTACAGCTTCACTTCCACTCCACAACACTAATTCGATAGTTCACCATGAAGAGACTGTTAAAGTCTCTCCACGTTCTGCAGGCACAGAAAGTCTCAAAAGTACTAATGCTCTGGTAACACATAATTCAGACACAAACAGTACCACCACTGCAAAAAGAAAACATTACCTTGTATTTGTAGCAGTTTTGTCACAGTTCCATGAGTACACACGGCGCAATGCTGTCAGACAAACCTGGATGAAACTGCACAGCCAAAATCGCAGTAACTTCTCCATTGTTGTCAAGTTTGTGATAGGCACAATGAACCTATCAACTACAGCAATATACAATCTTACTGCTGAAGAGAGTATTCATCATGATTTGTTACTCCTGCCGCATCTGGTGGACGGCTACAAAAACCTCACACAAAAAGTTCTGTACACGCTTGTCTGGGCGGATCAGACACTGAGCTTCTCCTACTTGCTAAAATGTGATTTAGACACCTTTGTTGCTTTGGATAGACTTGCCAAGGAACTTTCAGCTAGGACATCAACCAAGAACCTCTACTGGGGATATTTTGTCGGATATGGCAGGCCTGTAAAGGCAGGGAGGTACCCTGAGCACAACTGGTTTCTGTGTGATCACTATCTACCTTATGCCCTTGGAGGTGGATATGTGATTTCGAGTAATCTTGTTCACAGGCTTGCTGTGAACTCAGATGGCTTGCAACGATATGTTTGTGAAGATGTATCTGTTGGTGTGTGGCTGAGTCCCTTCAAGATTGAGCGGAAGCACGATGTAAGATTTAACACTGGACACAAGAGCAGGGGTTGCAATAATCAACATCTCATTACCCACAAACAAAGTCCCGAGGAAATGCACAAGATGTACAATAACTTGCTGAAAACTGGAATGCAGTGTGAAACAGAAAACAGCCTGCGTCACCCATATGTGTACAACTGGCATACACAGCCAACAAAATGCTGTTCACCTAGACACTAACAACTCATTGGAGAAGGAAGGTGCATGGTCTGACAGGGGGACACAGCAGTGAAATCAGAGTGTAGTATATGTACTGACCATGTGGGCATTGGATGTGAAAACCATTTATCAGTGTTGTTTAGTAAAGGTTTATGTATTTCAAAAATAGTCCAGTTCTGTTTAGTTTATTTATAGTTTCCCACTTTTGCAAACATTTTAGTTATAGTTATAGCTTCAATTACTAACTCTGAAACCCCTTACTAAAGGTGTATTTACATGTAGTTATAGTTATCAGTGGAAAGGGGGCTTTTTTGTTTTAGTATAGTTATGGTTTCTTCTTGGATGTTTTAGTTTCCAAAACCTTTTAGTTAGTTATAGTTTGATTAACTTCAATTTTAAAAGGTTAGAGTTGTAGTTAACTAAAACAATACTGCCATTTATACTGAGGGGGGCAGGGGTGGGGGTGGGGGGAGACAGATATCCCTATGGTTTCTCTGCCTTTGTTTTTCAGTTTGGCAGTGGGGCCATGGAGCTCATCTAGCCTATGGATTCAATGCCACAGAAAGCAGCTGCTAGCTAGTGTGTGTCCCACGTGGCTACATGTGTGCCAAACTATATATGCATGGTTGCTGGTAACACGACCCAACAACACTCTGAAATTGGCTTGCGCAAATTGTGTTACCGCTACACATATAGAGCTACAGGTACTAGCATTGCTTGGTAAGTGCATGTTTACAGTACAAAATATATCCCAGACTGAAATCTATAAAGTTACATTCATGGCCTGATTAGAAGCGAAATTGCTGTGAAGCACCAATTACTCTATTTGCCACTTGTATATGATTCATCCAGGTATGTACTGAGTTGTTTGCTGTGCTATATATAGCCAAGTGGTTACAGCAGTCCTGTAAACCAAAATGCATGAAGACAATGTGTCTGTTGGTGTGCGGCTAGCTAAGCCCCTTCATTGCTGAGATGAAGAGAGAGGGTTGCAGCAACTTTTCTCACATGCAAAGCAATAGGAATAGCTATGCATGAGAAGTATGATGATGAGTTGAGCACATGAAACAATCACATAATTATAAGCAGTAGAGTCAACAGCATCTTTGCTATTGGGGGGCACGGGCATTATCATTGCATGATGACATATATTTACATAGCAATCCCTTTACTAACAAAGAATTTGTACTTGTGTGGTTACCCATGCCATATAGTAGTAGATAGCATACATACCTGCTTAGAGCAGGAGTTGCCACAATTGTTGAGTTGTTCATGTATAACGCAAATCTTACTAGTTACTGAAGACCTCAATGCTTACACGGATGTATGTGCTATGGGTGTGCCCAAGTGGATTCCACTGTCAATCGCACTGCTCATTATTGGATGGTTTGCTGTGCAAGTCATGTGGCTACAGCAGTCTAAAGTGCAGAGACTTTGTGAACAACCTGCAACCAATCAGATCAAAGCTAAGCAAGCTAACTACCCTAACTGCAACTGTTCAGCAGGTGACATGTTTCTTACAGGTCCTCCTCTAGTAGCCAGCTCTACACGAAATCCTGGAGGAAGTGATATGGAGATCTCTAGCATTAAGGAGAACAGATTGTTAACACACTACTTGCTGGTGGTAGTTGTCTTATCGTCTGTTCATGGAAAAGACAGGCGCGATGCAATCAGGCAAACATGGATGAGGGGCCACCAGGATATAAAGCCAGCCGTGATGGTTAAGTTTGTAATAGGAACCCTTGACCTTCCTCCTTCAGACCTGGAAGCTCTCATGACTGAGGAACACACACATCATGATTTGCTGCTCCTCTCCCACCTAAAGGAATCATACCATAATCTCACAAGGAAGGTGCTGTATACTTTTCAGTGGGTAGATGAAAATCTGAAATTCTCCTATTTATTAAAATGTGATGATGATTCATATGTTCGCTTGAATACAATGGCACAAGAACTTGCTACAAGAACATCAACAATAGGTCTTTACTGGGGACGAATCTTTAAACCAACTCCAAAGTCAAGTGGTAAATGGGCTGAGAAGGAGTGGTTTCTCTGTGACCACTATCTTCCTTATGCTCTGGGTGGTGGGTATGTAATATCCTCAGACTTAATCCACAGAGTGGCTGTAAATGCAGACGGCATACAGCTTTACAACAGTGAAGATGTGTCTGTTGGTGTTTGGTTAAGCCCCTTCATCGCTGAGAGAAGACATGATAAAAGGTTTAACACTGGGCGAAATGCCAGAAGAGCTGGTAGCAGTAATCAGCAACTCATTTCTCACAAGCAAACTATTGAAGATATGCGTAAGGAACACAGCAATTAACCTGATGACCACAGGATTGCTGGGTGAACCATATATAGCTGTAGTTATACCACATTGTATCATAGCAACACAAAAATCCTGTTTAGATACAGAAAAGGCAGTTGCTGAACTTAAGCATAGCGTAAACAACCTATACAGGTAGTTTCATGAGCCAGACTTTCATGTGTATGTGCAAATCTGGCTCCACGAGGCTACCAAATCAGCATCCACCAGCAGAAGATGCTGGACCTAATACATCGTTCCCTGTTTGGGAAATGATATGCAAACTCATGTTAGTAGGTCACTTCTGTTTCCTTTCACTTCAAGCCTCCACAAAGTAATCCACTATCTTCAGTATCTATATACCTGGAAATGTTAGTTTGTTTACATTTCTGCCGGCTGCTTGCTGATTATGGAAGTGTTGTCTGCAAGTCCTCCTTGCATCAGTCAGACTCAGTCTCAGACTGACGCAAAGAGGATGGGTTTGGATGGCAATGAGACTATAGTTTAATTGTCATCCAAACACTACCAGTTTTCCCAGTTTTACATATCCTCGTTTCAGGCCTTCCCACCATCCAGTTTTTGATCGCTTGTGGTATGCAAGTGATCAAAAACTGGAGGTAGGGTAGGTTTGGGAACAAGGCTAGTTTACATATAAGTACTGCATATATGGCTCCACTGGACCAGTAAATCTGCTGTACATGTACGCATGGCTTGTGTTAGCTAACTAGGTGACAGTGTACATGTGAGATGATGCCAGATGTAGATATCAACATGTAGCTACACAAAGATCAGATAGTAAATACTTTGTACTTGTGTGCCTATCAAGAAACAATACCTTCTCACATTCCAAGAGTTGCCATCATCAGCAAACGAGCTACACTGTAGCAACTTAAATTGGCAACTGGAGCATTCATCTTACTCCATGGTGTAGATATATGTGCTATGGGCGTACCCAAGTGGATTCTACTGTCAATTGTACTGCTTGTTTTTGGAGTGTTTGCGGTGCAAGTGGTGTGGCTACAGCAGTCTAAAGTGCAGAGTCACTGTAAACAACCTGCTACTGACCAGCTCAAAGCTAGGAGAGATGACCGTTACTACTATGCTCCACTAGCCAATGATGAGCCTATATAGTACATCAGTTCCTAACTGCAACTGTTCAACTGGTGACATACAACCTGAAGCAAGTGTATAGCTACCAGTTTCCCCTTGTCTGAATTGAATAATGACTCAGCTAGACAAGACAAGACTGAGACTCCATCAGGCAGTGACTTCCAACATCCAACGTTAAGTACATATGAAGACAGTAAGAATCAACTCAACCAATATGAAAATAGTGCCAGTATAGAAATAACGCCTGATGGTCTTACAGATTCTCATTCAGTAGCAAGCTCCACACAAAATCATGGAAAGAATGATGTGGACACCAAATCATTAACACACTACTTGCTGGTGGTAGTTGTCTTATCGTCTGTTCATGGAGAAGACAGGTGTGATGCAATCAGGCAAACATGGATGAGGGGCCACCAGGATATAAAGCCAGCCGTGATGGTTAAGTTTGTAATAGGAACCCTTGACCTTCCTCCTTCAGACCTGGAAGCTCTCATGGCTGAGGAACACACACATCATGACTTGCTGCTCCTCTCCCACCTAAAGGAATCATACCATAATCTCACAAGGAAGGTGCTGTATACTTTCCAGTGGGTAGATGAAAATCTGAAATTCTCCTATCTATTAAAATGTGATGATGATTCATATGTTCGCTTGAATACAATGGCACAAGAACTTGCTACAAGAACATCAATAATAGGTCTTTACTGGGGACGAATCTTTAAACCAACTCCAAAGTCCAGTGGTAAATGGGCTGAGAAGGAGTGGTTTCTCTGTGACCACTATCTTCCTTATGCTCTGGGTGGTGGGTATGTGATATCCTCAGACTTAATCCACAGAGTGGCTGTAAATGCAGACGGCATACAGCAGTGAAGATGTGTCTGTTGGTGTTTGGTTAAGCCCCTTCATCGCTGAGAGAAGACATGATAAAAGGTTTAACACTGGGCGAAATGCCAGAAGAGCTGGTAGCAGTAATCAGCAACTCATTTCTCACAAGCAAACTATTGAAGACATGCACAAGAAATGTGAGAACCCAGGAACTAATGTCACAATGCATGTGAATTAAAACCCTCAACCAACACAATAATGTAGCGGGTGATTAGCATACTTCTTGCAGTTTGTCATATCTGATTGTGTTTGTTCCGTACATATGAAATTATTGTCTGTTTAACTACTGCTGAGTGCAAAATACATCACAGGCAGGTCCAATTGCATGCCATGCAGCATCTGAAGTGCAAGCATGCAGTGCAAGCATGCAGTGCAAGCATGCAGTGCGAGTTCGGAAATGAGGCTTGCACTCAGCATGTACTATAGTCTACTGGCAGTTGTAAGTGTGACCCTTTGGATGTTATTCAGTTTTGGTACTTGCTTTTGCATAATATGCAGTAATAAACTTAGTAGCTAAGAATGTGTCGTGGGCATCTCTTGCCAGGTGCTACTGTGGCTGGAAGAGGGCATCAAAGTTCCAGATAGCAACCTGTTGCCCCTGATCCACTGCTGATGTTCGTGATCAAGTATGAACACCCCCAGTTGGCAGGATATGTATACCATGTATATATATTGTGACCATAGATAGTACTATACATAGCAAACTCCTTAGTAACAAGGAATGTGCACTTTTGTGTTACGTATATCAACAGTGATGCCTTACAGCTACCTCTTGTGCATTCCATCTTGGAGCAGGAGTTGCCACACTTGCTAGTTTCGATACTGTAGTTAAAGCTGACTACCTACTGAAACTATGTCTTACTCGTGTGAGTGCATGTGTTACGGGACTGTCGACCTATCTCTAGTTCAAAAATCTTGAGACTGGGTTGTGTCTAGGTACTTGATACGGGTTTAATTACATTGCCGCATGGCTCGCAAGCCAAACTCAGCATATATCTACCAGTGGCGGATCTAAGGTAGGGCCTGGTAGGGCCTAGGCCCTACCAACTGCTGCAAGTGCCCTACCAACTGGAGCCCTACCGTCCGGCTTTCTCACTTACTGGAGCTACACAACCGCCAGTGTAACAGTGCTGTACGTACGTAGCTTCATTCGAGCAACCGCCAGGCACGCTGGGCTTCTCTTCGTCAACTGAGTACGACAGAAATGTGTCTACAAACCACGCCTACCCAAGTAGAGTAACCAATCAATTATCGGACACCCCACATTATCGGACGGCTGCATAGCACGAATGGGAGTAACAACGGCCCTTGTTTTTGATCTAGTAGGTAGGTTGATGCAACTGCTACGTACACCCCAAATTTGGGCTTTATAGATCAGTGGATGTGGACGCTATGCCCCAATAAAGGGCAGTGTCCGATGGTCGCGACCATCGGACACTGCCCTTTATTGGGGCATAGCTTCCACATTCACTGATCTATAAAGCTCAAATTTGGGGTGCACGTAGCAGTTGCATCAACCTACCTACTAGATCAAAAACAAGGGCCGTTGTTACTCCCATTCGTGCTATGCAGCCGTCCGATAATGTGGGGTGTCCGATAATTGATTGGTTACTCTACATGTCTCGTTCCCAGTCTGTACTTGTGCCCTACCAACTGTCAGCTTCTAGCTACGCCACTGAATTATCTACACTTGCAGAACTGCCGCATTTGTTGACTACTGTCCGGTCATAGGTGAGATCGGCAGCGTGAGACCGTGAGGCAAGCACTGACGGCAAATCCGTGAGAGTTAGCAGGCCTGCAGTGTCATGGATGTACCCAAGTGGATCCCACTGTCTGTGATAGCACTTATGGGGATGTTTGCGGTGCAAGTGGTGTGGCTACAGCAGTCTAAAGTGCAGAGACTTTGTGAACAACCTGCAGCCGACCGGGTCACAGCTGCTGTGAATGTTAACTACTACCACACGACATCAGCAAGAGATGAGGCTACGTCATCAGTTTCTGAATGTAACTGTTCAGCACGTGATATGTTTCTTACAGGTCCTCCTCTAGTAGCCAGCTCTACACGAAATCCTGGAGGAAGTGATATGGAGATCTCTAGCATTAAGGAGAACAGATTGTTAACACACTACTTGCTGGTGGTAGTTGTCTTATCGTCTGTTCATGGAAAAGACAGGCGCGATGCAATCAGGCAAACATGGATGAGGGGCCACCAGGATATAAAGCCAGCCGTGATGGTTAAGTTTGTAATAGGAACCCTTGACCTTCCTCCTTCAGACCTGGAAGCTCTCATGACCGAGGAACACACACATCACGACTTGCTGCTCCTCTCCCGCCTAAGAGAATCATACCATAATCTCACAAGGAAGGTGCTGTATACTTTTCAGTGGGTAGATGAAAATCTGAAATTCTCCTATTTATTAAAATGTGATGATGATTCATATGTTCGCTTGAATACAATGACACAAGAACTTGCTAGAAGAACATCGAAGCAAAGTCTGTACTGGGGCTATTTTTCTGGCAGACAAAATCCAAAGTCCAGTGGTAAATGGGCTGAAAATAAATGGTTTCTCTGTGACCACTATCTTCCTTATGCCATGGGTGGTGGGTATGTAATATCCTCAGACTTAATCCACCGAGTGGCTGTAAATGCAGACGGCATACAGCTTTACAACAGTGAAGATGTGTCTGTTGGTGTGTGGCTGAGTTCATTTGATGCTGAAAGAAGACATGATGTCAGGTTTGACACAGAGGCAACATCTAGGGGGTGTAGAAACGATCACTTGATTTCTCACAAGCAGCCAATTAACGAGATGCTGGCAAAGTTCAACTCACTTAAAACAAAGGGATTGCAGTGCTCCAATGAGTATACCATTAGAAAACCCTACAGCTACAACTGGAGGGCACAACCATCTAAATGCTGTATAAAACATTAGAAAAATGCTATTATGGAATAAAGGCCAATTGGATGGATATTTTCATCACCTTCGATCTTTTGCTCCTATAGTTACCACATCTATCACAACATTAGAAGGAAGCTATATGGGACAGATGAAGGTCCAAAATCTTACTGATAGACAGTCTGCATGAACACCATATCCCAATTCAGTGTGTACCTTAGCACATTGTTTGAGTACACAAACACATGCATGGGTCTGAGTGAAATCTACTAGACATACAGTCATGTGGAGTTGATGTAACGTATTGAAGGGCCAAGGACCATGCATAGCGGCTTAACTCAACATCAAGCACTGGAAATTGTCACACAATGCAGTAAAAAAACCCTGTGTAGCCTTATCAGGCTGAGATCAGAATTCAGCAGCTCTAGATCTTGAAGCACACTTTAGAAGTATTCCCATGCTAGTGGGGCTAACTCAACTTTGAGATAGGGTTAGACCACCCTATAGGCCTATAGCTAGCTGGTTTTCAGTCTTTTCAAAGTATGAAGAAAAAAATTTAGCTATTTTAAGTATGATCTTCCATATTACAGCTGTTTCCCCCAAAAGGTCGTTTAAAAGATGGCGTAATCCACCAAGACCTACGTACTGCTAAGGTTACCATGCATTGAATCTCGACTGGTATTAACAAACTCACAAGAAGCTGCATGGATGTGTACAATCATATATAGCTGTTTTCCAGAAACAAGCAATAAAACAAATCAGTTCACTATCTGTAATAACAACATGTAGTACACCTGGTATCCACAGAATAACATGGATTGGTAAAAGTTGTATAGCAAAACGAATTGGTAAGTTTTCCTGCATAAAAGTGCATTACACAGGTGACAGTTATATTGATTGAAACACTGTAAACAAAATACATCTTATAAACATCTGCCTGCTCTAGTAAGATAAACATAAAACATAGGGCATGACTAAGCACATCTAACGATGTTAAAGTACAAGTGAAACGGGTTGCCATGAGACAATAATATGTCGGAAAGATTCTGGCTTATCAGATTCTACATAATACAGTACATACAGTCAATAGGGGACTATGTTAATGGATACATAATGACATCACATTAATTTTGACCAATCAAAATCATCCTCTTCGTCAAATAGATCAGTTGCTGCTGACCTAATTGGAACGTCAGAGGTATCAGTTGGTTGTGCAATAGATGGAAGAGGAGGAGTATGACCTTGTAGATATGAAGTATAATGGGGGTTCATATGGGAGTGGCTAGAAGTGATGGGACCACACATGGGTGCCATGTGAGCTGAAGGGGGAGATATATGAGGGCTTGGGGTCCGATTCGCTGAGTGGAAGTTGGAACTCGGGGGAGAAGTCCGGTGGATACCATAAGGCATCATGCTATCTCCTTGTCGGCTGTATTTTGGAGGCATTCGATTCATCATTTGTGCCTGTGACATTCTGCCAAGGTGGGAATGATGCTGATGGTGGTACTCATTTAAACGAGGAATGTTTCCTGCACTGCTTGTCAAAAACTTGTTGTTTAGCTGTGAGAGAAAATGGTTGAATGACACGGAAAGTTCAGCATAAGCCTCTGGGTCGAGACCAAACTTGTCATGTTCCCCAGCTTTGAACGATTCCATGAGGCCCTGGATCTGAGCAGAATCAAGCTTATCCCAGCTGTTTGATTCTGCAATGTCTCGAAAGCTATCCATCAGAGAGCTGAGCTGAGGGCTGTAATTCTGATGGCCAGGGTTGAACAGTGACGCTGCAGATGCTCCAAGTACTAGGCTTGAATTGGAACATCCTGGATCAATAGAAGGAACCGGAAGCTGATGTGCATCGATAGATGTGGGAGCATTTATGTACTCCCCACTATTAACTGACTGACCAAAGATTGATTTGTACAGGCTTCTGAAAGAGGCACTAAGATCGTCAAAGCCTTCCCGCTCTGCAAAGGCTATTCTTGGAGATGGATGGCTAGATAACGAGCCATCTGACACAGCACTGGAGAAGTGTGGAGGGAGTGAGGTTGCGGTTGGAGGAGAAGGACTGTAAGGGGAGGGAAATGCTGGCTTCTTCATCCTTGGACCGTCTGTGTTGAGTTCAGCAAGAGTCGGTGATGCTGCTGTTTTCGGGGAATTGTCCTTGTCCCTGTACCTTTCCTTCTCCTTGGCGTCTTTGTCGTGGCCATCATCACTTGGGTTTTGCTGCAGCGAAATGAAAAGTATACTATCATGCAGTGTGCTAAAAAAAAATTTTAATCCATCTTTAGTTAGCACTCCAGGAGCATAAAACTCTGTGACTGGCTGGAGCACTCCCAGTCTCGTTCCCAGACCCACTCTAGTCTGGTCTCCAGACTGAGGGTCTGGGAACGAGACTAGAGCACTCCTAATTTGAGCACATACCCTGCATAATAATCAATACACCTATGGACCAGGTATGATTATGATGGCTAGATAAATTGTGCATATCAACTCAACACCACCAACTAGATGGTGGAATGGCCACAGCATGTGGTAGGCCTTCAGCTGTGATCACAATTATCAGAAAGCTATTGTGAATGAAGATCTTACACTCGTGTGTCTCATCAGATTTCGTATATTGTCAAGCATGTTAGATGTGTTACAGTCAGCAATCAAGATGGGATGATGCATATTGTCAAGCATGTTAGACGTGTTCAGTCAGCAATCAAGATGGGATGACGCATATTGTCAAGTATGTTAGATGTGTTACAGTCAGCAATCAAGATGGGATGATGCATATTGTCAAGCATGTTAGACGTGTTACAGTCAGCAATCAAGATGGGATGACGCATATTGTCAAGCATGTTAGACGTGTTCAGTCAGCAATCAAGATGGGATGACGCATATTGTCAAGCATGTTAGATGTGTTACAGTTAGCAATCAAGATGGGATGATGCATACAATAACAAGAAATGGATCATGACCACTGCCACAAAGTTCAAAGTACACCTAGGCCATATACTATTCTGAAGCGAGACAACATGTACACAACGGTTGTGTAACTTGTTCCAGGTTCACTGCAATTGATATCTCACATGTACACAATGGTTATTGGTACACATATGTAACTGGAAATGACAGTTCATGCTAACTAATGGTGTACAGTTTTCATCCTATCCTATGGAATGTCATGTTTTAATGAGGTGCCAGGAACTGCCTCATGCCTTACTATGCATAGATATGCAATAACATACCAGGGATAGTTTCTTATACTTAGTACTTTATGGTGCAAATACCTATACATGTAAATTGAAACACTGGATGTATTTCCCCACTATATGCTGTAGGATTAACAATCTCATATAAAACATACAAAACAACATTTTGCTATAGCTGTTAGCAGAACAAATAACAATAAGTGATTTGCTGTTTGCACATCCAAATTTGTCAAGTGTAAACCACAAAGGTTGTATGTTGAACTACTAGATGTTATCAAAGTCACCTGCTGCGCAGGATACATTCTAGCCAAAGACTATCTAAAGAGCACTTTCTTTAGTGTGGTTTAATTGTTTGCCCTGGTAATGACCACAGTTGTAATGTTGATAAATTTCTATTACATTGCTTACAAATTCTGTCCTACTTTTGGAATCGAAACTCAAAAACCAACTCGATCGTTGAGAATTCTATTGTCCATGTTGATGTCATTATGTGTGCATATTGGAAACAGTGGGATCAGTACACCATTTTGATAACAATAAGAAACTGCATTGTGTCTGCTATGTGTATGCATGCTCCCCCAATAACAAATATGTAAACACATAACTTGAGAAATCATGTGTTTGTAATATTATATTTCCTCCACAGCCTATATATGTACTGATAGCATTACATCATTATGAATGCAGTTGACCAATTGTAGGCAGACGGTAAACATCAGCAGCGTTGTCCTCTGAGGAATTAGCATGTGAGGATATTCACATGTTTGTTACCAAAAATGATTTTAGTTGGGAGGAAAGCTCTAGTGGGACACCACTGGAGGCTCCATGCTGCCCGTAGACAAAACTTGCATCGTTTTATTCATAACACACTAAGCTGAATCACTACTTACAAATAAGTCTGAAGCAATCCTATAAATGCAGTTTAAAGTCATTCATGCTTGCATTTTAAAGATAAGGCCAGCTAGCCACCTGCATGACTGGTTTTCTTGCATGAGACACTGATATCCATGTTTTGATCACCACCTCATTAGCTATGTGGGCGTGGCTATTCAGCCTTGTTCCCAGACTCCCACCCAGCTTGTAGCTAGCCTCGGAACAAGGCCAGAATTTCCATATGTACTCAGACAGTAATGGTGTACAGTGGAACCCCTCTAATACAGACACCATAGGGACCACACCATAGGGACCACTGTTGCATGTCCGAAATATAAAGAGGCGTCTGAGGCTTCTGGTATATTTCTGGTAGGTGTGGCAATGCATCCTTGTGCTGTTGAGCATTACAAAGCCGCGTTCCAGAACTCTCCCTTGCTGTATGCTAATGAGAAAAGCTAACCAGAGGCTAGTACTAGGCGCACCAGTGCTACCATAATGTCCAGCTGTTGAATCAGTGGACAATCTAGCATGCCTGTGTCCACATTAATGAGTGACTTTTGTACAGCCTAGGTACTAGTGGAACTGAAAAACTTGTCTACTTTATGGAATACGGTGGTTTCTGCATTTCAGGGGTGTAGATTGTACACAAACATAATATGTGAATGCATTCTGTATCTGCAATATCGTAGGTGGCCGCTTTTCAGGGGCATCCGTGGAGCAGGGTTCCACTGTAGTTTAATCATACACTTGCAATGATGCAAGGACAGTAGAAGTCAGTCTAGTATGTAGACAAAGCTTTGAACTGTCAACAATTTGATATCACACAAACCACGAAAATGTCGCAAGGTCTTCAGGAAACATTCTATTTGCTTGAGGTAGTGGTATCTTCGCCATGGAATAGTGCCACAGCTGACATGGAATAATGCCACAGCTGACATGGAATAGTGCCACAGTTGACATGGAATAGTGCCACAGTTGACATGGAATAGTGCCACAGCTGACATGGAATAGTGCCACAGCTGACATGGAATAGTGCCACAGCTGACATGGAATAGTGCCACAGCTGACATGGAATAGTGACACAGTTGACATGGAATAGTGCCACATTTGACATGGAATAGTGCCAGATTTGACATGGGATGTTGCCACATTCGACTCATTTCACAGCGTATAATCAGTGCAAAAAAGCAAGTGCCCACCTCTGACCTCTGTGATGTCATTTCGCAGAACTGTAAGCTAATAATTACCGTGATATTCAGTCAATATTCTTCTCATAAGGAAGTAGCATGTTTCAATTGTGGCCACAGACAAAGCTCTTTAAGATCACCCACGGACAATTCAAGTTCACATCAGTGTCAGCGGCAAGATGTCTATCCTGCAGGCGTCAGTGTCAGCGGCAAGATGTCTATCCTGCAGGCATCAGTGTGGTTAATGATGACATGGTTACGTAAGCCCTTTGGTACGTAAGACAGCTGTTTGTACAAATGTCAGGCCCATGTCACTAGTGGTCCTTTCTGCACTGTAAGTATATTCAAGAGTGCATAAGAACGGGCAGCTTGAGTAAGAGCATGTAAATCTGTAAAATTAGAAACTGGTCGGAATTTACCGCCAGTACTAAAAGTAGTAACATGTACTGTGCATGCTGCGTTGACATAAGCCATTGTTGCTAAGCATGTGACCAGGTGTTCTATGTTTAGTATGGTTCAATAATTTTGACCGGACTACGGGTTTCTATTGGAGTTACACGCTCTTGCCCGTTCTTATGCTCTCTTGGTATACCGCAAACATACAAAGGCAAACTTGATGTTACAAAGTGTCAACCACTGTGTGCGACACATCAGAGTAGTGCCATGCACAGCGGTTGCCTCGTACTAAGCCATGTTAGAGGAGAATTAAATGTGCTTTTTCACAGAGAGATGTGGCTCATTGATAGTTCACACATGCATGTAGCTTAATTTTCCTCTCTGAAATGCTTATTGACAGCCTCTATAGTATAACATTTTCAGATTATACATATTCAAAACCCATTATCCAACTAACCACAACTTGTACACCAAATAAGGTACAGCGTTAACGTTGGAATGGGCACCTTTGAATGCATCCCAAGGCTACAGTGTACTTCCTAATTCTATTTGACAGATCGTTGCTCCCAATTATCGTGTCTGATTGTCAACTAAGGTTACAACTGGCAGTTATGACTGTACAGTCAATGCTGAAATGAGTGTTTGTTTGCAACGATGGATGTGTGGGTAGACCGGACAGCATGTACTTTGTCATGTGCTTCTGCAACGTATATGCATATCTCACATTGGGCCTTGGTTTGGTACTCACCAGGGCAGGGCTAGTAGTGCCACTCAGCAGGGTCTTAAACTGTAGGCTACTAATGTCCAAAAAGTTAGCTGTTTTCCCTTTGGCTGGTGGTAATAAACATTTTTAACCTATCATGTACCAATGAAGTGCCGTAATTCACAAGGAACTGAGGTTCATCTAGCACACATCTTCACTAAGCTAGGTGCCAAACTTCATCAAAATTCATATCAGAGCACACATCTAGGGGAGCATGCCCAAGAGTCCACTCTAGGAGGGATAGTGATGATTATGGGATGTTTTAGGTACTCAAGTCTTCTACGATACATGTACAATGTCAACCACGTGAAATATCATTTCTTGTGGTTCAAGTTAGTAACTATGGTGGTACATAGAGGGGTTCCACTGTGTATGTGTGTACATGTGTGACACACATGTACACACATACACTCATAAATACAGGTATGTATCGTAAAATAGCAGAAAGAGGGTGGTACATATTTGGGCATGTGTGACACACATGTACACCCATGCTCAAATACAGTGGAACCCCTCTATGCACCACCCTCTTTCTGCTATTTTACGATACATACCTGTATTTATGAGTGTATGTGTGTACATGTGTGACACACATGTACACCCATGCTCAAATACAGTGGAACCCCTCTATGCACCACCCTCTTTCTGCTATTTTATGATGTAGTTATGAGTTTCCTTCTACCGTATTTGGGCATGTGTGTACATGTTATACCTTACGTGCTCTTGAAACAGAGATATACCATGTGCTACTATTCATTCAATATGCTGCCAATGAAATTCTCATTACAATAAAAACTATTGCATACCGCATATGTAATGAGACGTTCAACATGTTGTATAATAACGGTAAGATTACTGCTATAGTTTAACAAATACCATTGCAAACTATCCCATGCCCCAGACATATTCCATCAACCATGGGATGATCATATAGCCCTTGCAAACCCTCACTTTGTCAACAGCTCAACCCACAAACGGGACAATGGTCTGTGGTAACACTGGAGCATACACAATTGCTCACTCAGTTGTGCTTTTGTCTAAAGATGGGAGACGTAAGTGGGTTTTGAAAACTGTCATAAAAACAATGTAAAGCTTAACCGGCCAGATTTTACTAATCACATGACACCCCGGTTGCCACTGGATTTTCTCAGTGGATAAACAAACAGATAGTATCTGTTTGATTTGTTTCTGTGGCGACATACCATATTTGGTAAGTTTTTGCACGGGTAATTAGTATTCCTATTTTATGTGGTTTTGGAAGCTTAAATGGAGCATGTAAGCTCACTGGGATATGAGTATCAGATGACAAACTGACCTCAGTGTTAAAATTGTCTTTGACTGATGTAATGTAAACTTGCAACTGTTTGCTGCCACCATACATATTAAATTAGTTTTGTGCCTGGACCCTATCCCCAAAGGGGAGGTCTTGCGACACGGCCCAAGGCAACAACTTCTCCGAATGTGTACACTGAATCATGCCACAAATTGTAAGCAATTAATTTGCTATACATACATACATACTTATACCACATTACATCACTTTCTATGTATTTCATTGGATGAACAGTGGAGTATAACGAGTCATATACTCCTATTATGTAATAATTGTATATGTGGCAGTCCCGAGTAGAAATCAAAGGTTATTCCGTTGCGTATTTCAATCGCATTGGTGTGTTTGAAGCACCGTATCGCTGAACCGTTAAGGGCGAGGTTTATACGTGCTTCGTAGATGCATGAATATCTAATGAATCTACAAAGTGCATATGAGCCCCGCCCTTAACGTAAGTTCAGTGATACGGCGCTTCGAAGGCAGCGATGCGATCGAAATACGCGATGGAATAACCTTCGATTCTACTTGGGACTGCCACATATAATAGTTTGCACAAAACTTGCATGTTACTGTCTCAATGTGGTGACAGAGAACCCTCATTCCAAACAGGTCGTCATGTTCCCACAAACCGGTATCACTAATATCCACCAATTGGTGCCAGTAACATCATGAATACAATCAAAAGGTGTAAGAAATTCCTTCACACCTCCTAAACTGAACACAGTACATGCTGCTACAGCTAAACATGTACAAGATAAAATGATCCACCACCTATAAGATGACCCGTAGCTATAATATGTACCATATACAAGTATATCTCCTGCTACCAGGTCAACATAGTACAGGGATACTACAGGGATTTGGCCGGTGTTTGTATACTGCTTGGTTGTATGGCAGGAGTGCTCAAGAGAGTTGAGGCAGAAGTTAGAGAGAGTGCAGAACTATGGTATGAGATTGATTTTGTCTAAACCACCCCGGACGCATAGTGAAGAGATGAGGCAGAAGCTAAATTGGATGACCTTTGAGAGGGGAAGAGTGATGGCAAGACTGTGCATGATGCATAGATGTGTGTTGAAGGAGGACTCCATGGAGAGCTTGAGCAAGAGGATACAATGCAACAGAAATGGGACTAGGGGGGTGGGTAAACTCTTCTTACCAAGGCCACAAACTGACTTTTTTCAAAAATTTGCTCACTTTCAAGGGAATTCAAGACTGGAACCGCTTGAAATCAGATGTTAGAACCACGACCAATTATAATACCTTTAGGAAACATCTACGGACTGCAATGGCAGTCTAGTTACTGTACCTGTTTGTATTTACTGCAGATTGGATTATACCTTTTTATTATTTATGTAGATTGGATTATACCTTTTTATTATTTATGTAGATTGGATTATACCTTTTTATTATTTATGTAGATTGGATTATACCTTTTTATTATTTATGTAGATTGGATTATACCTTTTTATTATTTATGTAGATTGGATTATACCTTTTTATTATTTTTATATAGATCTAGCAATTGTTTGTTTGTGTATTTGTATTGTGTGTATCTTGCAGGACTCCCAGGTAGACCAGCATTTTGCTGATGGGACATTTCCTGTTAAAAATTTATCTATCTATCTATAGTTGACCTAGCATGTGTACCGAAACGATTGCCTGACAAATCCCAGTTGTTTCAGCAACGAGTTTGTATGTCTATGCACGTCTCTAGGATGGTATCATAATGTAGTGATAGGGTGTTCAGGTGAGTCCATGCAGTTGGGCACCAAGCGTTTTGGAACTGTGTAACTGTGTGGTTGAGTATAGCATATCCTGTTGATTTCACTATTTTTTAAATAAGTGTGAATGTGAGGTACATTTGTACTTGGTAGAAACATACATGTACACAAGCTGATACGCTCGCACCACACGTACTAGTCAAATTAAGTGCCAAAGAGCTTAAATTGAGTATAGAGAGAGGGAGAAGATTCAAGAGTAGTACTAGTAACACATAGCGATGCTTGGTTTTAATCTCCTTTAACAATGGAATGGCTAATCATACTCACCCGATCACTTGACTTTCTCTTCCGAGGAAATCCAGACAGTGAAATGGAGTCACTGCTTTCCTCCAGGGGGGTAGGATCTATCTCCCAGTAGGAACCCTGTGGATGGGGTGAGAGGGAGAGAAGGAGGAGGAGGAGGAGGAGGAGGAGGAGGAGGAGGAGGAGGAGGAGGAGGAGGAGGAGGAGGAGGAGGAGGAGGAGGAGGAGGAGGAGGAGGAGGAAGAGGAAAAGGGAAGGTGATGGAGGGAGATTGAGTAAAGAGGCAGGAGACACTTGTGCATCTGAATATAGAAGCTTGGCCGATGAAGCCACTGAGTGCAGGTTGTGTAAACACTGTGGTTGTATACTGAATACCGATTACATCTGATTATGTAAGTCAGGTAACTCAGACCCACACGCAGACCAGATACAGGAAATTAAGTTGGTGTGGGCCTAAAGGTACATACATCCAGGCTATGGTTTAATACCACAAGCACTGCACACAGCCGTAGTCTGTAGTTTATGGGGGCTAGCTTCAGTGCTATCAAGTGCACCTCATAGATAAAAAAAAACACGATCCACAACTGGGCCAAGAAAATGCCATGACGTTTCACAACTATCAGCAAGAGGTGCGTGCATTTTGTGCCTTTGACCAGATGTGACTATTTGTCAAACACTTGCGTTTTGAGTAGCGACAAATTGGTTGTGGTGTGACTACAATCCATTTGCACCTGTTTCAAAGTAAAGTGCTTCACAGCATGCAAGCTGAACCAGCTAGTTGTAACAACACATAGCCTTGTTCCCTGGCACATTCATGCTTTCAATTTTTTATACTGCAAGAGACCAAAAACTGGAGATAGGGAAGGCCTGGGAATGTACAATCCTTCAACCGGATTCATATGCCTTTGCTGTTTCGGAAACAAGGGTGGGTATAAGGGTCAGGGTATAGGGGGATTGTTTCCGAAGCATTTCTGAAACATTGCGTGGGAGGCTCTTGTCTGGGGTACGCTACCTACCTCAGATTAGTTGCTAGAATAAGGTTACCAGCGTACACATCTCTGTATTCAGAAGTTTCCTAGAGTAGTGTCACCTATGGTGAAACTTAAATGTAGCTCTATTTGAGGGTAGCTAGGTGGTACAAAGTATGAAGGCAAACCTCAGAATGTAATTAGGTGTATGAGTGCTCTCACCTGATTGTAGCTAGCTAGCCAGTCAAATGCGAGGAGGGTTAAGACTGTAAAGTTGATGGTGGAGAATGGGATGCAGTTTCACAATGAATTTGGTGAAAGGAGCATAGATAGTAGGGCTGTGGGATAGTGTAGTGCCATACTACTGTAGCTACTATATGTGGCGAAGAAGGAACAGGAAAATATGTGAACGAAACAGTGCTGCTCATAGTGGTCACACAACCAAAAGTTCTACGGTATATACAAGGACTGGAGGTACTGGGTTCTCGGACCACAGTGATGAGAAGAGGAGCTCTTTGACCAAGATGGAGGACTGGAGGTACTGGGTTCTTGGACCACAGTGATGACCAGAGGAGCTCTTTGACCAAGATGGAGGACTGGAGGTACTGGGTTCTTGGACCACAGTGATGACCAGAGGAGCTCTTTGACCAAGATGGAGGACTGGAGGTACTGGGTTCTTGGACCACAGTGATGAGAAGACAAGGAGCAATTCTTCCAAACCTGCACCTCCAATATGATAAAAATTTAGGCCAAGGTGGTAACAAAAGTCTCACTTTCTAAAAGCTTATTTACCACTCTTTGCACAGTGCGTAAGTTCAGGATCCTGTTTACGTACAAATAAATGTGGTTCCATGTATAGTGACATTTTAGCCTTGTTCCCAGGCCTCCCCCAGATTTTATCTGGCAGCCATAGAGAAAATACGCACGTGTAAGAAATAAGATCTGTGTGGAGGGAGGCCTGGGAACAACACTTTATAGTGGCACAACCTCTGAGCTGGACAAAACTTCCCTCTCCACAAGCTATCACACAGGAGCTGTCAGTTGGCATTAAAAGTGCTGTATATTGCTGAACCTTTGTTAAGGGTGGGGCTTAAACGTGCTTCATGGATGCATGAATATTTGATGCATCTACGTAGTGCATATGAGCCCCGCCCTTAACTAAAGCGATACAGCACTTTTAATAAGGCGATGCAATTGAACTCTTTGCAAGAGTCACGTATGTGTTACCTCCTCACAGAACAAGTTGAGTCCATACTACAGAGATTCCATCTGTCGACCCCACAGTACAATACATACTCACCACAGGTGGCGGAACCAGAGGGGACACTGGGGGCATGTGCCTCCCACAAATTTTTATGCCAGGGGCCAGTGCCCCCACAAAAATCTTACAGCGGAGGGCGCATGATTCATTCGGGTGGTTGTGATCGTCGGATCAGTGAAGAGACAACGTGGCCTAGTCAGCTTCTTTGTCCACACCAGCTAGCAAGTGAACTCAAGATGAGTAAGTGTATCTGTCTTTAGTCTAGATTCAGATAATATTTGCAAGGAGAGCTACGATGAAAGAAACAGGAGCCCTGGAAACGATGCTGATGCCTGGACACAACAGACTCTCCACAAGTTATCAAGTACTGGACGAACTAGAGTTGTGAAGATGTTCTCGCCAGAGTAGTGGCAAGTTGTGGTCCAAAAATGGCAGCAATCTCAGAGTATCTAATTCTGAAAATTTCTGGACAAGGTGGGGTGGGGGGAGGGGGTACCCCCAGTCCCCCCTAGCTGCTGCGTGCTAGTAGTCACGTGCTCCCTCCCCCCCAATTTCAACTGTCTTCCACTGCCTATGCTCACGGTATGCAAAGTTAAAATGATGTGAATGTAATCATAAGCACAAAGGCAAGTTAATCAATGGATATAGTTTCGTGAAACATTGTCAACAAAGAAAACTGCCGCACTCAATTTGTAAACTTTGGTCACTTTACACATATAACTTTCATCCGCTTTGCTCTTGTCAAAGCTATCACTACAACCACCGAAAGACGTGGGCAGCTTCGAATGAATTAATGCATGCCACGACCCCCACACAATATGGTTGTAGTTATACTACTTCACTCAATGTGTAAGTAATTTTGCAGTGTATGGGTGCGGCCTAGGGCTTGTATAGAATTTCCATTTTGTATGTGAACAGCTGCTACTAGTTACTCTTCTGAGTACACTCCCCCCAAATTTCTCTTGTTTACAGTAAGCATGTATTTTTGAATCTGAGCAATCGGATTGGTTAGATTCAAAACCACTTTAAGCTTGATTGGTCAATTTGAAATTACTGTGGTTTAGTACTGACAAGTGAACTATAACATACCCTAATCTCCCTCCCATGAGAAATGAACTCAAGTGGCTCCTCAAAGAAAGGGGTTGTCATGTCTTGGTTACATAACAGTATCAAAAGGTGCCTGCCTGCAATTGTTGGTCCAACCACTTTCATACTTTCAATAACTACATAATTGGGATGACAGCCCCACACTACATTGTGTGTGTGCTTGTTTGCTTTTGGACCGAGCACTTACCGTAAGTTGCAAATGAACGCATTCAAGAGGAAGATTGAATGTCCATGCCGATGTGTATTTCAGCTAAGTGAGAGTGAAGTGGGCTACTGCCAGACTGTAGAATCGGGATGAAAGAGGGAGCGGGAGCAAAGACTATGGTGTAGCCAGGACCAATGACACCGTTCAAACACAGACAATGTTCAGGCACAGCGTGGGCACAGTGAGAACTCTTGTGCAAAGAGCAGAGGCAACTGGAAGGAGCCTCTCAGGTCGGTTTAGAGGCTACCTTTAGGCCAATGCTGTCCATCTTGAATGAGGATCAGTTTCAAACATGCTATTGGTATGGTAGGTGCACAACCCTCCACTACTGAGGGCAAAGCTTCGAATGTAAGAGAATACATGAAACTACGTCATTCGGTTCATGATGTTCGATTTTTGATACGGCATCTTTAGTGTTTAATTCACGATCTTCCACAGTACTTTCATTGCCAATAATTGACAGGCACACCTGCACTCGTAAGGATGGCCTTAGTTAAGGCAAGAGCGCATAAGAATGGGCAGCTAGAGTAAGAGCATGTAACTCCAATAGAAGCCCATAGTCAGGTCAAAATTATTGAACCGTACTAAAAATAGAACACCCAGCACATGCTTAGCAACAACGGCTTATGTCTACGCACAGCTGTGCAGTACGTGTTACAATTTTTAGTATGGTTCAATAATTCCAACCGGTTTCAAATTTACGGAGTTATACGCTCTTACTCTAGCCACCCGTTCTTATGCGCTCTTGGTTAAGGTACATGCCCCAGTGTGCAACCAGCTTAACTACACCAGCCAGGCGGTAGGAAGCCCTGAAAGAACAGACTGCACTGGAAGGGGCTCAGTTTGCTGAGCAATCAGAAGTGTGGTCACAAAATGGGCCAGTGCGTAAGTGCCGCCACTTCAGCTACAATAACAGCTAAAGTAGGTGGAAGCCACTTCAGTAGAAATGAGATTCACCGCTATGTTTATTGCAAGAAAGCCACGCTGGCAACATGTACGTCCCACCCCCTTTATGTACGCTGAGTGTGTGGGAACATCCCCCACCTAGTCAGCATCCATTACAGACTATATACTTTCAAGATGATGCTACCCTCAACACATTGACAAGGCCAGCCACGCCCCCAGTCGACCCAGGAACCTTATATTAGTCCTGTTCCCAGATTCCTGTCCAGTATGGTAAAGTGGAGAAAGCCTGGCATCTTTTCTCATGGGAGTGACGTCAGGATAGAGAGGATGGTCGACATAGGTAAATTGTGAGTGGGCTCAGGGGGCTTGGCTTATAACAGAAAGAAGAAAGAAGGTAACAGGTAACCACTCACCACACGTATCTGTCTAGTGGGGGGCAAATATCATACGAAATGTTACCTGTTCATTATAACATTTTTTGATACTTCGTCTCTCTTGAGAAACGATACCAGACACTCTCCTTCTTTACCGTACTGAAAGCAACTGACAGCTGGGCGGAGATGTGGTCGATTGATAGTTAGTGCTGGAGGCTACGTGAGGTATGTGCTGTACTCTGGTATAAGTGTTCAGTCAATTATACCCCGAATGGGGAGAACCCCTCCAATCAACTGGCGCCAGGCGGTGACAAGCCTCAAGACATGCCTATTCAAACTGTATCTCACACCGCACTGGCACGAAAACTGTGACCACATACCTAACGTGTATACATGTACATACTTCTGTGATGTAACAAATATCCAAATGTTTTGTAAACATACCTTTCCAGGATCGTCCTTTGGTCTCGGAACCTTCCGGAAGCACTTGTTCAGTGAGAGATTGTGTCTGATTGAATTCTGTGAGGAAAACACACACACATGATAATACTGCTTAGCTACCTGTTTTGTCAAAATGTCTGGCTTTCTTTGTATATGCAGAGGCAATCAAGCGTGAAATGGATACAGCTGATTGTAGGCCAGCCAAAGAGAATGTGCTCATTGATCAGCACTATGCTGCACACGTTAAGGCTTGCAATGATTAGTCGATTGGTCAACTGAGCAGTTGCAACAAAGGTTGCCAAATTTTTTGCTTGTTCACTACATGAAAGTGAGTTTTACAAGTTCATGGATGGCCAGCCATATATATCAGAATCACAAAAGAAGGATTCTATGAGAATTTCAACTAATGAAAGATGTGCTGATTACCAATTAGTTGACAGCTGTACAGGCGTATAACTAGTTGATTCACTAGTCATTCGGGCCCTAATAGTCATATATTACTCCATAGGCACTATACTTGTATAAAGTGAACCTTGCGTAAAGAAATGGGGGAGTGAATGTTCAAAAGTTGAAGCCAGTAAAAGTTGCACTGCGTGAAAGTACTTCAAAGAATGCTTATAACAATGTTGAAAGTGGCATCAAAGTAATGCTCCCCTTTCACATGCAGATGAGTCAAAGTAAAGATTAATATTGCTGATTTCCTTTGCGGTTTACATCACGTAGTCTGCAGAAAATGTGTGGCTGTAACCGCAGACCTTCAGACGTCAGCAACAGTCAGGCACCGTTAAATTCCACTCACAGGAAACTGCCACCTTTGATTATCAAACTTGCAGATCTTCGCTAGTGCACTATGGTATGCACTCTAGCTTGCACTTACTTTTCTGGCTATTGGTTTCTGTGCATATGTTTGCAAGTATAGGCACACATGCATTCATGCAACAAGCCTGATTCTCAATGCTGAGAGCCCGACATGGTATAGTATAGCCGGCCTCTTTTATTCGTTGTCCTCAAGTTGTTTGACCCAACTACGAGTTGTTTCGATCCACGCTACAAGAGTTCACAGGTATGATTGTACGTGAGACCATTGTATTTGTGTTCTGCAAGTATAACTATTATCCAGCTGTTCTAGCATGTAGTCAAGCCTAGCAACGGCTACACAGAAGTGCCGAATATGATCCACCCACTCCAAAACCCAAAGCCGCACAAAAGCTAGACTTTAACTTTATCCATGTCGAGGCTATTAGATGTGGTTACTGTAGGGAGAAGTAAAGCTTCTTTACACATACTCCCCTCCCCTCCCCCACCACCCCACCCTCCACCTCATATATACACACCTTCCAGCCGGTTCCTGCATCTCTGTAGTAGGGAAAGTTCGTGCTGATCCAGGTGTATATATCGCTTAGGGTCAGCCTCTTCTTGGGAGAGCTGTTGATGGCGAAGGTGATGAGGGCGGCGTAGGAGTACGGTGGTTTGGCGTCGTGGTAGCGGTAAGCCTGGGCTTCAATCGGATCCAGGCGGGCGGTGAGGTCAATGGGACTAGGGGGAGGCTTCCTGGCGGGCGGCCGCGCGTGTCCTTTCGGGTCCAGTTTACCTGTTTGCCCTACACGCAAGTGGGGCAACCAATCCATTGCGGTCAGACTGTTACCTAATTCCATAGGTTGCAGCTGTGCAAAGGTCTAGCCAGTCGGAGTGAGGCGCCGGGATGGAGGTGAGGTGACAATCCAGTTCAAATGTGGCGGACGATCAAATCGTTCTTCCAGCGATGCTTTTATACTCCGCTGGAAATATGAGGGAGTATGAAAAAGTAAACAGCCTCGTTTGTCTACTACTACTACCGGTATGTAGGCCGTTTTTGGAGGTGGGAAGAGTCGGTGTAATGAATATCGAGTGGTAAACTATGCAGGCTCAGGAATGTGAAGAATGTGTGTCTGTAATGCGGAGTTACCTTTCCTTCAGTGACAGTCTCTTGCATGTATTGTTTGCAATGGTTTAAGTTATAAACATGCACATTCACGGGTTATTATACATACAAAGAAAGAGCTGTAAGTGAAAGCGCCCATGCACATTTCATCCTGTACACTGAGCTAATGTGAACGTACCCAAGTAAAGACTGGACCAGACAAGTATATGTTTATATTACATTTCTGTGTCTTCTGTGTTTAGCCAAGGAGGAGGTCTTCAACTGCAACCTATCACAGGAATTTCCTTGTAAGAAGTCGTTACTTTCATGATGCTGTTCAAAGCAAAGTTCTCTAGAGAAAAAAATTCCAGGATGCAGCTGGAAATGGAACCCAAGATTCTGTAAATGTGAGTAATAGTGAGATACTTTTACCATGGAAATTGGACCCATGAGCAGGGGAGCAAAATACAGTGGACACAAGCAGCATTGTCTAGAGGCCTTGACCAATCAACTCTCTCACTCTTTTGAGGCTGGAGCTGGACTGATATTCAAATAACCTCCAAATGAAAAGGACTTAGGTGCAGTATAATTTATTACAGTGATGCTTGCTGATATTTGCTTGAGTAATGCCCTTCAGTTAAACCACTGAGTCACATATACTCAGTATTACATTGCTCTCTTGCAGGCCTTTTTCTAGTTATTGGAGGCTAATTGGTGTCAGAGTTGGGTGTGATAATTATAGAGAAGCATGACTGAAATGAGGAGAAGATATTTTGCACATTAACAGTACAAGTTACACATTTTACCCTGATTTGGCATTGTCAGGTATATAGCATATTTTTAACGACAGCATCCTTCTCCAATTTTGTGGCCTACTAGGAGGAGTACATATTAGAGTTGGGTATGGGTTTCTGATGCTAACACATAGCTTGCAGGTCAAGTACGTACATCAAAACCACTCCTATGTCATGCAGTTTCCAGAATACAAACTTAAAAAATTAGTATAACCCTTCCAGAAATAGGTAATGTGTAGGTAAGTTGGCTTGGGCTAATACCAGGCATATATTGATCGGTGTTTGCATTTCAGCCCTTCACCCGATTTTCCTGCTACAAGTGATAGCAAGGTGGAGGGCTGGCAACAAGGCTAATGGCTGGGTATTGTAGAAGATTCCAGTTGGATATTGTGGGAAAGCTGTCACTTCAAGTTCACTTTATGTAGTAACTAGTTGTAGTAAGGTACATGATGATTATGTTCAGGTAAATGTGTAGTAACTAGTTGCAGTGAGGTACATGATGATTACATTCAGGTAAATGTGTACAATGTCATTCAGTGCCGCTAGGAACCTGACAATCAGTTGTGGTCACCAAACAAGGACATGTTGAATGAAATCATTTCTCAGAATGCCTTTACAATAATTATGAGTTATATAAGCCTTAGCTGTAAGGTGGTACCTGAGTGCTGATCATATGTATAGAGAAATGCACCACTTTCACCTGTAGTCACGTTGTCTTTCCTGTCCGTAGTGACATGCACAGATGAAACAATTAAGTCTTTATCATGCCAACCATTCTAGTCATGTACACATACCTGAGAACAAGCCTCCTTCCGGGGGGGGGGGGGGGGGGTAGGACAAGCTCACGTGCACTCAGCAATCTGATGATGTAATGCTCAGTGAAATCGTCGGATTCCGTGCACTGAAGCCCTTATTGAGTGCTTTTTGTGCAGTTTTCGAGAGTAGTTTGCCACACTAGGCTAAAACATGCACTTTGGTTTGCTGCTGCAATCGGTAACATGCAGTTTTCTTGGCATATAGAAAGTGGGCTCACCCATATCCAGGGATTTCTCACAATGTAGGGATGTTAAGCATTCTACCCTTAGAACAAAACTGTTCCAAGCGTTGATCCCCATCGATCCTCCAGCAAACTTGGATGCTATGACCGCTTACTTGTTTAATCTCAGCGAACTTTCCACATACCTAAGGAATGTAATTTTTTCACGTGATTCTTAGAGCTTGTCCCACCCCCCTGCCTCATTCCCAGGCTCTCCCTACGTGTGAACATAAAGTCTCTCACTGTCTGTACAGAGAGCTGGGTGGGGCCTGGGAACATGGCTACTAGAGAACTATGCAGTTATGCATTACCAAACCCCACAGATGTATGTGTTGTGTGTGTTGTACTTTCAATGGACCCTTGGTGGAAATCTTGTCAGCCAGTAGGCAATATATTACTAGATGAAAATAAACAGAATTGACAAAGTGGAGTAGACTGTTAACTGTGTGCATTTACAGTGACTCTACAGTGAGGCCAGCACGCTTGTTGAAATACCCCCGAGACTCCAGCAAGTTGACAAATCTATTACTTTGTTTTAATTGCTTGCTGAACAGTTTTAAGTGCTCTGAATTGCCCAGGAAATACCCAGCAAAGTAGTGCATATGAATCAGGCACAATGATTTGGCATCACACCTCGACACATGTATACACCCCTATGATTTACCCTCTAGTGGACCATGGTGTGACATGGATTACACTTTGAAAACCTTTTAGGAGAAAGTTGAACATATGTCTCCGCTACTGTACCCTTCTAGATTATTTCACACTGATAAATTTGGTTCCTATTCTTATACATTATAAACGAGATTCTTGGTATTGTCATTGCTTCAATTTATAGCTGATTTGTACATCCACTGCAGAAAGGTGCAGTTTACAAACAGTGTTTGGGAACCTTAATTCTTCTCTGTACAGGAGTGCCTGACAATGTGCTAAAAAGTACATGTTCCTGTGATATCACATTCCTATAATGCTATTGCAGCAAAGTGCGAGTACGCATGATTGGTTATTAACATTTCTGCTGATTTCATGTAAACAGAATCGTGGGTGTCCCGACAAGCGGCATGGGAACAATTTTTGTTCAATTTATCATTTCATGACCAGACAAAATCACCGTTCCTATGGTGAAAGGAACGCAACTCCCCCATTACCTATCACTGCTCATCTGGATAACTCAATAACAAGTAGCATCCTCCAAAGTTGTTGTGAAGCTTCTGACATAAGATACGCTATCAATTTGTTGAGTAAGCAGTGTCGTTAGGTATTCCCTCATCCTACGCAGCACTACAGATTCCATACAAGTTAACTTGCTAGTGCGTAAGTCAGTTACACGAGTTCAGCAGTCCACAAATTGCCATAATTAAGATTAAGGGAATATTGTGTGGTAGTTTATTGGCAATTACTATATGGTGGCATCCATTACTTATGTTACAACACTAATACATTCATGGACAGGAGGATTAATGAGCAGTATAACAAATGTGCATAAAGGAAAGAAACACTTTGGTGTTTTTGTAAAGTTCTCTAAACAATGCAGCGTTTGTATACAGTGTAACAACAGTTTGAAGTGCTTGTGTTGTTATTGTTCTTCAATACACTACTGTACAGGCAACACCATCCCTCTGAAGCCTTTTGGCAAAACATAACACATGCGATACTCATATACACATTGCCTACCCAAGTGTCCAGACTGCTCAGCCAAGATATGCAAAAGTTCAGTAGTGTTCAAAGGACTAATTTAGCAACCCTAAATTCCAGACAGTCATGCACCAGGGCAGACTCTTTTTCTCAGCCACAGCAAGAAAAATGATTAAATAGCACACATTCTAACAAGTGTACTCATGTCTGTGGAATCACATACAACTGTAGCACTGATGTACTGTGTGTGCTTGTGATATCATCGCCATGCTGATGCATGCTTGATGATGTCACAGTATTGATGATGTAATCACCACCAGTTATCAAGGAAAGTAAGGACACACAAAATGAATAGTAAACAAAGTGTCAAATCCATGCATACTGTGAAGTACGCAGCATTGTATACAGATCACAGAATTAAGACTAACAGGGCAACTAGTAACTGTAGTAGATTTTGAAACAATTTCCTCTCTTTAGAAGTTCACTGATACCAACTGAAGGTCACTCCTGCGGTTGGATATAGCCCATTCCAAGGCCCCCACTCTGCTTTTCATCACTTGCAGCACACAAAAGTGATTCTACAAGTTGTAAAATGCCGTGTTGAAGCTTAAAATTAGGAGGCAGAGAAAAGTTCATTTCATCGGAACTCTGAAAGCTCCTAAGTGCCAGATGATGCAGTTGGGCTTAGTAAGAATGCGTAATGGAAAATGGTACATTCCAAAGTAATTAAACTGCACATGTAGCAAGCTTTTGATCTATTATCATGGAAAAGTGATCTATCAGTCTAATATAAAGAAATTAAGATCATTCGGTACCAATAAATTAGACTTGGTGAGTACCCGAGGGGTTCATACCTTTCATCAGGAGGAACTGCTGATAAAAATAGCACTAATTTCTTGAATGAGCAATTTCAAGGATGGATTTTCTGTATCACAAATTAACTGCAAAAGCTTTTCTTGGATTTGTGACAGTATATTTGGACTTGACCTTTATGCTTTGGAAAGTTACTATAAAGTTGATATACATTTGAATCGTGTTTGAACAAGCCCTGAATGGGCGAAATAACTCACTGATATGATGATGGTTACATTTATAGAAATGAAAACCAAGATGATGATATCCATTAAGGTCCAAAGTGCATCGAAAGGTGCGCATGAAATATGAGAGTTACTACAGCCCTAAAAATCTAATGAATGTTCTTTTATATTATATGCTCATGAATTTTGGAGTCCCCTGGTGGTCTTGAGGAAAACAGAAGACTGAAGTCTGTGGGTGCTGCAGCTGCATGCTGTTAAGTGCATTCCTACTATTCCTGTATGCATGCCTCTGCACACTTCAATCACAGGCACAAGTATGGACACAACCACATGTAACCGATATCTACAAAATGTCATGTCATTGCAAGCTATTACATCTTCTCAAATGTTACCTGATAACCACAGTCTACACATGTTTTGGTCCATGTATCAG
Source organism: Agelas oroides (assembly GCA_949130485.1). NCBI lineage: Eukaryota > Metazoa > Porifera > Demospongiae > Agelasida > Agelasidae > Agelas > Agelas oroides. The sequence goes on from OX422190.1 coordinate 4,013,674, forward strand.
AGTTGGGGTCATAGACCTCTCTATCTGGAGGGAACGTGTGTTCATGAGATGTAGAAGATGGTTGCACCATGCTGGAGCGCACAGCTCTCCTTAGCTCTGGACAAAAGAGAGGAGAGGAAATCTTAGATATCAGTCAACTGAAATTCTGAGCATACGTTCAGTGTGTGAACATTCTGGTGTAAATATACTCAGATACAGTAGGAAGTTACTTATCCGAACGTGTTGGGACCAGAGGGTGTTTGGATAACTGAAATGTTCGGATAAGTGAAACAATACAATTTGAATGCAAAGCAGATTACTTTCCATTTAACCATGTTGATCAAATCATTGAGATAGCCTTGTTCCCAGGTCTCGTCCAGTTTTCTATTGTTTGCAGTTTCCATATGGGGAGATCCTAGCCTCGTTCCTAGGCCTCGCCCGTTTTGTGTTTATTGGTTTGCATTCAGTATAATACACGGAAGCAGAAGAGTGGTGAAAAATGGTGCACTGTATAATTGCACTGTGTATAATTGCTATACCATGTACAACTACTTCCCCATTTTTGCCACTCTTCTGCTTCCGTGTATTATACTGAATGCAAACTGAAAAACAAAAACAGGGGAGGCCTGAGAATGAGACCAGAGAGAGCCTGGGAATGAGTCTACTACAGAGATGCATGAGCATGTTTGGATCAAAAAATTGAAGTTGCAAAGTTGTGTTAGATGTATGGCATACTGTACGTGCACAGAGGACTTTTGCAGCTCACTGGACACAGTGGCTTTCATTGTGAGCAGGAAAAACCAATTACATTGGCCATACATCAATACCCAGTTGGAAGACTCCTCTGGATTCTACCAATTTGTTGCAGCAAAACTCTGCCACTGCAAGAAACATGAAATGGAGTTCACTGGAGGCGCTCACTGCTCTGTATTGGTATAAGTCTCATAGCCTTGGTCCAAGGCTACATGAGAGGAGGAACATGTGGCCAAGAAGTCAGTGGCCAAACTATCTCTTTACAACAGTGCATTTTTGCTTCCTGGCATTGGTTGCCTTCATGCTCCCATTTTGTGTTGCTAGAGGAGATCTTGGAGGTTGGGAGCACTACTGTGTACTCGGTAGAGCAGTCAGAGTTTATTTTTATGACTGCATAATGCTTGAAACGATTATGAGCCACTGCACTTAAACTTTGCACTTTAACAATCCACTCCACATTGCAAGTGGTGCAGGAGTACAGCCTGAAGCACACAAGTGGTGCAATCACATCTAGTAGCTGCATTCCAGAATTATAACCCACGAAATTGTACAATCAGGTGATACTATTGAAGGTTGATTGCATTACAGTTCAAGTGTCACTGACCTTAGAATGAAAATATATTCAGACATAAAGTTGCAAAATACCTTAAAGTGAAATACGTACTCTTGCAGCAAACAATTCCTTCAAGATCGCACTTCTGATAGACTAAGACATATGCGTGACTTTGTATAACATCTAGGCCTATTTTTAAGGGAGATGTGGTTCGTTGAATGTTCATCTATTATGCAATAGGTCAAAAAAAACAAGCATTGTAAGTGAACAGATGCATTCCTACATACCTTCTTCTCTTGGTGTGGGGTAGAGTATATTTTTCTTCAATGCCAATGGAATTAGCTACATTGTCAAGTAAGGTAAAAGTTGTGACATTGTAGCTTAGCTGGAGGCAAAAATTGTGCTAATGGTGAGAAACAATGTCAGAGTTCATATTACCATAACACCTCATTGGTTATATTTCACTAGAAAAGGTGAATCATCAATTCTGGTGGTAAATGCTCATCACCTTCAAAACAATTTTCCATTGTCATTATACACGCAAAGTGAGGAAAGTAATTATGTAGTATGTGGGATGGGAATCTGGGTTCTCATCTGAGGGTGTAGTGTGGACAACCTTAGTAGTTATGGGCCAAGTAAGAGAGAATTGCCAAAAGAATGAGAAGCACGCCTGCTTACTTTGTACCATACAACACCTGCAAACACATACACGTACATTATGCAACAATGAAAGTATAATTTTCTTATTGTAGCCCAATGCATAAATTGTACATATAGCACCCCCCCTAGGCAACTATGAAGGATGCTTGGACAGAGACATTGAGAATGCACAACTGTGAAGAACAGAGAGCATAGATGGTTGGCCGGTTGGCAATGGAGAAAGATTGCCACCTAAAGAAGACACATACATAACACTCCCAGTGTCTGATGAGTGTAGCCCAGTGGTATACAACTGAAGACTCTGGAATAGAGGCAGTTAACTGACTGTTGATGACGATATATTTCTACAGAGAGCGCAGACTGTCTTCACAGTATACAAAGCACTTCAGTACCTCCCCCTAGCCTAATCCCAGGCTTTCCCCAGCTAGTTACAGCTTTCTACAGCTTGCAGTATGCAATCCTAACCTCTGCCAAGTTTTATCCCAAAAGTGTAGTAGTTCTTGTGTCTGACTATTCTATGCATGTACTTACACTAGTCTACAAGTTCTGATAGGCAACTGATGTTGCTATGCAACACAGAGTGTAATACATATTGCAATTTGAAATTGTTCAAATACCTGTGCACTAAGGCTATTTCCTGCATGCCTGTCACTCCTTGTATGATGTTTTGCAACACCACTAGAGCTAGCTATACTATACCCTAAAATAGGCAAGGTTGTAACATTACAAATATAAGAAGCATAGGTGTTCATTCAAAAACAGGATGTTGTAAGAATCATAGTTCCACTTTACTAAGTAGTACGTAGTACTCCTTAACTTCTTCAAAACAAAATAGAATACATGTACTTAACAAATAGAATATTGAACAAACAAAAAGTATCACTGAAGTTACCAAGCAACTGTACATAACAATGACAACAGTGTATGGTGTCAAAGTGGGTGTTATGTAATTTTTGTAAACCACTCAGATGATCAAAGCCCACATAATGGACTAGTTTGTTTAATTCTGACTCACTATTAAAATTTCAATGCAATATTTATATTATCTTTCATTGAAATAGGAATTGCTCTATTACCACCTTTTATTTCCTTTGCATACTTCCGTTCTTTTTTCTTCTCACGAGCTAAGCTTCTTCTTTGGTGTTCAGCCTCTAAACCATCTCTGCCTTCCCATATCTCATAGGACCTGGCTTGTACCTGTAGTTACAATGAGTGGAATTAGTTGCAAGTATGCAGGCACATGTACACACTAATAAGGCCAGCCACATGACTGTTCGTTGTTAATTATTATCATCATCATCATCATCGTCATCGTCATCGTCGTCGTCATCGTCGTCATTGTCATCGTCATCGTCATCGTCATCATCATCGTCATCGTCATCATCATCATCATCATCATCATTATTAACTATTTAATTAAGATAATTAATTCTTTTTTTTTTTCTCTGCGCAAGATAGCAATCTTCACCTCCTGGCTACTCAGGATAGCTAATTAGGCCTGTTATTGGTTTAAATCTGTCGTGTGCAGTGGGTAACTTTGTATAACGTCTAGCACTGCCTTTTAGTATGGAGATAAGGTCCATCAAGTGTTCATAGTTATATCACAATAAGTTCCTGCACAATTCTGCTTTTTACATGTGCTACATTTCCAACCCTGGGAACAAAATTCCCCTTTCTACGTGAAGTTATTTAGCAAACCATTTGCATGTAATTGCCAAACAGTAAGTGAGCTAGGTACAGTCGTGTTCTTCTGTTATGTCCTGGTAGATGCAGCCAAGGAGCAGGCCCAGAAGACTCAAGACAAACGCCCATTGATAGGCGGTGGCTTCCCATGAGGCTTCCTCATTTAATACAATATACTAAAGTTATGGTGGTGGCTTCCCATGAGGCTTCCTAGTTAATACAATATACTAAAGTTATGGGGTGGCTTCCCATGAGGCTTCCTCATTTAATACAATATACTAAAGTTATGGGGTGGCTTCCCATGAGGCTTCCTAGTTTAATACAGTATACTAAAGCTATGGCAATATAGACAACCACTGCATTGGTTAAAGTATATGCATATAATTGTGAAGATCGGATAGCCATCATTCCTGTTCTCGCTAACTGACTAATGAGCTCCTAGACCCTACATCCCCAGCTATACCACAGCAAACTGGTAGAACCAATCTGCTCAGTTGTTAAAAATGGTATTGACTATCTAATAGTCCTGTCCTACAAGAACTCATTTGTGCACTGAAGCACATGATTGGGTAAATACATAACATGTGACAAGCTCGGATGACAGCATGTACGTAGACGTCAAGACGGTGGTGACCTTTATAAGATCAAGGTCTCAAAATACATCTGGAATTTTGATACTGACAACCCATCTGCATCCTTGGAGACGAGGATGCTAAACTTGGTAACTATACGCACACGGTGGTTCGTCAATCTGACATGACCTTTGATAGTAACCACCCTCAAATAGTAGCTATGGCTACGGCTAATATATGAGCCTAAGCTGCCTAGCAGATTATACTGATGTAAGTCCTGCACTAGCTGATCAATGACCATATATGGTTGTCACAAAACAGTGCTTTTCATCATACACTGTATTACCTGACACTGGAGGTAGAGACGCATGTCTCCCCAACTTGATCTGTGAGGGTTTCTTTTGAGCAGATAGGGAAGGGGTGGTCCATTTCTCTCCTCAAAATCACAATCCTTGAGCAGAAACTTCTGTAAGTAGAAACGTTGGTACGTATGTGGCACAAACTTGTTGCTATGGACTCTATGTTCCTAGTAGAAACATTACCACTGCTGTATATAGTGCTCCACGGTAAGAGAGGAAAACTATAAAGTGCTTTTGGTAGCCATCATCTTGATAAAGGTATTTTTTGTTGATACTTAAAGATATGAAGGGTCTAGAAGTTCTTACTCACTTACGTAGCAAGTACAATGGCTACCAATACTTATCACATACTACTAGCAACAAAACATATACATAGTACAAACATCCTTCCTGTCATTGTTTCAGGCACACAAACCACTGTAAATTTGCACGCAAAAAGCCTGTGCTGGGAGGTTTATATACTTACCATAGTTTCAGGCAACAATGTGACGTCACAGAGGTTTTCGTGATGCCAAAGATGTACACAGAATGTCAGAAAATCATCATCAAGTTATATTTAAACTAGAAATTAGTAATTAACTAAAATTCAGCAAAGTAGCAAGGAACTAGCTAACTAACTAGTAAAAATTCAGTGAAGTAGCAAGTCAACTACAACTGGTTCTTCTCAGAGCCTAATCACAACTGCTATGGTCACCTAGGCAACCAAGAAGCCATGCCTTGAGGTCAAACTCCACTGTGAGATCTCAGCAAATTGTGTCCCACAAAAAGAGCCCGTATACTTCACACTCTGCACTGACACCTACACACCGCAGGTCACTGAACTCAGCAGCCATATTGTGGCTATGGATTGTGGTTGATGACATCACAGAGGAATGCTAGTCCATGGCAGGGAAAATGGCTGAAGGCTCCACCTGGTTGCTATTCCAAGATTGGTCTCTTATTCCAGGAAAAGTACTTGAATCAAATAAGGAAATCCTGATAGGGACGTTTTTTGGCTGTATTTATCTAAACATCTCCGTCCCTTTTCACAAATTATGCTCCAGAGTCAAGCCGGTTGACTATATACACGTTCATGATAAACTACAATGTGCAACCTACTTAATTTCCACATGCAGCCGATTTGGACTCCTCCCTTCAACTAACAAATCTTTCTTCAGAATATAGGTAGCCACGTTAAAAAAGAAATCACATTTTGTAGGGAAGCACAACAACTGTTTCCTTCTTAGTACTTTGTAAACTTTACAAGAGTAGGAAAAAAATCACTTTGGTTGTTGTCAATCTTTGACCTCTAGCAATAAGGTTCCTGAGTAGTGCAGGCCGAGCTATAATTATCATCTTACTCCTTCACCTTCCCAGTGGCGTAGCTACACCCGGGCATACCCGGGCCTGTGCCCACGTTAAATTCGCTGGTGCCCGAGTAAAACTAATGTCAAAAGCTACGGTCAAAGATCAGTTATTAGCATGTGCGATTCCAAGTTTCATGCGGACATGAAGCGAGCATACAGGTAAGTCTGAAGAATGGTATTTGTGGCCGAAAACGGCCTCAGAAGCGATCTCAGAGTGTAAAATTTTCATGGCGGGTGTATGCCCCAGGTCCCCTAGCAAATGCGTGTTACGCATGCGCTGAGTGTGCCCATGCTGTGCCCACGTAACTTGTTCATCCTGGCTACGCCACTGCACCTTCCCCTAAAGCATGACTGTAGTTGAAATGTCAGCAAAAGTTGTTTATTTTTCCTGCTGGTAACAGAGAGCCGACGTTATGCACAACAATTTCCAAGTTCAGAAGTCAGTAGTTAATATCGGAGCACATAGGTAACAGGACCTATACCAGCTGGTCAGGTATCAGTCGGACCATTTTTTTTCACTGAACTGACTTGCCTAACTTAGCACTATCTGCGTTTATCTTGTGTGGGTTCTTGTTCTCAGACTAACTTGTAGTTCATATTGTGGTTGTGAGGGTTCTTGTTCTCAGACTAACTTGTAGTTCATATTGTGGTTGTGAGGGTTCTTGTTCTCAGACTAACTTGTAGTTCATATTGTGGTTGTGGAAAATAACACACAGAAACCTTCAGGTTGGAACTATATTGCATTGTAGGAAGCTAACAGCTAAAATAACACACAGAAACCTTCAGGTTGGAACTATATTGCATTGTAGGAAGCTAACAGCTAAAATAGCACACAGAAACCTTCAGGTTGGAACTATATTGCATTGTAGGAAGCTAACACACAGAAACCTTCAGGTTGGAACTATATTGCATTGTAGGAAGCTAACAGCTAAAAAGTAGGTCTGCTACATGCTTTACACACGAAAAGCCTGACCATCCTCAACTTGGTTCTGGATGTGATCTTGGAGCACTATGTGCTGCTCAGCTGGGGATTTAGCAACCATTGCCACACCCCAGTATCACCTCAACTCATTCTAACTCTTGTTATTCACATTCTAAGCTCTTTGTTGCTAAGTGCCAAACCAATACATGTAAGATATAGACAAGTTCAAACAGTTAACAGCTTGTGAAATGTTGCACTGTACGTGAGCAATAGCAGTTGCAATGTACCTGCTTTGCTTCAGTCTTTGTAATAAGCAAGTGCTTTCCATCTGGGTCCCTGTAGGAATACAGTAGTTACAGCAGGACAGGTTCTTTGGGATCACCGTAGCTTTCACGACATACCCACTAACAGCTAACATAGCTGCACTATGCATGGCTTGCTTACGATGGCAAAATGACTGCTTTCCTAGGTCAGCTGGTGAACAAAATATTAGTTGACATGGAGCAAGGCACTGTTGAAATCTTCCCTGTTCTGATCTGATGTCCGATACATTCTCTAGCTGGCCTGACAAATATGTGAACACTTATGAAGTGGATACTAGGCATAATGGACTGTAAACACTAAACGACTGGCAGCTTGATCTTGTAGTATCTTAAAGTCACTCTTTGTTGCATGCCAGTTTCTCATTAGAGATTTCCCTAAAGTTCATGGAGGTGAGCTGCTAGTAACTTGATACCATTATTCATTGACTGCAAAGAAAGTTTGGTTTCCGCTATGAAAAAGCACAGAATGTAAGGTATGTGGGATAATTACGGGGGAAAAGACAAAACATTTGCTGGCAAAAATGATCCAATCTATGGTATTAGGAGGATTATTGATACACGTTGCAGACCACACGTGGTATGTACATATGATTTGTGGAGCAATATTAACTGCGAGTGTATTCCGCTGTATTTTTACTACTAATGTTATTGTGAATATATACATCTTTGTAAATAAGCACACACATTCTATTTTCTGTTTCCTAAATTGCACCCACTTACACACTCATAATGAGATTCCAATTACCAACAATATAGTTTTGCATTGTTGATTAATTGACAGCTCTAGTAATTGAAGTTGATAATATACAACATGTAGTGGACCGGCCACAGGGGCGGAAACTCTAGAAAGTCACATACTACAACAGCAAGACTAAGCTAAGTCAGTATCCACAGCAGCGTCGATAACAATGGCGGTGATTGCAGAGATATAGTAAGTACAGCTGTGACTGACACATGCACAGTTCAGAGACATCACACTGTGAACTGTATTAATCAATTTTGTATAAACTATTCTGGTACATCGTTGCAAACTATTACTGTACAATTTTCACATGAAAGGAGTATATGACCCCCCCCCCCCCCCCCCTCCTGTTATACTCCCCTGTTCATCCAATGAAAGTGATTATAAATACATTACTAGATCTTACCTGCCCGCTGAGCTAAAACTAGTTCCACTTCCTGTTCCACAAATTGTGCCGACTAGAATAGCTGACATCTCAACTTTACCAATGTTACATTGACCAAGTAATTGGTTATTTATCGCAGTTCTACTACTAATAAACATCCAACCACGCAACACAATCCTAGCATTTTCTTACCTGCACTGATCACATACACTGAGCTGGAACTTGGACTGCAGATACGACTCTGCAAACCTCCTCTGACACTCTTCACATGTCATCTGCTCATCTGGCAGGGCAGGAGCTACAAATGGTACAAGTAAGAGTGAGAAGGGTTTGGAGCCAGAACCCTGATTCCATATATGTATCACAATAGTACAAAGTTCTACCAGCAAATGAGGTTGTTGCTGTCTGTATTGTTGCAAGTATGCAGCACAAGCAACAATACCAAAAGCAACAAATTAGTCATATCCATCTGGTACAGCTTAGTACTGTGGTGATCATGACTATATCATATGGATCTCCAATTCTATTCATGCTCAGATGTAGCATGTGAACTTACAGCACTGATATAAATCTCTCGCAGTATAAATGATTTTTTATAAGCTGCATTAGCTACAAGTCTTTCCCATGCACTGAATCTTGTACATTCAGGCTTCCTGTTGCTTGCAGTATGGAGCCTGGGAATGAGGCTAGGTTAGACGTAGGGTAAAAGCATTACTATTACTTGTAACCTGAGATGTTTGCACTGTACCAGTATTGCGGTGGGTTTAAAAAAGGAAGCACGTGTCACATTTACTTTCACTGTAATCTGAGGAACCTGTTTGCAGCGAAATTGTGCACAAGTTGTACACTCCCACATTCATGTAGTAAGCAAGCATCATCTTTGGGTTTTAATGAAGAAATGCTACCATCCTCTCACAATACATGTACTGACTTTTTGGTGGTTTAGTTAAAATCAGCAGCACTTTTTTTACACGGGTCTGGGCTCATTCTGAGGCCTTCCTCAACTCCAGTGCAAGTGATCACAGATGAGAATGACTTGAAATGGAGCTAAGTGGGCCTGGGAATGAAACATGATTGTACTATTTTGTTGTTCTTTTTTATGAGAGTCATCTTCTCATTATTGCTTAAATACATTCTTCTTGGCTCCCTACTGAACAACGTACGCCTGAATTTACCTTCATCCTCAATAAATCTGTAGTTACGAACATCTTTTCCCTCCTCTTCGTCTATAATATATCCTCCATGGGAGTCAAGATTCTTTGGCTTTGGATTACTACTGGCACCGGTGGTGCCCTTTCGAGGAGAGTATGTTCTTGTATCTAGGTTGGTTTGCTTGTCATAGGGTTTTGCAGCAACCCTGGCCTGTCTCAGGGCTCTTGCCTTCTCCCTGTTGCGGTAAATCCTCTCCCTCTGAGCATCCGTCAGCTTCAGAGCTTCCTCAACGTTAGATTTGCTAGAGTCATCAGATACTTCTTCGGCAGCATCCAAATCCATTTTTGAAGGGTTATTATGCATTTAGGTTTGCTATGATGTCATAGGCGTTCAGCAAACGAGTTAATCTGTTGCTGAGTCAGCACTTTGTTCCCCGCGAGACTAGTATGATCATCCACCTCTAGTCATGGCTGAAATCATCTCGGTGGTTGAGTCCCATAAATGAATTATGATGTTCCAGAGAGCAAGCCGGTCTCACTTCTGCATCCTTATGCTCTTGGTAACACTGTGCGTACAGATCTTGATTTTGCTTACGTTCATGTATTATGCCGGCAGTGATAAGGTCCTGGAACGGGAATGTGACTGCCCCAAAAGCAGAACATCATCACTTGAGGACTCAACATGTGGTCCACCACCGTCAGAGCAACAGGCCAATACTACAAAACGACATCAAACATCAGTGGAAAATCGTCTACAGGAGAATAATACCTATCACTTACAGGAGAACAGGCAGCACTACATGCTTGTAGTCATTGTCTTGTCCAGTGTCAATGGTAGAGATAGGCGGGATGCCATAAGACAAACTTGGATGAAGGGCTACCGAGAGAAGGATGAAGCAGTCCTAGTTACTTTTGCCATAGGAATCCTGGGCCTGTCTCCATTGAGTTTGGAAGCTCTTAACACTGAGGAGGAGGCCTACCATGACTTGTTGCTCCTGTCAGACTTGGAGGAATCCTATAGTAATCTCACAAGAAAAGTTCTGTACAGCTTTATGTGGGTTGATAAACATTTGAAGTTTGAATACTTAATGAAGTGTGATGATGATACTTTTGTTGTTTTGGATGCTGTTTTGGAGGAGCTTTCAAAGAGAACGTCAAGTATAAGTTTTTATTGGGGATTCTTTGATGGAAGAGCTTCGGTGAAACGGCAAGGAAAGTGGGCTGAACATGACTGGTTCTTGTGTGACCGCTACCTACCCTATGCGTTGGGAGGAGGGTATATAATATCAACTGATCTCACACACAGGATTGCAATGAACGCAGATGGCCTGCAGTTTTACAACAGTGAAGATGTCTCAGTTGGAGTGTGGTTGAGTGTATATAAAATGGAGAGAAAACATGATGTGCGATTTGACACAGAGTTTGTTTCAAGAGGCTGCAGTAATCACTACATTGTGTCCCACAAACAAAGCATTAAAGACATGCATTCAAAGTACAGACTTATGAAGGCTAAAGGAGTCCAGTGTGAGAAAGAGTACCAGACCAGAGGATCTTATGAATACAACTGGGAGGAGCTGCCCTCAAAGTGCTGTGAAAGGAGAAAAGGAGTTCCGTGATGGCATTGTATTTAGTTTGGCTTGAAATACCTTTTTATGGCTTGTGTATTTTAGCACTAATTGGGCTCAACTTCCCAGGCTCCTCCCCAGCTTTTGTTGCATGTTGTGCCCCATTTTTCACACATTGTACAGTAAATTGCAGGGCTTGTCAGGCACTGATTTTGAATCTGACCCATCAGATAGTGGATTACCTATGCCATCTTTTACCTGATTGGTCATAATAGAAACTACTGAGGAGTTACAATGACAAGCGACCAGCAATCTATGGTATGTGTAATGAAAGCTGGGAGGAGCCTGGAAATGAAAGCTTATTATGTTTGTGACAACTCAATAAACAAAATGGTATCAAGATGGTTGTGCTAGGGAAACTGACAATTGTCATAGAAATAGATACAGTCAAGTACTCAAGTATGCTATAGTTGCTGGTGTGCTCCTGTGATAACTAAAGGTGGAGGTGGAAATGGCAAAGAGGGCATGCATGTTGCTGCCAGTGTAGACTCTAAATAGGTGCAAGATTCCTGGTAATAGAATTACATTGTATGTCTTGTTGGTACGTATGTCAAGATACACCTACCTCTGAAGTATATAGCTAGCTATCTACTGATTTCATACTTTAGATTGATATCCATTGCTAGGTTGGCAATTTGGCATTCCAGAAAGCAAAGAATGTACTGTGTTCTGCATGCCACTGCTTGGCAGGTCATCAAATTCCACTGTTGCCACATGCGCTACTGGGTACGTGTGTCGTGTACTATGCAAAGTAAGTCATTGATCTACTACTGCATATGCTGACAGTGACAACTGTAAGAGTAGATGTAGCTACTACAATAATTATAGTGCATGCATAGTTAAAATTAACCACTCAGCATGCATAATAGCTATTATATGGCTTCTTTGAGCAATATTGTTGGTCAAAGTTCTGACAGCCAATACTGAGTGGCTGCCTAGTGTGAAACTCAGCATGCATAATAGGTGTGAAACTGAGCCATATATGCACCTGCCATTGCCTCATGTGCTAGCTAGCTATTGCACTCGGACATCACTCTTACTTTCAACTCATTCAGAAGATGTACTTGAGGTCATTGAGGAGTGCATTCTTTACTGGACTCGCAGTCATGGCTTTAGTTGTGGTATCCTACATCCTAAAGTTAACAAGCAATGGTATGTGTTGTTGAACCTCCTCTAACAGTTACTATAGTCTCCTCAAGAAATGGTCATAAGTTTGGCCACAGTTTATGTGTATCAAGTATGCACTGGACCACCTCCATTCCACCCTTACTATAGCAAACATTATCACTACTGTATGCATGATCATGAGCTTCCCATAATGTATACTGTACTTAGTAGGTGCTATTTCTCTCAGTGTACACAGCTGCGATATATAATAGCATGCACATGTATGACCAATGTATACTGGACACACTATCATAGTCACAATGTAACCTTCCCTCTGATTAACAACAGGTAATTGGCACATATCAAACACTGTGCACGAAGAGGATGCAACATCTTTGGCAACGTTAGTCAGTTTGTACAATGTTAGCTTCCCTATAGCTAGCTACTAGTTGAATAGCACAATTACAAGGATTTTGCAACCTTGATACTGTAGCTAGTACAGAACTCTTCTACGTTGATCTGTGTGCAAATTTTTTGTAAAATGTATTTTTCTATACTTGCCAGAGAGAAGGCAGAGAAGTGGATAGTGGTTACTGTTACCAGTGATCCATCAGAGTATATCTCCCATCTTGTAACTCCACCTCACTGGAAGGTCGTTGTTGTGGGGGAGAAAAACACACCACACAACTGGAGGTATGGGTACTGTCTCTTTGTTGAATCAAGTTGCACTGTTTGGGTTGCCTCACATACAGTGCAGCTAATAAGGTCAATCTGGTATTCACCAAAACACATCCTGTGCAGTGGGTACAACATCTAGGACTGCCTTTTTCATGGAGATGTGATTCAATGATTGCCCGTACATACCTTACCAGCATACAAATCTAAACATTTTTGTGATTACTATTGCTAACATCTTGTATTTGCCTTTTTCAATCGGTTATCTTTATTATTCCATGCACTGCAGCCTCCAAAAAGTAATTTATTTGGATGTCAACGAACATCAATATTCTACGAAGTTGTTAGGGTACAACAGGTACTCTTGGAAAAATGTTGGATATCTGTATGCAATTCAGCATGGAGCTAAGGTGATATACAGTACAGAAATTGACATTCAGTTCAGCGGTGAGCTCATGAACAGGTTCATCACTGCAAATACAAGCTCTGGTATATTTTGGAACGGAACTGGCAAGCAAGTCTTCAACCCATATAGCCACTTTGGCCAGACATCAGTTTGGCCACGAGGTTACCCCATGGATGACATTGCTGACCAAGGTAACCATTATGTCTTGTGTGAGATGAAGACACCAGCCATTCAGCAGGGATTAGTTGTTGGTGTACCTGATGTAGATGTCATCTTCCAGCCCACCTACAAGGATAAGTCCACAAATCTCAATGTACAGTTTGATAATTCTGCCCCTGGGGTGGCACTTCCAAGTGGCGTGTTTGCTCCATTTAACTCGCAGAATACTCTCTTTTTGTATCAAGCATTTTGGGCCATGCTGCCACCAGTGACAACCACAGTCAGAGTGTCTGATATCTGGCGTGGATACTGGGCTCAACGTTTACTGTGGGAGATAGGAGAGACTCTGGCCTTCTTCTCCCCAAATGTACTAACACAGAGGGCTGCTCATTCTTTTGTGCATGCCTCAAAGGAAGAAAAAGACCTCTATCAGCTGAAGGCTGGGGAGTTGGTCTCATTTCTTAGATCCTGGAGATGTGGATCAGTAAGTAGCTTCTTTTCCTGTGCAATACAATTGAGCAAGGATATGGCAGTTGCTGGGTACTGGAAAGATGAGGATGCTCTGATATGCCAGTTGTGGGTGGAGGACTTGATTGCACTTGGTTATAATGAGCCTAGAATTGTGCATCGCGTTTCTCCATGTTTGAATCAGCACAGCTCCTTACCAGTACAGTATACTCCTGACATTCAAGTATCAGGATCACAGTTCAATCAGTTTCCAACTACAAGGGATGTCAGGATTGAAAACCAAGTTGAAGTTTTATGTCCCAATTTGTCTCATTCAAGACTAGGCTACAAATCCTTTTCTGATCTTCTTCTAATTATTGTTTTCAATCACCCTCATTATGGCAACGTTAAACTGCTAGAAGAACTGTACCGTCCACACTTCTCCAACATACTTTATTGTGGCCCAAACTTTGATGACTTTAGAGCACATTATGACACCGTGTCCTTTGTTGAAGCCATTGATGATGGCGGATACTTCTTTTATGATTGCATGAGGGCAGCGATTGGCATGCAATATGGAGTGAATGGTTATTTACTAATACCAGATGACATCCTCTTCAATTTTTGGAACTTTGGTCGCTTAGATAGGAACAAAATTTGGTTCACATGGAGAGAAGTTGTCAAACAAAACCGCTATTTAAATACAGATTTATGGTGGTGGCAACAGGAGTCAGGTAGAGAGGCAGTGGACAATGCCTGGATTGAGCTTCAACACAAAGATCGTGTGAGCTATGTACACACGTTTATTGATCATTTGTCCAAGAACCTTGGAGGTAGTGAATATGTGGTTTGGTACACATCCGATGTCTTTTACCTTCCCTCTCATCTCAGCGAGCATTTTGCTTCCTTGGCCTCAATATTTAGCAAGCACCGGGTATTTGTCGAAATAACTGTGCCAACCATTCTTTTTGGATTAACTGAGAGTGCAGAGATGGTGGAACTGAATGGAAAGTACCTGTGGAATGAAGACCGCAACAACAAGGCTGCCTACTACAACAGTGGCTTGCACTTTCTCCATCCATTCAAGTATGACTCTGATCTCCAGATAAAAGAACATCGTGATCTCTTCTGTACGCAGTACTTTCCACATCTGACCTAGCTAGGTCTATATAGCTAGATACTGTTAGCTTTCAAAAGTTAGCCTGACTGGTCACGGGTGACTGTTGTATTGACTATATAGAGTATCATCTTTTATTACCACTTGAAGAGGCCAATGATCTGAGAGGGCTAATTAGCCTTGATATAATTATAGTTGAGCCCTATAACCCAAATTGGAAATTAGGGAGGGGCTTGTTCAAAGTTCAAAGTTCGTTCATTCTGTGATTCGCCCAACGGAGGATTGAACACCAGTTTACGTCAGTTTCAGGACGATGGACGCAGTTAAGCAGAAGCTCCTTGCAGCCTGTCAAGTGGGTGACGATCTTGCAGTTGCTTCGATATTGAATGAAGCTGACCCAAACACTCTGAATGAAGACGGTGACGATTCTCCGCTCATTGTAGCGGTGTCACGAGGACACACCAGCGTTGCGAAGAGCCTTTTAGAACGTGGCGCAAAAGTGGACGTTCGAAACAGTAGTGGAATGTCTGGGCTAATGATAGCAGCCAGGAAAGGTGATGGTGATGTGCTGAGTCTTCTGCTAGATCACAAGGCCCAAGTTGATCTGCAGGACAGTAGTGGGTACTCTGCATTGATGTGGGCAAGTGAGAACGGCTACACAGGTCTAGCCAAGACCATCTTGGATAACAAGAGTAATGTTAATCTCCGCAAAAGTGATGGAAAGTCAGCTTTGATGCTTGCAAGTGAGAATGGGCACACTGAGATTGCCAAGATTTTACTGTCAGAAGAGTACAAAACAGAAATTGACATGGAAGATGAAAAAGGACAAACTGCTCTGACGTTAGCCTGTGCTAAAGGTCATGTCAATGTAGTTCAACTTCTTGTTGCTCACAATGCAGGGCAAGGGCATGAAGTCCATGACTTGCAGAAGAAAGCACAAGAACATTCTGACATGGTTGACAAATTCCATTTAATGTTTACGACAATGTTTGAGGCTCTAGGTCAACCTAAAGTCATGCAAACTGTGCAGAAACTCAAAAACAATTCTGGTTCTGATGAACCTCCAGAAAGGCAAGATTTAGGAACATTGACACTAAAAAATACGCTTAAGCTCCTATTTTCCTCAGCCGATGAATGGCACAACATTGGCGTTTTCTTAGATGTTCCAGCAGGTGATCTGCAGACCATTGCCAAAGATAATAGCCGTTCCCGAGATTGTCTCAGAGAGATGCTGGAGGTGTGGTTGAAGCAAACCCACCCCCGGCCAACTTGGAAAGGCCTTGCAGAAGCAGTGGAACCGATTGATCCTAACCTTTCCAAGACAATCACCGACAAGTATGTCAACATTAAAGATGATCTGGTTCTCGATTAACGCTCCTTTTTGTAGACATATCACTACATGACACTTAGGCTTAGTACAGCCTTATCTAGCTGGATGCAGATTATAGAACTCTCAAGCCATGCATGTAGCCATTTAAACCAGACTGGTTGTTTTGTAGCTGCATCGATTTCCTGTCCTTCACAACAACTTTTTACGTATCCCACTAGCCTCGGTCCCAGGCCTCCCCTGTTTTACCTTCCGTTTTTCGCCGGCCTTCCGCTCCCGTGTATTATATTGTGAACGCAAACGGAAGGTAAAACGGGGGAGGCCTGGGACCGAGGCTAGTATCCCACTGTGGTCACATGGAGCACAATAACACAAATGTCAATTCGTAAACATCTATTCTACTGTAGCAACATAAACCAATAACACTTTCTGTGGCTGAAAATTTCTAGGAATTAAAATGGTTAAAATTCATCTCTGGTCTATGAAACAAGGTATTTCTCTATAGCCAGCTGGTGTTTCTGTTTTAGTGAGTCCCAGATCCAGTCGGCCCGTAGACATTTAGCAGAACTTTCAGCTGGAGTCTGCAGGTAGCAAGAATATGTTACTACTAGAAATAAAAGAGTATGACGTAAAGGCTTATACCCTGCAACCTAAGTTAAAGGTATATCAGCATTAAAACACGTTATAATAACTAGCCTTGATACGCTGCACTCACAGTGGTTGTGCTGTCTGTGATGAAGTAAGTGGCTAAGGACTTCTGATACTCCTCCACTACCTCTCCATCATAGCTGTGTAATAATAATTCCAACACTGCAATAAAGGATTTAACCACTGAGTGGTTACCCTGGTTGCAGACAAGCTGAGGAGACAGTGGGTATATTTTGGTATTAAAGGCTAATTGCATAAGCAACTCGTCAGCTGACAACCCTCAGATCATCTGTGAGGGAGTCACTACAACTACACAATATGATAAAAGCTGGTGACTCTCTCACAAATGTTCAGTGGTTACTATATCTGCAAGATCATGGTTGTTATTGCATGCTCTTTGATACAAGCGGGTGTGACCCCTTCACATGCAGATGATCAGTGGTTACTAACTGCAAGATCTATATGATACATGACCACTGTGTGTTCAGCTTGTCTGTGACCAGGGTAACCACTCTGTGGTTAAAACAACCGTGCAATTTGTATTTGTAGTGAATCTACTCTCTAGTCTCCTAATTAATTAAGTTGGCAGGTCAACTTTGTAAACTGCATACTTACAATCCTCAGAAAAATGGCTTGTATAGAGGAGATATAAACCAAATATCTGAATCAGAGATGCTCAGCAAATTACACAAAGAATGTTTCTATTGTATTGTGGGGTGTGTATTTGCAGTGATGCCTGCTAGATCGCTTTACCAAAAAGACACAGACAAATAGAACAAAAGTGTTCTATGAACATCAGTCCATCCACAACCTATGCCTGTCACAAACATGCAATGAATATTACACTCTGAGTATTCACTGACATGAATATTGCCATGCTGAAGTACTAAGAGGACAACAACCTAGAGAGCTATGAAAGGATGGAACTTTGAATTCCTTTACAACACATGATTTCCAAGAATTTCAATTCTTGGAATTTATAGGTGGATCTAAATGAACCAGCTAGTGCCCAATAAAAGTAATAAATTTGCACAATATTGTTTGTGTTGTGTTAAATGTGTATACCAAAATAGTGCAACGATTATTGCTTAGAAATTACACAGCCAACATTTTACCAGTTAGAGAAAATGTAGGAAACCCACTGAACACAACATGAACTCTGAACTCTTTGGACTATATTGGCCTAGTTAGTGTACTACTCGGGTGATGTAATTATGATGTAATGCCACGTGTTCGGATGGCTCTTGTGTTTTTTCTTTCTGGGCACTAATTGATCTGAGTTTCTTCTCTTACAGAAACCTCTACTGTGATCCTACATTCCTACAGTGGGACAAATGGTACTCCTTGTGTAGAAACACACAACTTACGCAATAAAGTATCTCTGAAGTTCACAACTTACGCAATAAAGTATCTCTGAAGTTCACTGGCGTTGGCTGTGCCTGGCATCAGATAGACTTTGACACCACTGAAAATATCCAGCAGGGGCTGCAAATGGTGGCATGTGGAACAATGTGAGTCTAAACTACATGACGATTGTACGTGCACATAAACCTAAATATTGATAGCTAGCACACCATAAAAGGCACCCCCTTCCCTCTTTCCTTTCAATAAGCTAGAGGAAGAGTTGTTGATAAATTGTGAACTAGAGTCAGGTATGGCCTTATGAGAACAATTGGGTAGGCACACACACACACACACACACACACACACACACACAGACACACACACACACACACACACACACACACACACACACACACACACACACACAGACACACACACACACACACACACACACACACACACACACACACACACACACACACACACACACACACACACACACACACACACACTAAATCTCCCAGGCCTTCCCCTTCCATTTTTGCACACTGTACATGTAAGTGATCAAAAACTGGACGGTGGTGAAGGCCTGGGAACAAGGCTACACACACATGACAATTATCTTGACTTCACAACTTGCCTCCTTGACAGTAATCCCTGCATTCTTTAGTGTGTGAACAGTCAAAGCATCCTGCAATAGCATTACATCTAGTGAAATGACAATCGTCTTAACTCAATTATTCATGCAAAAAATGTATCTGTTACCACAATGAAGATTGGTGCCATACTTACCCAGGGGTGTTCAAACAGTTCTCGGTGTGTTGGGTTTGTCTGGTAGCACTTCGGTCCGTACTTGCAGAGCGGTTTCTGCTTCTTTGTGGGAGGAGGGATTTCATCTGCACTAACCTCATCCGAATGGCTGGCTGCCTCCCTCTTGGAGGCAACACGCTTTCCCTTCCTCCCTACTGCACTTGAGTGACCCCCAACATCCATGCCATCATCTCCCTCCCCATCATCTTTTCCTTCCTCCTGCTCATCCTCCTCTTCCGCCTCATCCCTCTTAGAGGACATTAGTCCAGGGATGTCTAAGGGAAAGTGCAACAGATGATAATCTTGTTCAAGGGTTCACAAAGCAATTCTGTGACTTACCAACTGTCTCCTTTGAGGTTTTGAACAGAACCTAGAAGAGAAATAAAATGTAGATGCAAACAAGACTTTGTTACATCACCTTTACCAACTACTCATGCCAAGTACCGTACATGTACCTACCACGATCTACTGTGTGTATTGTACTTTTGAAAATGTTGTAAGTCCTTACAGCATCGCAAAAAAATTGAAATAAGTAAAGATGGTAAAGATAAGATCAAAAATTGGTAAAGTCGCAATGGTTTCAATTTCCATCTGGGACTGCCCCATATGTTAATTAGCATTGAGTGTTGGGCATTATTGCACAGTATTTACCCGTTAGTCTATGGAGAATTAGTACTGCATGTAGTTCATAATGTTATGAGAGTGAGTGACCCTGCAATGGTGAAGAAAAGCTGTTTGCAAGGGTTGTACCTTCAGCCTCTCAAGGTCAGTGGCGTTGGTCCAGTCCTTATCATCCCTGATCCTGGTGACGCGAGGAAACCGAATGGAGATTCCATCAGCTGTGTGTGTGGTGGAGTGAGTGAACTCTGCACCAGTTATCTCCCAAACAGGAGCACCCTGTGTGTGTGTGTGTGTGTGTGTTTGGAAAGTCTTCCTTAACAAGGAGGGTGGCAGGGAACGTGTCCATTGCACCATGAGTCAGTGAAAATGAGATACTTGATTTTATTTACTTATTCCTTTTGGGAGGACTTGTATGCGTGTGATACAGCGTGCCGAGTAATGTAATGTTAAGCTTATTATTGTGGGGGTATAACAGTAGTAACTACATATTTGACTGTTCTGCTGTTTCCAGTTCACAGTTTCTTTTGCTGGTCGTCAGGGGAGTTCCCAGTCTGATCTTTGCACAAACATAGGTTTCGGCTCCTTTAAACTCCCGACCTGTGGATGGCTACAGAAAGGGCGGAGCCACTCCCATATGTACATGGAGTCCAGCTAAATCTGGTGGTTGGGACATGCTGCATGTGGGCTTGGAACATGTAGGCTCACTACATGCGATCTTACACATGCTTTGAGTCACGAGTCTTATGGTAGCTAGATGACTATAGACTGTCACAGCTGTTTGGCCTTTAACTTGAATCTCTGAGAATCGAATGAGTACTTGGGCTATTTTTTTAAAATTTTTTTATTTTTATTTTTTTGTTTACAGGCCAGCAAAATGAAAGTAGTGCTAAAAGTATACTTCTATGACTTATCTCTTAGGAAGGCAATGGATGCTGCTAGATTCTTCTCTTTAGTTGATCTCTCTTCTTTCTCTTCTACATGTGACTGACTTTTTCTCATGATGTCATAGGTAGGCTATGATATGATTGCTAATTGGTTGGGTGTAGATCAATAATTGCTATCTACAAGTTGTCTAATTTTGGTTAATGTTATTATGTGGACTCAGAGAGAGTGTGTGTGCATGTGTGTGCGTGTGTGTGTGTGTGTGTGTGTGTGTGTGTGTGTGTGTGTGTGTGTGTGTGTGTGTGTGTGTGTGTGTGTGTGTGTGTGTGTGTGTGTGTGTGTGTGTGTGTGTGTGTGTGTGTGTGTGTGTGTGTGTGTGTGTGTGTGTGTGTGTGTGTGTGTGTGTGTGAAAGAAAAAAACCCACAAGGGTGAGGGCACCGTGGCCCACACCCCTGCGGGCCACGGTGCCCTCATTGTGAGGGTCTTTTTAGGTGTGTTTTGCTTGGAGAACTTATATCTTACACAAAGTTGGTGAGGTGTGTATGCACAGCGTAAAAGTATCCCACACATTCATATGACCTCCTGGTTGGCTGGCTTATACAAATAACTGAGTTGGTGTACATCGGAACCATACTGACAGGCTGCCGCCTGTGGGTAGACGGCTGCGAGCTTGCTCCCACCTATCAGAAGGGACCGGGTGATTAACCTCTGACTCAGTGTACGATAACCCCACCCCGATAGGCTGCCGCCACTGGGTCGACGGCTGGGAGCATGCTTCCACCTACCATATGGGGCTGCCGCCACTGGGTCGACGGCTGGGGGTTGCCCTATCCTACGTAGACCAGTTTCCTGGTCCATGATATGTGTTTGGAAAGTCTTCCTTAACAAGGAGGGTGGCAGGGAACGTGTCCATTGCACCATGAGTCAGTGAAAATGAGATACTTGATTTTATTTACTTATTCCTTTTGGGAGGACTTGTATGCGTGTGATACAGCGTGCCGAGTAATGTAATGTTAAGCTTATTATTGTGGGGGTATAACAGTAGTAACTACATATTTGACTGTTCTGCTGTTTCCAGTTCACAGTTTCTTTTGCTGGTCGTCAGGGGAGTTCCCAGTCTGATCTTTGCACAAACATAGGTTTCGGCTCCTTTAAACTCCTGACCTGTGGATGGCTACAGAAAGGGCGGAGCCACTCCCATATGTACATGGAGTCCAGCTAAATCTGGTGGTTGGGACATGCTGCATGTGGGCTTGGAACATGTAGGCTCACTACATGCGATCTTACACATGCTTTGAGTCACGAGTCTTATGGTAGCTAGATGACTATAGACTGTCACAGCTGTTTGGCCTTTAACTTGAATCTCTGAGAATCGAATGAGTACTTGAGCTATTTTTTTTGAAAAAATTTTTTTATTTTTATTTTTTTGTTTACAGGCCAGCAAAATGAAAGTAGTGCTAAAAGTATACTTCTATGACTTATCTCTTAGGAAGGCAATGGATGCTGCTAGATTCTTCTCTTTAGTTGATCTCTCTTCTTTCTCTTCTACATGTGACTGACTTTTTCTCATGATGTCATAGGTAGGCTATGATATGATTGCTAATTGGTTGGGTGTAGATCAATAATTGCTATCTACAAGTTGTCTAATTTTGGTTAATGTTATTATGTGGACTCAGAGAGAGTGTGTGTGCATGTGTGTGCGTGTGTGTGTGTGTGTGTGTGTGTGTGTGTGTGTGTGTGTGTGTGTGTGTGTGTGTGTGTGTGTGCATGTGTGTGTGTGTGTGTGTGTGTGTGTGTGTGTGTGTGTGTGCATGTGTGTGTGTGTGTCCGGCAGACAGTCTCTAATCCACAGTAATCAGTTCCAAATCCACTTTTTGTCACAAAGCGTGAAAGGGTGTGTAAAATAGTTTCTAGTCCAGACATTAGAATTTTCTGAGTGGCAACTTTTATTCACAAGTTGCTGCACATGCGTTACATGCACATGTGACTATGCATGTACATGTATTAACACAAAGTGTACATTGTGTATTTCAAACTGTAGCCGAAGAAACTGTCCTACCTTAGGCTCTCTCATGACAAAGTCAGGAATGAGGGTCTTGTTGACCAGGAGCCACGAGGGAACTTTTGAGGCATCCTGCAATGGAGTGAGGGAGAAACAGAGCGTGACAGATGGAATAATGATTGTAGGCCAGTTGAAAACAAAGTGTTAGGAGGTCTGAAACAATAGACCTTATCAGTTGAAGTACCACCCATCCATCTCCTTCTCCTACAACCAGTACCTACAGCTTGCTTGATTGACTCAGACTCCTCAGAGAAATTTTCAAAGCCTGCTCTAGCTGATGTTACATCCAGTGACTGAAAAAAGCTTTTACTTGAGATACGAAACTATGTCTGAGCTACTCTATGCCCCAGTACTGCAGCATTTGAAGAGACATCAAATGGAAGACTACTGGTGGTGTATACCAGTACAGTCAATCTGGGTGTAGAAAACGTACACGTACACGTACACGTACACACGTGTACAAATACCACACTGAATTGAACCTCTACTGACCTTGCCAATTTTGACCATGTCCAGTTCATCTTGTAATTTCAGTATTGTAGCATCATCATGCCCATTACCACACTTGGCTACCGTGCGGAACTTGTCACACGATGCATCATACACACCCATCAGGAACACAGACATCATACCACCTTAAATATAGGATGGGATGGTAGTGAAAAAATTGTTCAAGTACATGCATGTACTAGCCTCGTCCCCAGGCCCTCGCCCAGCTTCCCGTCGCTTGCAGTACGGCTTTTCCGTACTGCGAGCGTTGGAAAGCTGGGAGGGGCCTGGGAACGAGGCTATGCATGTACTATACTATAACAAAATAGCTTTTACCATATCTATACCAGTACAAACAGTATACGGTGTATGAAACTGTGCCCTCATAGACTAAGTGTGCGAGGAACTATATAGTACATGTAGCTGTTATTAACAATACAGAGTTACAGTAAGGGTGTGCAACTCCCATATGGTTTCTATACCAGCCATCTGGATAGGATGACATAGGAAATTAGCAGTGAAAGTGCTAAGCTGTGAAAACACAGCAGTAAAGAGGCTGGCTTTTCTGGTATTCCTATCCAGATGGCAGGTTTAGAAACCATATGAGAGTTGCACACTCTTACTGTAATAAACTCTTGATAGTACAAAGTTCATGTATTTAGGAGAGTAACCACAAGTTTCAGTTTCATGTATCTCAACACACTTTGGTTCCCAAGTTTGGATAAGTGACTCCTACTGTACTCTAACCACAAGCATGTGCGTTAGAACTGAGAAGATGCGGCCGGATCAGCAGCACCTTTGTTTCCTGTGCCGTAATAAGCTCCCAGCACAATCAGGTCAGCGGTGTCAGCCATTGCTCCACCTTGCAGGTAATCCTTCTTCACCTTCAGCCAGTGCCTCTTGCCCGGCTCATACACACTCTGTAAGAAACCATACAGAAAGGGACGGATGAATGATGGCATACGACAGAGGGAGACTCACTAGGAACAAATCTCTTTCTCCTCACTGAAGACATTAGAAAACTTTACATGAAACTGCCTCGAGTTCAAGTATGCGTCTACGTACATGACAGCTCAAATAAGTCCTTATAGAGACAGAGTGTGAGCTCACTCTCCCAAACTACAGTTGATACATACATGTACATGTACGTAGCCATGACACTGTTTCAGAAGTATTATTGACCCAAACAATTGCTTCCAAGTGATTTTTAATGAGATTTCTAAGACTTAGTATGTATGTCATTAAAATGGATATGTTGCTATACAACCATACACTGTCATTCATAAAACTTGTCGACTATCATAATGTGTGGCAGTCCCGAACAGAAATCGAATATTATTCTGTCGCGTATTTCAAGCGCATCACCAAGTTTGACACGCTATAGCGCTGAGCTTCCGCTAAGGGCGAAGCTCATACACGCTTCATAGACGCATCAGATATTCATGTGTTTACACACCATGTATGAGCCCCGCCCTTAGCGGAAGCTCAGCGCGACAGCGCGTCAAACTTAGTGATACGCTTGAAATACGCGATGGAATAATATTTGATTTCTATCCGGGACTGCCACATGTACATTTACACATACACAACATTATTTTAGCTACACAACTATACACAGTGGTGTAGCAGGGTGTATTGCATTCACACCTTGGTGTCTTTCAAGACAAGTCCCTCCAGACCTTGTTGTATCACTTTCATGATCAAGTCCGTGAGGTCTTCCTCACGCTGTCAACAAACAATATCAGTAAACGCAATCATCAATAAATAACGGGAAACAAACATCATCAGTAAAACAACAAACATCGGCAAACAAACAACATCAGTAAAACAACAAACATCGGCAAACAAACATCATCAGTAAAACAACAAACATCGGCAAACAAACATCATCAGTAAAACAACAAACATCGGCAAACAAACATCATCAGTAAAACAACAAACATCGGCAAACAAACATCATCAGTAAAACAACAAACATCGGCAAACAAACAACATCAGTAAAACAACAAACATCGGCAAACAAACATCATCAGTAAAACAACAAACATCGGCAAACAAACATCATCAGTAAAACAACAAACATCGGCAAACAAACATCATCAGTAAAACAACAAGCATCGGCAAACAAACAACATCAGTAAAACAACAAACTTCGAAAAACAAACATCATCAGTAAACAAACTGCCTGTGGAGGAGAGATTCAAGCATCAAGGACTCTGACCTTAATCAAGGTTTGTTCTGACAGCATGATGTGATTTTTTACTTCCTTAATATTCTGTTCCAGAAGTCTTCTGCGCTCACAGATGGGCCTAAGATTGAGAACAGAGCATTCACTATTTCACAGATGGGTCTATAGACTTCCACCCTCATACCATCAGAGAAAAACTCACTAAACTGCAGAAGTACACGTGTGCATATGTAGCAACCTCATTCCCAGGCTCTCCCCAAACTGAATTACATAAACAACGAAAAGTTGGTGTATCAAGGTTTCATACAGAAATTTAATGCAGTTCTGTTAAGGACCAGAATCGTCAGATTCAGCTATAATACATTAAGCCTATAATTATGCCTCCTATTGTAGCTGTTGAGGAAATTATTAGTCTTGTTCCTAGGCCTCCCCCGTTTTTACCTTCTGTTTGCGTTCACAATAATACACGGGAGCGGAAGACCGGCAAAAAACAGGGAAGGCTTGGGATCATTCATCACGTGAGTGGATGCAAGGTGGACGTAGGGGGGGAGGGGCCGATATTCAAATATGTACGTACTAAACTTGAAAGCAAGTTTCTTACCGGTCAAGACGAGTAGTTTCGATCATGCTAACATCTGGAGTCCAAAATTGCGATTGAGCGCTCAAACAGATGATCCAGTGTGTTGTTTTGGCAGTTGGGCCCCTCCCCCCTACGTCCACCTCGCGTCATTCACGTGATGAATGCTCCCAGGCCTTCCCCATTCTTCGCCAGCTGGTATTATTGTGAACGCAAACAGGGGAAGCCTGGGAACTCGAACGAGGCTAGGAAATTATGACATCATAATTTAAAGTATCTGGGGGGGGGGGGGGGGGGAATTCCAGTGCACCCCCCCCCCCCCCCCCCCCTCTGTACTGGTTACATTGTTTTAAAACATTCACCTGAAAATAATGAGTGAGCCCACCTTAGTCATTTGACTTACTTATCCATCAGTGTTTCTCCATTGAAGTGGACCATGTCAAAAATGAACAAACAGCAGGTAGCATCTTTGAATGCAGATTTCTACATACATGAAGAGAAAGGGGGTGAACTTGTAAATACTTCATCATAGGTATTTGAAGCAGTAAAATGTAATTTACTTCACAAATACACCAATTTTAATGTCACTGATTATTATATAAATCAGTGCAAAATCCCCCCAAACATACATGTGGCAGTCCTGTGTAGAAATCAAAGATTATTCCGTCGTGTATTTTGATTGCATTGCCACGTTTGAGTGCTGTATGGCTGAACTTCCATTAAGGGCGGGGTCATACATGTACGTGCTTCATAGATGCGTAAACACCTAGTGAGTCTAGGAAGCGTGTATGAGCCCCGCTTTTAATGAAAGTTCATTGATACAGCTCTTTGATTGCGGCGATGCAATCAAAATATGTAACAGAATAGTCTTCGATTTCGACACGGGACGGCCACATATGTGCATACAAAGCAACAAAATTACACTGAGTATAGGGGTTTAATTTTGAGGCTGATTTCAAGGGTAAAGATGATATTGTAGCCTCATTCCCAGGCCCCGCCCAGCTTTTGGTTGCTTTCCATAATGCAAGCAATGAAAAGGTGAATGGAGGGCTGGGCATGAGGACAAAATACTATAGACTGTGAGGCTCTACTCATGGACTCAAAAACTGTGGGAAACAAAACTCAGCTAGCAACCAGGTCAACGAAAATGTTGCTACAGTACAGTACACTTACTGTACAACATGGCTGGACAACATACGCTTTACCTTGTGAATGCCCAGAGTTCCAAACGGCAGTGGCTTTCCAGTCTTGTTGTCAACAAGCAACACCTGTGTTCAAGGCAGATTCACTGATATCAAGAGTGACTAGTGGGAATACATCCCTGTACACAGTGGGCCCCCTTTATTCCAAACCCATTCCAAATAAAAGAGGCCACATCTCAAGTCAGGAGACCTTATATGGTCCCAAGGTGTCTGAAATAGAAAGATTCCATGGTATACCAGTTAGTACAATATAGCCTTGTTCCCAGCCTTTCATCCAGATTTTCTCCATGGCTGCAAGATAAAATAATCTGGGGCAGATGCTACAAGTACATATAGTCGGAAGTCACTTATCAAATCTTCAGTTATCTAAACCCCCTAAATAATGATATTCATAGATACTTGCTGTGCATTAAATGGAATGTAGCCCACTTTGTATACAAGTATTGTAGCATTTCAGTTATCCGAACATCTTACAGTCCCAATGTGCTCGGATAAGTGACTTCCTACTGTAATTAGTAATACTGTAGTCTCACAAAAAAAAAAAAAAGAGCGCCCACCCCCTACTTTTGGTCCAATTTCCTGCATAGGGTCAAAGTTTACTTCAATGAGTGCCTACCCCAGAGCGAGCTTTGCGTGGCTAATCAGAGCGCACTCGTGGAGTGTTGAGAAGCACAGTTGTCAAGCGCTATGCACATCTGAGGTAAGAAAACTTCACGTTACACTTTACTAGTATCGAAGGGTGGGTTTGCGTCATAGCCAGCTATACCACGTTCACTACAGCGTTTTGCTGTTCAGAGTGTTGCGTGCCATCAGAAATTGAGCTTCCAAGGCTGGTGGCTCTGTTGTACGTTATTGTTTGTCCAATACTTCAGCGAATTCGAGGGCAGTGAGTCGCTGTAAGCATACATGGGCACTCCTTTATGTGGAAACATATAAAAGAGCGCCCACCCCCCTCTTTGGCAGGCTTGTAAGGTGCTCCACCCATGGGTGCTCTTTTGCGAGACTACGGTATTTATTTTGTTGGTCTGAAAAAATATCACTGAATGTAGTGAGCTTTGTTTTTTTATGCCTGAAGCCAGCAGAGGAGCTGATGTTGCTCCCGGCTACACCTACCTCACTGTCTAGGATCATGCTGTCTCCATGGGGACAGGCCTGAGGAAGATAGTCCTTGAAATTCACCACCTTTGCAGCACAAGAGATAGAGAGAGAGGTCAACCCACAGTGGTAATACACTCACGTGGAAGCACTCGGAATTCATTATTGTGTACAAATGTAAGTGTAACATAAAAATTCCGGAATTCCAACCAACCCCCCCCCCCCCCCCCCCCCCAACACACACACACACACACACACAAACCAAAGAGAACCGCAACACAAAATCCTAGAATTTCAAACCACGTACCCTTCTCTCTACACAAAGAGAAGGGTCCAATGACCCTTCCATCTCGCCTTGTTCCCTGTGCACCACAGCTATTGTCGCTGGCAGTACCAGTAGCACCACTGGTGCTGAAAGCAACGATAGCGGTGGTGAAGGACTGGGAACAAGGCAGTTTGAAAGACCCTCAGTCTCACTGTGACTAGCCCAGACCCCACCCTCTCATGAGGAAACGGGTCTGGTGACTATTGAGTGCTTCCTTGGTTGTGCTGAGTCAGCAATCTTGGTTTTCAAACAAGTGAATGACTGTGTCCTTATGATGTAGTGCTATTTCTTTGGCTAGCGTCAACGCTTGTATGATGTTGCACTATTTCATTGGCTTGTTCAGAATGGAGACTGTTGACTCGGCATAACCAAGAAAGCGCTCAATAGTCACCAGACCCTTTTCCTCGTGAGAGGGTGGGGTCTGGGGACAAGACTACACTGGGACTTCCCATAACAAGTCCCAGCAAGATAGTACATTCTACACACACACCTTGTGAGGCTGGACTGGCTTCAAGCTCCGACTGAAGAACTCAAAGCGGTCGCCCTGCTTGTGAACCTGCACCCTCTCCCCATCATACTTGATCTCTGCGTACATTCCGTTGGGACACTTCTTGATTGCCTGGGCAACAGAGCGGCACGCCTCCGCCTGGAAGTGAGATACAATGTACAGTGTCATTAGCTTGTGCACAAATGACTGCTTTACATCTAAAGTAAATGATTGTGTTCAATGGGCTATGGATGACTGAGCTATTTGCCTACCATGGGACAAACATTTTGGCTTGACACCCCTACCTAGGACAGACAGTAGTTTACGGAGAAAATTTACTGAAATTACAAGAGAATATGGAGATATCCTAGTGTGCCAATACCCCTTGGGACAGACACTGAAATATCATCCTTATTAAAAGGAATAGCACAGTACGTACTCATCTCATCTGCCTGTGTGCAAAAGTACATGTAGTGTGGAAATTTTGAATGTTTCATGGCTCACACACGACAAGCGTGATGTAAATAGCACATATGTTCATGTACCTGAAGGTATTTCCAGCAATTTCTTATCACTAAGATTGCTAGTGTCATACGTACTCAGAAGGGGCAATATGGCTTGGACCAACTCGCACATCATTTTGTGACAGGCGAAGACAAAGAAAACTGTTGTTGTAATTTCAGCGAATCAAAACCAGTTGGAGAAGACACATGGATATTATTCCAGTTATATCAATGGTACATAGAGTCTGTGTGTCCGAAGATGTCATAAAACATCTAACTCTATCGTCATATTCAACTTCATAGACTGTCTAGAGACATGGTACATGCTACTTCATACCAGCATGGGTTTGACGGGGGTCATGAGGGCTGCTCTAATGCTCAGGGTCTTTCTCATGCCGGGGGTGGCTCCCCCATCAGTGCCGCTCCGCTGGGAGAGTACACGATCCACCACGTCTTGAAGATCATTAGAGGCCTGGAAAGCTGCATAGGCATTTGGGTCCAGGGCATCGAGACTGTGCGTGTGTGGATAGGAGAGAATGATAGTTCAGTTTCCAGAAACCTCGGAACCTTCATCACTAGACGATACTCACATGTGTTTTGGACCAGCATTGATGCGAAGGTCATGCTTGATCAAACGGATGATATACTTCAGGTCATTAGATGTGCATCTGATAAAAGAAGTAGCACAATCACTATACATACATTACATACATGTATATCCCATAATATTGTGTATGTGTAAATATTATAAAAGTGATTGTCGAGTATTGCTTGGCAACCAAATCTTCGCACTTGAATAACATGAAGTGCAATGGGATGAAATGTAAATGCACACTGTATCACAATTTACCAGCCTCAATGCTATTCTTAAGGTGTGGCCAGCTTACCTCCGAATGATCGTGGTGAGCTCGGTCTTCTGGTCCTCCTCCTTGGTGACCAGGGTCATCCTGTCCAGGAAGGCGTCCACCTCTGCCAGTGTGAGGGTGCTGGTCTTGCACGGGGGCACAAGAGAGCTCTGCTCAAAGAACGTCTTGGAGGTCTCTGCCACATCTCCCTGGAGGTACAAAGAGACAGTCGGGAAGCTCATAGTCGTGCCTAGACCTCCTCCAAAGAAGGGGATACAGTGAATATAGTACAACATTTTTGTATCTTCACGAAATTTCGGTGGCATTGGCTGATTTGAGAATTATCTCACATGCAGTATAATTACATGTTCTGCAAACTGATTCAAGCTCAAAGATGGAAGAGCGACCTCGCTTCATGTGACAAGAAATGTCGCTCGGAACACCACACCCTATTCTCTGCAGGTACGAGAAGGTCTGGCAGAGTACATCCTGTGATAGCTAGCTGATGCCACGAATTCTACTCAAGTTATGTCCTTGAAGATGCTTGCTGGGCTTCAGTAAATTGGAGGTCTATGATGAATAGTTGATTTGTTAAGTTGTTGAGTACACACACACACATGTAGATTTGTTTTTGGTGAGGAAGCCTCCAATTCAGTTAAAATATGATTGCTTACGGTGTACGTCGTGCACTTATGAATAAACTTGTCTTGCAGCTTGTTTTTGGCTTTCCCAATAAACTTTGCAGCCTTATTCAGCTTTTGTAAATCATGCTGTGCAGCAAATTGAGCTATCAAAAGTTTGAGTTCCGAATGTAAAGTGCAATTCAGTCTTGGACCCAGACCCAAAACCAACCCCAGCGTGGATTGCTTTCAGTACGATGCATTATACTGGGAAGTGATATACACGCCGGATGAGGTCTGGGGATGAGACTAGGTACAATTTTATGACATTGTTGACACATACATGTAGGCCCCATCCCACGTGCCAAGAAATGTTGCTCAAAACACCAGATCCTTTTTTCTACCTTTCCAGGTGATCTGGGAATAAGACTAGTGCCATATACACGTCCTTTAGGAGAATCAGAGACTAAGGAGCTCATAGCCAACGACATGAATATCATTATGATCATTTTATAGACCTTTTCCAAATCTTCAACCATGTCATCAACACTGCAACCAAAAACCTGATGTGCAGGTGTGTGTGTGCGTAATATGTGTGTGTGTGTGTGTAAAGAGAACAGTGATGTGAATACATGTTATATATGTGTGTGGGTGAGTATGAAATGGAGTAGGGGATGAAATGCAAAACATAAGCCCTCCAGTTTCAACTAAAGTACTTCAGTTGGTTGCTAAGAGAAATTAGTTAGTTGCTAAGAGATGACTCAGTTGATAGCTAAGAGATGTTAGTTAGTTGCTAAGAGATGACTCAGTTGATAGCTAAGAGATGTTAGTTAGTTGCTAAGAGATGACTCACTTGATAGCTAAGAGATGTTAGTTAGTTGCTAAGAGATGACTCACTTGATAGCTAAGAGATGTTAGTTAGTTGCTAAGAGATGACTCAGTTGATAGCTAAGAGATGTTAGTTAGTTGCTAAGAGACATCAGTTGGTTGCTAAGAGACATCAATTGGTTGCTAACCTGGCTGAGGAGCTTTACAATCTGCTTGCTTTGTAAGTTGTACACTCTCTTTTTGCCAGCCGTCGGGAGAAGCAGCTTCACGAGTAGGTAGACACTGCCAGTGAATCCATCTTATTGGGAGGGAGGGAGAGAAGAAAAGAAGAAGAGGAAGAGGAGGAAGAAGAGGAGGAAGAGGAAGAAGAGGAGGGAGAGGAAGAAGAGGAAGAGGAGGAAGAAGAGGAGGGGGAGGAAGAAGAGGAGGGAGAGGAGGAGGAAGAAGAGGAGGAAGAGGAGGAGGAAGAAGAGGAGGGAGAGGAAGAAGAGGAGGAAGAGGAATAAGAGGGGGAGGAAGAAGAGGAGGGAGAAGACAAGAAGAGGATAAGAGGTGGAGAAGGAAGAAGGAGTGGCAAACAAAGAAGAGGGGAGGGAAGGGGCAAGCAAGGTACATAAGATGGCTCAAGGCCAGAAGGTAATGAGCACTTTAATCTGCACATTAACACACCTCCACTGGTTCCATACTCAAGGAAGTTGGCCACCAGTTTTGTCTTGGCATTGTAGCTAGGTTCTCTCTCAATGTCTTCACACAGCTTGCGGAACTGGCGAAACAAGTTGTCTTTGTTTGATGCATCTGATGAGGAGGGAGGAGTGGAGGGGGGATCCTTTCCATCTGTGTCGTCCATCTTTGAGGATGACATTGCAGCAGAAGTGAGAGGAGAAGCCCCTGCTAATAGCAAAAAATTAAAACATATTCATTGTGCTTTCACTTTCTGAATCTTAAAAATGGCTAGTACCTGCTGGATAAGTTTTCAAGTCCCTAGAATTGCCTACTTTAAAGTTTGATGGCGTTGAGATCCAGCCAGGATTTGAACCTGAATCTTAAAGTTTGATCTTTGGTGCAATACCAGGAATTGGTGGCAAGAAACTATGTACTTAACAAAAAACAGGCACTTAACAAATAGTACATGTAAATGCTTAACTGACCACAACGCATTATTGCGTACTGAACTGCAATAATTACAGAGGAAGAATGCGTTGTGTATTGCATCTACATCACCAGTTGTAAACAGCTCAAGACTTCTGATAAAAAAGCAGTAGAGGATTTATGAAGACCCAACCTGGAGAGCTTGAAGCAGCTGTGGTTCCAGTGGCCTTGAGTGATGAGTGCACCGCAGCCTTCTTACTCCTGGCAGGTGACTTTGCAGGGGACTTTCCCGGTGACTTTGTGGACACAAACTCTTTAATCAATTGTTTGATCTCCTCCTTCTCTACATCTTTCATGTCAGTAAATCCATCGAGGTCAGCGGGAGTTTCAATCTTCTTCGTTGTGGCTCTTGCTCGCTGTTACAGGTAGTTGAGAAGTGTAGGTGTGTAATTAAAGTAGAGAAGGAGGGAAGGCAAGGAGAAGAGAGGAGAGATGAGGGAGGGAAGGAGAGGGAGGGAGGGAAGGAGAGGGAGGGAGGGAGGGAGGGAGGGAGGAAGGGAGGGAGGGAGGGAGGGAAGGAGAAGAGAGGAGAGATGAGGGAGGGAAGGAGAGGGAGGGAGGGAAGGAGAGGGAGGGAGGGAGGGAGGGAGGGAGGGAGGGAGGGAGGGAAGGAGAAGAGAGGAGAGATGAGGGAGGGAAGGAGAGGGAGGGAGGGAAGGAGAGGGAGGGAGGGAGGGAGGGAGGGAGGGAGGGAAGGAGAAGAGAGGAGAGATGAGGGAGGGAAGGAGAGGGAGGGAGGGAAGGAGAGGGAGGGAGGGAGGGAAGGAGAAGAGAGGAGAGATGAGGGAGGGAAGGAGAGGGAGGGAGGGAAGGAGAGGGAGGGAGGGAGGGAGGGAAGGAGAAGAGAGGAGAGCAGAGGAGGGAAGGAGAGGGAGGGAGGGAGGGAAGGCGAGGGAGGGAGGGAAGGAGGGAAGGAGAGGAAAGGGGAGGGAGGGAAGGAGAAGAGAGGAGAGAGGAATGGAGGGGAGCGAGGTGACTTTATTATACATGTAGTATACAAACAAGCTCTAAACTGGGTTAGGGTGCTGAGTGGGGTAGTGCTAACACAACTTGCACATTGCCTTCCTCATTTGTGGAGGTGAGGCTGATGTGGTGAGGATTGCTGAGGGAGGAGAGACAAGCCTTGTCTGTGAAACTGTTGGCTTTACTGTGGTTGCATGTCAACTAGTTTTCATGAGCAAGCCAAAGAACCATGAGTTTTGTTGAGCAAACCAACATTTTCCCACCAAATGTACAACATAAATTGCCCATTAGTAGTAGGTGTGACAATTCTTGCAGATCACATGAGCTAAATGTACCTTGTGGTTGCTAGGCAACATTGTTAGTGATTGTGAGGTTGAGCGTGCTGGTCAAACATGACCAGAAGGAGGTAAGGCTTGACAGAACACAAATCACTACAACTGAGAATGTGATAAGTGGCCATTAATTTTGTCTTCTTGAAACATAAAATCAATTCAGTAGGACCTCATGAACTAGAACGTGGCCTTATTTTCGCAGAACTGTACAAGTGTTTGCAAATATTCAACTATTGCAGTTATCCCTCTCACCTTGAGCGTCTCAAACATGCACCTCATGTGGTACCACACCTTCATCTCACCACCATCATCACTGAACGGGTTGCTTGTAATCTTCCCAATGCGCCCCACCCCCTTTTCAATCGCCTGCTTACACTTCTTACATCCACTCCTCCCTGTCCTTGCATACTCTACACAGTAACGTGCATCAGACATCTTAAGCTGAGCTCCAAACACCCAAGAGAATAGTAGTGGTGAGAACCAAATGGAGAGCTGCTTGGGATTACGCCTGTGTCTGTGATGTGCACACAAGTTATGATCTCGGTTATACAAGATGGGGGGAGCTTGTGTTGGGGTGAGTTCTGAAGCAGTAGATATTCCTGGGATGCAATGAAACTGAAGGTGAGGGGTTCTTCCAAATTTGGTTAGTGCTGCAGCAGATTGTCTTAGCATAATATTTTGAAAGGCTGCCTGCATGCAAGTGCACTTGGAAAATATTCTCTTACACAGATCTCACTCTTACAGCAAGTTACAGTTTTCCATCGACTTGTAATCTCTGATCTCAACGCGAGCATACTGCGACACCCACAGTCTCAGGTTCGGTGCGCACTAAATGAAATCACGTTTTTAGGCTTATAGGCCTAGTCTCGTTCCCAGACCAGATGTTGTTCTGCCCGCGCGCGGCGCAGGCTAGGCGGCTAATAGCGCAGCGCTACTTAGCCGCATAGGACGTGTCATGTGACTGTTTGCACGCTGCATGCGGCGAGTCATCTTTGACTTTGAGCTGCGTCATGCCTGGTGCAAGGAGTTCAGTTGTTTTTCTGGTCAGCGTCTCCACGGCGGTGGTATGCGTTGTGCTGGCATTCCTCCTGTCGATCGTTGGGGGCGTGCTAAACAGAGGCAGGGGAGGCTACTTTGCTTTACCCAATAGTACCGAGTGGTACTGGCCCTCACATGCCCTCAGTAGACTCATCTTTGCCGTGCCGACTGGAGTAGTGGTGGTACGTAAATTATGATACCGTAAACACTTTAATTAACGCGCCGTTAAAAAATAATTACGATCCGCAAAGGCGCCTTGTTTGGAGCGAAAAAAATTACTTCGGACCCATGGGGGCGCCTTATTTAGGGAGGCGCCTTCGAATTAGAGCGCAACTGACACCTTTCCGTGAAGTTGAAAAAGCTGAGTATGGCTACACTGACAACGGTCGAATTTGAGTACGTCATTCCAGGCTACCATGAGTACAAGAGCGTTTGGAGTCCAGAGATTAAAAGTAGAAGTAGAAATCAGTCGAAGAACTAGATGTCTCGAAAGTCACACGAGTCGGGTGCGAAATCTCTCTTAATAGAAAGCGCCCTTAAAAAAAGGGCGCCCGGGTTAGAGCGAGAAAAATTAGTTTCCTGTCAAAAGGGCGCTTTCATTAGAGAGGCGCGTTAATTAAAGCGTTTACGGTATGTGTGTGATTCCCTCCAAGTCCTACCAAGAAATTTGTCTTCCCACGTGTGCTGAGTTAGCATATCATGTAACAGACATAGTCTCACGGGTCAGACTCACGCGTGTGAGAGTGTGTCCCGCGAGACTATAACAGTCAGCATATCCTGTAACTGACACTACATTGTGCATCACGTGGTGACGTTTTGCAGTGCATAAATGTAATGGGCGTGGTTACAAGTGACATGACGTCACAGGCTGTGGCTTCAGTATTCCGATGATGTAATGTAGGGCAAAAAATGGCTCTGTGAATGGCAAGTTTGTACAGTGACAAGGCTGTGAGCTGGCTGCTGAATGTTACCGTGAGCCACATCTAAAATCGCTGCAGTATGACATACATCGCTATTAGCCTTATAACATGCCACTAAGGGTCCACATGTACATTACTGCTATTCTATTGCCCTATAAAATGGCGGTGAGTATGCGGAAAATCGTATACTTTCGAGTATAATATACGAACCACGCCCACAGTCAGGTCAGTGCGGGTATTGTGGAACAGTGGTTACTGTGGAGCAGGTGCAGTAATGGCAAAGAAAAATCACTGCATGTGCCTCACAAGTGTCCACTTGCAGTAAATTTTGACCAACAATAGCTATGTTCTGAGGTCAAAGGGTAATAATCACTTATATACTCCACTTCACCCTTGTTTCTGTGGTAACAGGTGGGTATTATTTTCCATATACTGACAGGAAGTTGTAGATTCTGTAGATTCTGTTCCATATATCACAGGAAGTTGTAAAATGATGTTTCCTATAAGCTACCTTGTTTAGAGTGTAAATTATTTTACATGTTTACTAATAACATACCTTGTTTACAGTGAAAACTACCATGTGTATTTACAAATAACAACAAGGACCAATCAGAGTGGAGAATATAACAGATAAACCACAGTAAACAGGGATTTATGGCCATAAACAACCCTCGCCCTCGGGCTGCGCCCTCGGGCTTGGGTGGTTTATGGACCATAAATCCCTGTCTACTGTGGTTTATCTATAACATAAAGTTGAATTTATGACTAGGAATTATTTACAATCTATGTTGATGTAGCAAAGGTCTACAAAATTGAAAAATTGTGTGAAGACACGACAACGCTATGTTGATGTAGCAAAGGTCTACAAAATTGAAAAATTGTGTAAAGACACGACAATGCCATTTTGATGTAGCAAAGGTCTACAAAATTGAAATATTGTGTAAAGACACGACAATGCTATGTTGATGTAGCAAAGGTCTACAAAATTGAAAAATTGTGTAAAGACACGACAATGCTATGTTGATGTAGCAAAGGTCTACAAAATTGAAATATTGTGTAAAGACACGACAATGCTATGTTGATGTAGCAAAGGTCTACAAAATTGAAAAATTGTGTAAAGACACGACAACGCTATGTTGATGTAGCAAAGGTCTACAAAATTGAAAAATTGTGTAAAGACACGACAATGCCATTTTGATGTAGCAAAGGTCTACAAAATTGAAAAATTGTGTAAAGCACGACAATGCTATGTTGATGTAGCAAAGGTCTACAAAATTGAAAAATTGTGTAAAGACACGACAATGCCATGTTGATGTAGCAAAGGTCTACAAAATTGAAATATTGTGTAAAGACACGACAATGCCATGTTGATGTAGCAAAGGTCTACAAAATTGAAATATTGTGTAAAGACACGACAATGCCATGTTGATGTAGCAAAGGTCTACAAAATTGAAATATTGTGTAAAGACACGACAATGCCATGTTGATGTAGCAAAGGTCTACAAAATTGAAAAATTGTGTAAAGACACGACAATGCCATGTTGATGTAGCAAAGGTCTACAAAATTGAAATATTGTGTAAAGACACGACAATGCCATGTTGATGTAGCAAAGGTCTACAAAATTGAAAAATTGTGTAAAGACACGACAATGCCATGTTGATGTAGCAAAGGTCTACAAAATTGAAAAATTGTGCAAAGACACAATGCCATTTTGATGTAGTGAAGGTCTACAAAATTTGGCAACCACACGTTCTCTTTGTGAGCATCTGAATTTACTGAAGTTTGAAAAAGCCAATGAAAGTATAACTGGCCCTATACTGCTGTTGTGAAGGAAAGTAGTGTTGTTGAACTTTCCATGTACCTTGAAAGATGTGTGTACACATATATAGTGATGTAGAGTTAGCGGACTAGACAATGGTGTGCTACCAACCTTCCACAATGACGGAAAATTTCATTGCTACAGCAATAATATTCATTGTTGGGTTATTAACTATTATCTATATTGTGTAACATCTTGTGGTAGCAACATTCTCAGAGCTTCAACCATGGTATACACATTTTGTACTGGTAATTATTTTGGTGCATGTATTTGTCCTACTTCTTGCAGCTGCTGGTTGGGCTCCACCTGCGAGCATCCTTGGTTGTCACTGTCATGACATGGCTGAGCCTGTTTGTCGGCTGGGGGGCTTACATGAATGTTGGGACTGACCCTAATAACTGGAACAGGTGGGATCTTCTTCATGGGCATTGAAATGATGATACTGTTCTGAAAGAGCACCCATGAGCCATGCCAAGAGGGGTGGGTGTGCTCTTCCAAGTGTCCCACATTTATACACAAAAGACCACTCAAGCATGTAAATTTATGTTTACAGGCATTGCTCTACGCAAAGCAACCTCGGGATCTTACCTCAGATATGCACAGTGCTTCTCACAACTCCATAACATTAGGCTAGCATAAAGGTGGGCTAGTCAATATACAGGAAAACTTTAACCCTATGCAGCCCCCAAATATTGAAGCATAGATAGTACTGTGTGCAGAGTATGGAACTTTATTGCTATAAAATTTCACTGAAAAAAAATGTGAGAAGTGTGTGTGGAAAAACTGATTACTGATTTCTTAGTTTTGTGTATGTAACGATCACTGAAATAGTGTATGTATAGTTGCTTCTATGAAGAACTTGTGAAGTTGAGGTGCAGATATAATGCACGGTGTACCTAATAAACAATGATATCATAGCCAGTTATTTTATGGGTACAAGTTTTTACAATTAATGCAATGGTCAGCAGATGTGTTTGCAGTGTTTAATATTAATGTTTATTTTATGGGTACAAGTTTTTACAATTAATGCAATGGTCAGCAGATGTGTTTGCAGTGTTTAATATTAATGTTTATTTTATGGGTACAAGTTTTTACAATTACTGTATAGCACTAAATTTTTTGCGGGTCTTTAATTTTGCAAATTTTCCACTGTTTGCAAAAATATTTCAGTGAAAATTTTGATGTGTGACGCACATATGTTTTCATGCTCTGACTGCATGCATGAGTGTCGATGGACAACATCCCGGGGCTCAGCTGCCAAATCCCCAAGGAACTCTCTCCAAAGAGATCTCAAAGTAGGCATTGCTTTGCTGAAAGCTGCGTGCTCGCACAGACGACAGTGTGACAGTGTGTGTTAGATAAACCAGGCTTGTATGCCACGCCCATAGTACATGTATATTACGTGTGCGTGTAGCGAATTCGCGAAAGTATTTCAACGAAATTTTCAAAACTATTCACGAAAATGTAGACCCTTGAAAATGTAGTGCTATACGGTAATGCATTCATCAGCAGAGTGTTTGCAGTGATTAATATTAATGGTTTACATAATCTGTACAAGATTATCAAAACGAACTTGTGAAATGTCAATGGTGGGATGTGGCAGCTGTTTTGTGCACAAGTTCACTCTGAAGGCCTACTTTCTGAAAAGATGGTCAAGATTACCAGCATATGGCGTCATTTCTGTAGTATTTTAATTTCACAAATTTACGATACAATTGCTTTCAATGAAAATTTTGACATATGGGTGTACTGTAACTTGACAACATTTTTGTTCTTCTCATGATGGCAGTAGCCTCGTTCCCAGCCCACTTCCAGATTTATCTCACAGTCGCTGTGCGAGGTAAATCCAGGAGTGACCTGGGAACGAGGCTATGATAGCAGAATTTAATGCTACAACTCTACAAAAACAAGTTGGTTGTTTTAACCATGGAGTGGTTATCTTAGCTGCATACAGGCTGGAGATCAGAGACAGTGATTATGAGAGGTTTGCTTTGATATAGAAGACTAATTGCATAAAGCAACCAGCTGCAGCTGCCCAGTTCATCTTACAACCTGTGAAGGAGTCATTACAAATGCACTTTAAAGTTGCAGTAAGGAACTTCCATGCAAGCGGGTGGTTCCCTTATGGATGTTCTGAGGATATTCTGAGGGTTGTCAGTGCGTTGTGGTTGTAAGATGAACTGGGAAGCTGCCTCTCAGGTTGCCTTATGCGATTAGTCTCTAATACCAAAATAAACCTCTCATAACCACCATCTCTCTAGCTAGTCTGCAACCAGTGTAAGACTCTGTAGTTTAAACGACCAATTTGTTTTTGCAGTGTTAAAAGTGAATACCCATGCAGGGCCTAAGATGGATGTATCTTGAGCCTAAGCTGCCTGATTGATCCACAAGAGGCGATCTCCCAAGAAGTAACTTTGTGTGTGACATGGTTTAGTTTTGTTAGCCAAAACCAACTTTTACAAGGGCTGACTTGCAAGACTAGCTACTGCTGTGACAGTTTTCTGTGGCAAGTGTTAAAGTTACTGTATGCTGTATGCTGTAGCAGTCTGTGAAGGTCAGGAAAATGTACCTGGAAATGAGTGACAAGAAGATCCATGCATGATAGCTAGCCGACAAACATGCAGAAATTGTTTTTCATTACACTACACCCATGTAATACTGCATAGCGATAAATTTTCGAGGGTCTAAATTTCAGATTTTGGTAAAATAGTTTCGCGAATTCACTGCACGTGCACGCTGCACACGTAATATACTATGGGCGTGGCATACAAGCCTGCATGGTTTATGTAACGCACTGTCATGCTGTCGTCTGCTTGAGCTGGCAGCTGTCAGCAAAGCAATTCCTACTTCGAAGGTATCTCTTTGGAGTGTTCCTTGCGGATTCGGCAGCTTAGCTCCGGGATGTTGTCCATTGATGATCTTGGAGTCAGAGCATGAAAACTGTGTGTTGTGTGTCAAAAATTTTCGTTGAATTATTTTCGCGAATGGTTGACAATTCATGAAATTCGCGACCCGCGAAAATTTTGGGCTATTACGGTATGTTTGGACAGTATAATTATGTGAGATTATTTCAGAAGAAGGGTATTTGTGACAGTTTGGACCCAAGAAATTTTACCACCATTTGATCTGTATATGTGGGACTCTTTTTCTTGAAAATAACCTACAGCTACCATGATATTTATTATACCTTAGTCTCACAAAGAGTGTCCATGAGCAGAGCGCTATACGTGTTCACCAAAAAGGGGGCTGGGCACTCTTTCAAGCAGGTGTTTACACATTCATTAAAGAGTACCTACCTTTGTTAGCAGCAAGTACTCGTTGAAAACACACGTTTATGTAGCAGGAAAGCATATTTATGATACTTCGCTTTTTCCTCGCTCTCTAGGCAGCAAACGTAGACAGTACTCAATAATGCACTTGCAGAGCCTCTTACTATGCCTCCAGCAATGTCACTCTGAGCTGCATAAAAAAAAAATGTTATTGCTTAACTCCATCACAGCAAGTACTCTGGGGGGACAACAGTCGAAAGGAGCTGCCAGCACTTGAAACAAGTCCTGGCCGAA
Organism: Agelas oroides; assembly: GCA_949130485.1. Lineage (NCBI taxonomy): Eukaryota > Metazoa > Porifera > Demospongiae > Agelasida > Agelasidae > Agelas > Agelas oroides. The sequence continues at coordinate 4,055,277 of OX422190.1, forward strand.
CTCAATTCCACTAGTCTGGCCCATGAGGCTAATGTAAGGGTGGGTGCTTTTTGACCCTATGCACTTTCACCCTGTGCAGGAAATTGAGCAAAAAGTTAGGGGTGGGCACTCTTTCGTGAGACTACAGTAAACGTTTTTTACATGAAAGTGACTATATGTATAAGTATGTCCCATATCTACATGGCAAATGAACTCCAATTGCTATAAAGCAGTGCCACACAACATACGTTCTGCTGTTTGTTATGCTTTTTACTTGTGGTATGAGAAAACCCTTAATCTACATGCATACTTACCTCTGAATTATATTCATCTTGATTAAACAGTCGCACTGGAGTCTTTGATTGGTTGGTTGGACGCCAGGAAAAGAATTGGACACTCAACTGGAATAATGTATGTACCGAATGTTTTGTGAGGGACTACCCAGCAATGTCCCTTCGTGGACTCATTTGGACTGCTCCCCAAGGATATATCCTCCAACAGTTAGGATTCGGATGGGAGTACAGTTTGTCAGGAAGCCTAATGGGAGCATTCTACCTTATGGGTGCTCTAACACCAGCAATAAACAATAGTTCATTTCTCAAAGACCTATTTCAAGATGGAATTGCGTACTCTGAGGTTTACTGGGGATGGTGGATCTGGTTTGTGATCATCATATCCTGCTTGTCCCAGTTCGTTAGAAGAATGCGTATTTGGATCTTCTCAAAAAATCAGTACCTTGGGTTCAAACCATTTTCGGTTTGGGAGACGTTGAAGTATGCATCATTGAACCGATCTGTAATTCGTGCATTGTATGAACTATTTATGTTCGCCCTGAATGTAGTCCTGAGCTGTTCAGTCGTATTTTACTCTCTTGTGGACCAACAGGATGTTAGGAATAAGGGACAGACGTTTTTTGGGCTCTTCACAGCTGTACTTTGTCTAACGTTCTCTCAGGGATGGGTGTGGAGCAAGCTACACCTGCTGTGGCAGCAACAAAGGTTTCTTAAGAAGCTAAAGAAAATCTATGGACAGCATCGTCAACGAAATTCTGGTAGGCATTCACCAAGCATTGGAGACCTTGATCAACTTGAACAGGTTAACACCAGAAACAGTGAAACCGCCCCTCTCCTTGCATGGCCGTTTTCTCATCCTGATCGATCTGCCAATGAGCGACTGCATAGACCTCCCCCTTCACAAGATCCCTTGGATGCAGCCCAGCCTGAGCAGTATGGAGCCCTCATGCAGCACGCCCCCATACATGTAGAGCCAGCTACCAGCACCACCGCTTTCCTCATTCTGTGGCCAAGCCTTGAAAAGTGGCTGTGGATGGATATTTTCATTTGGATTCGTCGTTGCATTGGTGTCGTTTCTTTGCTTGGGACAGGAGTTACTGTTGCTTTAGCTGCTGTTGCTACCGTTTGGGACTGGGATAATCCAAGGTTCAGGGCAGTAGAATATCCGTTAAACTCATTTACCTAGCATTTTTTTTTGCTTTGGCATTGTTTTAGGTTAGAATGTAGTAACTGATGCTGGCTTGAACTCCATGTTTTTTTTTTTTTTAGTGTGTGTGTGTGTATAATTACCTTTCCTAGTTACTGCACTTACCTTATGCACAAGTATGGGACTATAATGGTATTGTATTCACTACCTCATGCTGTTTTTTGTCCAGTGCTTCTAACTTGTAACAAATATTTTTTCCCTGTGGATTACTTTTTTTTTTTCCGCATAGAAGATGATAAGCTGGGATTTTCACATGTTGCCGTGTATATATCAAAATGTAGCCACAATAACTATATGCATGTCGGACATCACAGCAGAGTCTACTTTGCTGTTTCGTTTAGACTTGTGTTCACTTAATGTGTGCACATACTGTAAAGAATTTATATATGTGGTGTTATGCAACAAGTTGGACCTGTATATACTATAATCTGTGCTATTATGTACATGTAAACAATATCGATGTTGCTATAAACTGTGCTATAGTCTATTAGTAAACAATATCGGTGTTGCTATAAACTGTGCTATAGTCTATTAGTAAACAATATCGGTGTTACTATAAACTGTGCTATAGTCTATTAGTAAACAATATCGGTGTTACTATAAACTGTGCTATAGTCTATTAGTAAACAATATCAGTGCACTACATTGCACACTGACCAATCAAATGACTATAATAACTTTTGTTCAGTAGACAGCCATGTGAACAATCTCATTGGTTGTCTCATATACCTATATAGTGAGTGACCTGCACTCACATCACTTGTATGTGCAACTTTAATCTTGAAATTGCTATAGAGTAGAGTCTGTCTCAGAAAATGAGGGTTGCATACAGTCTTGTTCTTACACTGGGTGATACTCAGTATCAGTGTAACTAACAAACATATTGGATACCAAGAGTGCATGAGAATGGGCGGCTTGAGTAAGAGCATGTAACTAAATAAGTAAAAATTTGGTGGAATTTACTGCCAGTACTAAAAATAGTAACACATACTGTGTATGCTGTGTAGACATAAGCCATTGTTGCTAAGCACATGACCAGGTAGTCTATTTTTAGAACGGTTCACTATGGGCTTCTGTGTGGATACACATTAGCATGCCGCTAAAATGAATTGTGGAGATTGGAATTTTGATACATGATCTTATTTACTGAAAGACAATGGACAGCTCACCACTGACTTAGCTAGATATATATGTTCATTTGTTTTCAAGTGATTGTAGCTGGGTGGCTACACGGTCTACTTCCTACTGAAGGAAGTCCTACACATGCCACTGATCTCTACAGCCCTGTTCTGGGCGTTGGAATGCAGATACAAAACTATGGAGTTACTGTACATGGCTGCCATTACATCTTACCATGTGGCTGTTGAAAAAAACAAACCCCTGTTGATGTTCCTCTTGCTCCACAGAACCCCCTTTACTGGTAAAAACCATCATTTGAGCTGCAATACTGCAGTCTGATGACCCAATTGCAGTGAGTGGATTAGCACTATGTACACATCATCATCATCGGAAACCCTGAGGGATCAGTAAGGTTTGTGCCAGGAGCTATAGGGGCAGTAGTCCTCTCCTGTGATTTGCCTGTATGTCTTCATACAAAATTGGCCTTTTGTGCAGTAAATTGACATATTCCTCATTTGATAAATTCGGAACTTAGCACGTGAAACGAATTCAATAAATGATACCATCAGATGAGCAAGGAGAAAATTCTGTGTATGTACATATTCTACAACATTAATAAGTTTCAACCATGTACAAACAAATATCTAGGTAGCTAACTGTTCTACCATCATGTTCTACCACTCATGGTTAAGTATTTTAGTTAAAACTAAGGACATTGGGTGGAAAGGTAAGAACAGCACTCCCAGAATGACGAAGAATACCAGGTGCAGTCCCATTTCCAGTGGCACGCTCTGTCTGGAAGAATCCTTGTTGAGTCCCTTGACCCAGTGTTGGATGGGTCAACTCGTAGAACAAGACAAAAAGTCCAATTCGCTGGGATTCATTTGGTATTGTGGTCCGCCTTTGAATCACAATTGAACTATGAGGAGTAACTGCAATAGAAATATACTCATATCCCAGAGCTCTACTGCTAGTGACCTGGATTCCTTCTTCTCCACCATATGTTCCTCTCAGTGTCTGGTCTCCAGTGAAGTTAACAAAATATCCACCGATAGCTGCAGTAAAGCATCTTGACCGTGTGTTTCCAGTGAGGAGCCAGCGGTTGAAGGTTACAGTAGCACTAGGTCGCCTAATTGGTTGAAGAATGGCATTTTCGAAGAAGCGTAGACCCTGCTCATTGGGCTCAGACTGAGAGAAATCCAAACCAAACCTTTCATTGAGGAACCGAAATGCATTTTGAGTCTGTTGCTGAATTTGCACATCATCATATTGTAATACATCTCTGAAGAATGTCAAATTTGTATCCACACCAGCAGCTGGAAGTTCATCAAGAGGAACCGTCCTGTCAACAACCATAATCATCTGAGCATCAGAGTTGAACTTTGCAGGACAGGACTGTGCTGCAGCATTGATGACAAGAATGCTGATGATACCAACAAACAACCACATGACTTGCATGTTTGAAGAGTGAACACTGGACCACTAGCAACTTAGACCAGTCAAACTGTGACAGCTACAACTAGGTACTATTTTGTAGTACATTCACCTTTGCAGAGGCAAGCCCGCAAAGCACTGCAACCTCAATCTTCTAAGGCCTCCTAATTGCATGGCTTCTAAGTGTTCATTAGTAGCTGTAGGTGGCCTATAACAAGGTTTGCAGTTGCAACGCTTAGTTGGTTAGCTTCTGCAAAGGTAGTGAGTGAAGTACCACTTGAAAGTGCAAAAAGCAACTGCATATCTTTTGATCTTGTCTGCAGGTAGATTTCTCACTATCAGGGCTTCCTATCAGATTGTAGTTAGGGTCAGGCTAGTCTGTGTCAACAGCTGTTGCTAATCTCTCCCAACCACTGATAGCTGAAAGAGGCCCTATATACACTGAGCAGGGGAACAGCTGCAAGCATATCACCTCACTGAGCATGCTTGGCTTCGTTCCCAGGCCTTGTGCAGGCTGCTCATCACTTTGTGGTGACAGTAAAACTTTATATAGCTGCATCACAGGTGTTTCTGTGCAAGATCAAGGCTAGAGCAGGTGCAACCTCAAAACAGTACCACCTGTTGCAGCCTGTCAGTTATTCTTTGACTAAACCACTGCAGCTGTTACACTACTAGAGGTATAAGCCATCCTGTGCAGTTGCATCAGCTGCAGAAGTAACTTCAGCAATGCTCAGGAATTCTCAGTGAGATCTGACTTGACTCAGTTGTTGATTGCAAGCTGAAGTTCAACAACAGTATTTTCAAAGGCCAGTTCTTACGTAACCATTCCAATGCAAAAATAATAATGGTTTGCAGACTATCCAATGTTGCTTCCTGTATTCATCTATCACCACCAATAGAGGTAGATCTTGTGTGAAATGGACGTTCAATGCATATAGGTTTGTGAAGTAAAAGACTCCTTTCAATTTGCAAGTGGTGTGGTTGTGTTTTAGCCAGTGAGTTGAAAGTTATATAAGTGGAACTCGTAGCTCAAGAAAGTTAGCATTCAGCAAAATGATGGTGAAACGTGGGTATCAAACAGTTCCATTTAGTGTGATTATCACAAGTTCCATTGTGATAGCTACATAATACATTGGCTCTACATGTGCCTGCAACTAGACACTGTGATAAACTCTTCATACATAAATGTCACCTGTTTAGCTTGGCTGATTAACCTACTCACCCACATGCCTATATTGGTTGCTATGAAACATAACCTGGAATGTGCATGTGATACCGGTAAGGATTCAGGTCAGAAAACGGTGAGTATTTAGCTTGCCAGTATACATGGGTATACATGCATCCTATAGTTGTATGGCCTAGTTTCACGGATCGTTGCATGCAAGATGAAGCAGTACTTTGCTATCCTTGCAGTTACTGTAGCAGTTCTTGCTGGCAACATTAATGTTGCAGCACAGCTCTGTGATTCTGGATTCATCACTGGCCAGATTGTTGTTCTTGGTGATGGTACAGTTTCAGCAGATGAAGTCCAAGGTAATGACCCAGGATTATCATTCTTCAGAGAAGTCATGGGCTTTAATGATGCTGGTGTGGAACAAGTGACAGAGGATGCAATGAACTTTTTCCAAAGTGATTATGGCTTAGACTTTTCACAATCTGAGCCCAATCAACTTGGAGAACGTGTCTATAGGAATGCTACCTTCTTCCCTTATCGAGTGCCGTTCGATATTCATGCAACCTACAATCCGTGGATAGTAAATCCAGACAGGGGCACCAAATGTTTTGCTTCTAGTGCAGGTGGATTCATGGTTACCTTCTCTGGAGATCAACTGCTTCGTGGTTCATATGGTGGGAGTGAGGGAAGACCAGTCATGGGTGGAGAAGCTATTCTTGATTATGGATTCTATAGTATACCCGTTTGTCGTCAGTCACCCATAGTAATTCGACGTGTGACTCCAATTCCAAATGAAGAACGAAGAATCGGGTTCTCTATTTTATTCTACGAGCTGTTCCATCGCAATTTGGGCCGAGGAACTGAACGAGGTGTGTTTCAATCTGCTCCTCTTGCTGATGATGAGAATCGTGTTCGCACTGTTGGGTCAAGTGTCCTAACATTTCCCACTGCTCCCCTGCTAGTTCCAGTACTTTAAACTAAGCTCATGCACGACTAATTTTTGAAACCTTTACTTGATTGCAATGGTTGTAAGAATGCATGCATAATTGTAGCATGTGTGGCATTTATTTACACGACAAGTATGGTGAGAAAAAGAAACCAAGTGCAGCCTATATATACAACACTGCTAAAAAAAGATTGCCAGGTTGTTTTAGCTAACCACTGAGTGGTTACCCTGGTTGCAGACAAGCTGAGGAGACAGTGGTTATGAGAAGTTTATTAGCTCAAACCATACCTTACAACTGACAACCCTCAGAACATCTGTGAGAGAGTCACTACAACTACACTTCAAAAAATTGATAAAAACTGGTGACTCTCTCACAGATGTTCAGTGGTTACTATATCAGCAAGATCGTGGTTGTTATTGCATACAAGCAGGTGTAACCCCTTCCTCAGTGGTTACTAACTGCAAGATTCTGGTTGTTAGATATGGTCTGGGAAGCCTCCTATGTGGTTGTCTTATACAATTAGCAATACATAACACTGTTTCTTCAGTTTGTCAGGGCAAGAGCACATAAGAATGGGCGACTAGAGTAAGAGCGTGTAGCCCGTAGTCCGGTCAAAATTATTGAGCTGTACTAAAAATAGAACATCCAGTCACATGCTTAGGAACAACGGCTTATGTCTACACAGCATGCACAGTACATGTTACTTTTTTAATACTGGCGGTAAATTCAGACTGGTTTCAAATTTTACAGAGTTACACACTCTTACTCTAGCCACCTGTTCTTATGCGCTCTTGGTCAGGGTAATTTATCCCTTTGCCCTTGCGAGAGTCCAAACGACACCCTTGAGTTCTTTTTTTTTGTTTGTTTGTTTGTAACGTCACTCAAAAAAATGAAGCTGGTTTCCCCCCCACGATAACGTATTTGTGGTAAAGTTATAGTGTGTTTGCGCCACCCTACATAGAGTGTCTATGCTGCATAAACAAATTGGTTGTTTTGACCACAGAGTGGGTACCTGGTTGCAGACTAGCTAGAAGGATGGTGGTTGTGAGAGGTTTATTATTGGTATTAGAGACTAATTGCATAAGGCAACTTGAGAGGCAGCTGCCCAGTTCATATTACAACCACAACACACTGACAACCCTCAGACCATCTGTGAGGGAATCACCTGCTTGCATTAAGAGCATGGAAGTTCTTTACTGCAACTTTGATGTGCATTTGTAATGACTCCTTCACAGATGTTCTGCCTCTCAGGTTGCCTTATGCAATTAGTCTTCCATACCAAAGTAAACCACTGTCCTCCAGCTTGTCTACAGCCAAGGGCTAAACAACCAACTTGTTTTTGCAAAGTGATACCGACTCTATATATCCCACCTGATTGGTCCTTTGTTGTTATTATTGTAAGCACATTTGTACACGTGCAAGCGTTACAACATTATTCACACGCAACTATATGTACTATAGTATGGCAATGTAGTGTACTGTAAACTAAAAATACGTGGAGAGGGAATCATGTTCCCTTGTGGTCCTCAGACTGCCTTGAGCCTTTGACTTTCCCAAGTGAAAACTTAGAAAGTCATCTGTTATGAGAGCTACCCTTTTGACAGCTAAACATTTGGTATAGAAAAATTCCTTCTGTGTGAAGCATTATCCATTCCAATATTTTAGACCTGCACTTGGACCCTCAACCCGGGGATTTCTAATTCCACATACCTACTGTACCAGCAAGTTTAGCTACCTTAATGCTAGATTGCATGCAGTGAAAACATTATGCAGTTAAGTACTTTTGTTGTCAGCACATTCCAGAAGCCGCTATGAACATGAAGTGACGATCTCGAGCTAAGGTACTACTGCTTTAGCATATTGGGGCTCTTTGACAGTTTAAAACCTTTGGTACACTTCTGTGCAAAGCATTGAAACACATTTTTCATTCCAACATCATGCCTGATGGCTGCTTCACCCTTACATGACTCTGACTTCTAATTGCCCACTTCAAAGGAATGCCACTCGTGAAGAAGTTATAGAAATTGTCACATGACAACATTCTGTCAGGTTATCTACATAGGAGCTCCTAGAAGTGTGTAATTCAAGAAAAGTGGTTATCAAGTATTTTACAATACAATAGTCATATACCCACAGACTACAGCAGGTGTGGTAAGTAGAAATTTGGTAATCCGATTCCAGTACTAACTATCTTCAGAAACATAGTTGTTAACCCACCAACTAGCCTCATTCTCCACAAGTGATGGAAAGCTAGGCAGGGCCCTTCTGTACTCGTAATTTTTATATTATGGGTGGATTTAGTATTATCCGTCTATAGTCATACCACCCACTTTATGGGACAGCATCAAACACATCATGGTGGTATACGCAACATGATCGATATATCATGTTGAAGGCGATAATGCATGGTTGTGGCAGCCAGTTGCTATGAGTAACACCCAACAAATAAGTTATTTTCTCCAGACAGAACAACAATCGCCCTTCAGGCTCATGCCAGGGGCGGATCCGGGGGGGCCCATGCCCCCCTCCCCCCCCTTCGGGACCGAGCAAGCGCGAAACGCTGAGGTTTACCGCGCGCGTTTAGCGCACGTAGCTATCCGACGCAGCGCACATCTCTATATGAATCACTGCTTCATGTCCTGCAAACATAGAGCGCTCAAATCTGCAGCTCCCAAGAGACAGTTCTGTGGCAGTGCTTCAAACACAAAGGCTGATTCCGAAGGGAAGGGACTCCGAGAAACGACCATACGATGAATCACCTGAGTTACACTCCATTTGCCACAAATTTTGCGCGGTTATAGTGGTCTCCGACGGCCTCAAAAGCACTCTCACACAGCCTAAATTTCAATTTTCCTGGGGGAGCATGCCCCCAGACCCCCCTAGAAGACTGTGCTCTGCATACGAGACGCGGACAACTGTGTGCTACGCGCGCCGCACCAATCCACACATGCCCCCCTCCCCTTCTTCAATATCTGGATCCACCCCTGCATGTTGCTGTCTGGGGAATGTAACCATTATTTACAACAATGTGCACCTAATGCAAATTATTGAAACAGAGAAATTAAATAACCCACACAGTGATGAGACAATAGACTTTTAATGCACTGCAGAGTGATGTGCCACAGAGTTGCAAGGTTGAAGAGAATAACAATATTCCAAAGAGATCAAATACTAAATGTAACTGAGCGTACAGACAGCTACTATTTATATACAAAAACATAAAAGCCACAAACAGAATTATCAGGAGATTCTCAGGAAGTTTTAGAAATGTCTACACAAGTTATTATCCAACCATTACAACACTCTCTCCTCTGTAGAAATTCGTAATAACCCCCAAAATTTGTATATACAATGGAAATTTTGTAATCTTGCCTTCATGCAATTGTACCTTTGAGTCAAAGGCACAATTGCATGAACTGCTATAGTTGGGTTTCTGCCTTGCAGCTACCCATATTAAGCAAAACATAACCATCCTCCTTCTGAAATTCATAGCTGCAACAATGATACTTGTTAGTGTAATAATTATTTGTTATCTGTTGTTATGTAATGGTGTCCAAAAATTAATGTATACACCCTGCCGTAGTTAGCTCAGACTATCGGTTAACTCATGCAGTGGGTCAGTCTCTTCTGGTTCTGAGCACTTTGATTAGGCATATAGCTACATCCCTCTGTGGCCTTCTGACTCTGGCACTGCATGCATGGCCATGTATGTCTTTCACAGTCCTTGCAGTTTAATTTCTGCTAGTGGGTGTAGTTAACTTTGGTCATGTGAACAGAAATATGATGCAGTTTAGTGAGCAAGGTCAAGAAATTTATGTACGTACACCTCTATACAGTAACAGCAAATCCTGTTACAATACAATACTATACTTTGTACGGTTAATTGTCATTCATATATAGGCTTTATTATTCATGGTTATCTGTCATCTTTCAATTAAAACTAAGGACATTGGGTGGAAAGGTAAGAACAGCACTCCCAGATTGACGAAGAATACCTGGTGCAGTACCATTTCCAGTGGCACGCTCTGTCTGAAAGAATCCTTGTTGAGCCCCTTGACCCAGTGTTGGATGGGTCAACTCGTAGAACAAGACAAAAAGTCCAATTCGCGCAGACTCATTTGGTACTGGAGTTCGCCGTAGAATCACAACTGATTCACAACCAGGAATTGAAATAGAAATATACTCGTATCCCAGAGCTCTGTCGTTATTTACCTGGAGTCCATCTTCTCCACCATATGTCCCTCTTAGTGTCTGCTCTCCGGTAAAGCTGACAAAGAATCCACCAATAGCTGCCGTAAAGCACCTCGACTCGGTTCTTCCAGTGATTGGCCAGTGATTGAAGGTTGCATTAGGAGAGGGTCGTCTAATTGGTTGAAATGTGGCATTTTGGAAGAAGCGTATGCCTCGCTCATTGGGCTCTGAGAGAGAGAAATCCAAGCCAAATGTCTCGTTGAGAAACTGAAATGCATTTTGGGTTTCTTGTTGAATTTGCGCATCATCATATCCTAAAACTTCCCTAAAGAATGTCAAATTTGTATCCACACCAGCAGCTGGAAGATCATCTAGAGGAACTGTTCTGTCAAAAACAAGAACAATCTGAGCTTCAGAGTTGAGGTTTGCTGGGCAGAATTGTGCTGCAGCATTGTTGACAAGAACACTGAAGAAGAGACCAACAAGTACCAAAATGACCTGCATGCTTTATAGAGCTAAACTTTGATCAGTAGACTGTAATGCCAGCTTAGACCAGCGAGCTGCTCACAAATATATAGCACAGATACAAATGGCTGTTCTCATGCATGCAATTAGTTAGCCACCAGTGACCAGTACCACTTTCCCACATCTCCACACTTGCCTGCAACCATAGTAACCACTCCACTGAGGTGCTATGGCAGCAATTAGAGTAACATGAATGTGACGGTTTAACAGCAAAATTGGCTGAAGGAAGCACAGCCTGGGTTGGAATGTGTCACTAGTATGAATTCAGTTGAAAACCAGTATTTAGTGGGCTGCTTGCTTGCCAATATATTAGTGTACATGTAGTCTACTGTTGTGCTAGCTTCACTGATTGTCGAAAACAAGATGGAGTGTAGTTCATTGCACATAGTTCTTCTTACAGTCACTGTAACACTTCTTGCTGGCAATTTTAATGTTGCAGCCCAGCTCTGTGATTCTGGATTCATCACTGGCCAGATTGTTCTCCTGGGTGATGGTACAGTGTCAGCAGATGAAGTCCAAGGTAATGACCCAGGATTATCATTCTTCAGAGAAGTCATGGGCTTTAATGATGCTGGTGTGGAACAAGTGACGGAAGATGCAATGAACTTTTTCCAAAGTGATTATGGCTTAGACTTTTCACAATCTGAGCCCAATCAACTTGGAGAACGTGTCTATAGGAATGCTACCTTCTTCCCTTATCGAGTGCCGTTTGATATTTATGCAACCGATAATAGATGGATAGTGAATCCAGATGGAAACACCAGATGTTTTGCTTCTAGTGCAGGTGGATTCATGGTTACCTTCTCTGGAGATCAACTGCTTCGTGGTTCATTTGGTGGGAGTGAGGGAAGACCAGTCATGGGTGGAGAAGCTATTCTTGATTATGGATTCTATAGTATACCCGTTTGTCGTCAGTCACCCATAACAATTCGACGTGTGACTCCAATTCCAAATGAAGAACGAAGAATCGGGTTCTCTATTCTATTCTATGAGCTGTACCATCGCAACTTGGGCCGAGGAACTGAACGAGGTGTGTTTCAATCTACATCTCCTGATGATGAGGACCGTATTCGCACTGTTGGGACAAGTATCCTCACATTCCCCACTGCTCCTCTACTAGTTCCAGTGCTTTAAACTGAACAACACAGTGTTTCTCTCAAATAAAGTGTTGATTAATTCTAAAAACTCATTGTACTTCGTTTCTCTCAACTAAAACTGTTGTTTGATTTCAATGTGCAGTAAATGCATGCATACTTGATCTGTAATTGTATCTAATGAAGTGTGATGGAAGTAACCAGTTAGAGGTAAACAATCAAGTAAGTTTCAGGAACTTTAATTTGCCTGAATCTGATCATCTACACATCACAACCTTACTTTTGGTGTAGCTATTCACCCCATCTGCTGTAGGTAGCAAGAGTGCATGATGACGTTTTATATTACCATGGTTGAGGCCAGGAGTACTCCACAATAAAATTATGTCATCATGCTCTCTTGGATGTAGCTACTTACCCCACCTACTGTAGGTATGCGACTGCATTTTTGCTGCAAAATTTTGCTGTTAGGAATCTCTTTCTTGGATTACGACCACTCTTCTAAGTGCTGATGGTTCTTCATTCTCATTGTCAGGTAATCTGAGATGCACCACATACAACAGTGCATGTGACATTTTAGATAGCAAAATATGTATACATGCCACATTAGCATCAGGAACAATTACAGTACTATGAAGTTTACATTAGTTTGTGCATAGTAGGTAAATGGGTGTTGCTATTACTTAATTAGAACAGCATACCATCTCTAGGTTCCAGTGGTCAATCTTGTTGTTACGTTAGAGACTGATACAGTTTCTGCAATGTAGGAGCAAATGTTTGCCACTCACATTTAGAGCATGCTCTTGTAGTGTTACATAGAAATTCACTGGCGATGGCTAGGAGTCACTAGTGGGCATCATAGTTTTGTATCAATTTCTGACCATCTCATCTGCTTACAAAGTCAGTGCATCATACAACAAAGTGTCAACAATGGTGGCATGTGAGGCCTTATAGACAATAAGGCTAAATCAGATGACAGTGCGTGAAGGAAACCAGTTCCAACACCAGCAGTGTATTAATAGCTATGAGTTTTCTCCAGTTCAAACTAGTCTCCTGCCCAGCCCTCGTGCACCTCCTGGCGAGAAACGTTTCTCCTTGTGAGTGAGACGGTGGGGTCTGGAGATGAGACTAAGTTCAAACTAGGGACATGGTGGGAAGGCTAAGGACAGCACTCCTAGGTCATGCATTGAAGAATTCTAGTTCCATTTACAGCAACAAGCTCTGTCTGAAAGAACCCTTGCTGTGCTCCTTGACCCAGTGCAGTGGGATAAATGTGTAATCCAAGATAGTTTGGCAATAATTGCAATGTAGCAATTAGTCATACACATACCTACCCTAGGTGTGGTAACAAATACATAATTTCCAGATGGTATTTACAGCGAATGGGTTGGTTTATATACTCAAAAAACTGCAGTTCTACATACCTCCTGTGAATCAGGCACTGCATGATCATGCCTTTCTCAACCCTAGATAATTTATCATGTTAATAGGTACCAAAATTGGGTAAAGTGAAGTTATACAGTTAAGCGAGCAAAAGGCATAAGTTCTGTGTGTACACAAACAAATTTAGTTATCATTCTTTTATCAGTTAAAACTAAGGACATTGGGTGGAAAGGTGAGGACAGCACCCCCTGAGTAACGAAGAACAGTTCCATTTACAAGCTCTGTCTGAAAGAATCCTTGTTGAGCCCCTTGACCCAGTGTTGGATGAGACAACTCATAGAACAAGACAAAGATTCCAATTTGCGTGGCTTCATTTGGTATTGTGGTCCGCCGTTGGATCACGACTGGATCACAACCAGGAATTGAAATCGAAATGTATCCGTATTGCAGAACTCTATTGCTAGTCACCAGGATTCCTTCTTCTCCACCATATGTTCCTTTCAGTGTCTGCTCTCCAGTGAAGCTTACAAAGTATCCACCAAGTGCTGCAGTAAAGCATCTTGACCGGGTGTTTCCAGTGATAGGCCAGCGATTGAAGGTTGCTACTATACCACTGGGTTGCCTACTTGGTTGAAAGGTGGCATTCTGGAAGAAACGTAAACCCTGCTCATTGGGTTGAGAGAGAGAAAAGTCCAAGCCAAACCTTTCGTTGAAAAACTGAAGTGCTTTTTGAGTCTCCAGTTGAACCTCCTCATCACTGTATCCTAAAACTTCTCTAAAATATGTCAGATTGGTATCCACTCTAGGAGCTCCAAGTGCACTCACAGGACCTGTACCATCACCAGTAAGAACAATCTGAGCTTCAGAGTTGAGGTTTACTGGACAGGACTGTGCTGCAGTATTGGTGACAAGAATGCTGAGGAGAACGACAAGCATCCAAATGCCATGCATGCTTGGACAATAGATCAGAATCTAAACTGAGCTGTTAGCTTGAAACAGTCAACTGGCTATGTTTGTACTCAAGTTTAGAGTGTGAATGTGCTATTTTAAGTTTACTAGAAGACATACCAAGACTGACTTCCTGCCTTCTTTCTTCATTTGGTGGTTGTTATGTGCTGCAGTACAAATTCATTTTGTTCAAGTCTTTTAATTAGTAGCAGTTGGTTGGAAACCTATCAAGTTGTAGTTCCGAGTTAGCTGGCCAGTTTGCATGCATGTGCAACAGCTGTTTTTCAAGCCACTGAAAATACCAGTTAGTCCTTGCAGCTGCAAAGCCTCTATAGTCTTAGCCACAAATAGCATTTACCATAGGAACTCCTTTCCATATTGAGTTGATTAGAAGCCTGGTAGCTGTTGACCTTAAAGCAGTGAAAGTAATAATTAATGTCATGCAGTGATGAGTAGCTACAAAGAATTAAGGAGTAGATCTCACTGCAAAAACTAAAAGGTTGCTTTAACCCAGCTTGGGTTGCCTCAGTTGCAGAAAAAATGCGCACACAAGCCGATCAACTATAGCTCTCCAATTTCAGGGTGAAATACGCAAGAATGTTAGCTAGTCATGTTTCCTGGATAACATTACCTAGTTTAATTGTTTACTCTTCTGCCTTAAGTCTCCAATTTTAGACAGAGGAGTAAACAATTAAGCTAGGTAATACTGTCCAAGAAACATGACTAGCTAACATTTTTCCGCATTTCAGAGGTCTATTAACAATTGATCTGCTTGTATGCACATTGCTTGGTAGTGAAGCCACAACTGAGATAACCCTAGCTGGGTTAAAGTAACCCTTTATTTTTTGCAGTGCTGTTACTGTAAAGTTTGTAGTTGTTTACCACAGCCAATAAGTAGTCTCGTCCCCAGACCCCACCCTCTCACGTGGGCTGGGCACGAGACTAGCCATGTGCCATGGTATGTTCCTCCAGCATGCATGACAATGTCATCCTGAATTGCAGTGAAATAGAAATCACATTTCTGTTAGCATGAAGAGTTAGCCTGCTTGGCTTGTAAACAGAAAAATAATTTGGTAAGTTTAACAAGCAATATCTTCAATGTTCTTTCAATCTAGTTGCAGTAATATACATGTACATGTATAATTATATGAATCATTATACTGATTGTGGCATTCAGTCTTATTTGGTTGGACAGATAAGAACAAGATGTGCTTCCAGATTAATACTACTTCCATTTACAGCAACAAGCTCTATGTATTTGCAACAAAAAATGAAAGGCACTGAAGTGCCAAACCCTCGGTGCAGCAGTGCATGTGGTTGTATCGATCACTGTCTCATGAACAATAGTATCATGACGTTTACTCTCGAGTTGATATGGCACGCCTTTCGATATAAATTCATTCCTAACTCTCTGTCCTCGAATCTGTTCTGACAGCTAGGCACTTGGGCCTAATATTAACACAGTGCAGTACGTTGTGGTTATTTGACATATGCAAAGTTCGCTCACGAGTTTCTGACGCTCTTTCACAGGCCTTGTGCAACTTATCTTTAGCTTTCCTAGCTGATTTCACACTATCTGATTCTACTGCTCTCATACGTTTCATAGCAAATTACACTCTGCTTTTCGTTTGGATCGAAAGACATAATCACAGCGTTCACATGTCTTCGGTCTTACAGGTACAGCAGCTTTATACTGTGGGCATACCTTTGTTACAGTAATTTACCCCCAAGATGCAACTTAAAGGACCCGCGTAATATAACCCAATATAATACACAGGCCGGAAGAAGCGTTGAACATCCAATCTGAGTTGATATTCGTTAATGGCATGGTGCACTTACCCCATGAATGAAACTTTGGTACACCAACGACTCTCCCTTCACCAGTTACACCACTGGCACAGCGACTCCCGAAGCGATTTTTACCTTCGGGCTGATATTACGCGCGTAATGCTCGAGTATAAAGGAAGTGAAGGCGTGCCTCGGTATTCACAATAGATAAACTGATGTCTGGCTCCTCCCTTGAGGGTAAAGCTTTTTTAAAAAACCACAAAACTCTGAACTCTAAGGCTTTCCACTTCAGGAAATTTTGCAGCACACCCTACTTCAGGTCTTGTAGCTAAGTAGCAGTGGCCTACCAGCAAATATTACCTCTTAAAGCATCTTGGGGTGCGGTTACTTTGCTCTTACTGCCAATGGCCCAGAGGAGGTAGTGCAGGTATACGGATTTTGTATACGCACGTTACGTCTTCCGGTGATATCCGTTATGATAATCGGAGTTATGCGGTTGTCGTACAACGAAAGAGCTGTGCCAGATGGCAGATTTCGGCACCATCTGTTCCAAGCTGTGTTCATGCGAACGACCTATCCTTCAAGAGATGTGTATTTCAGGTGGTAAAGGGTCCACACAGCTGTCGCAACCGCTGTTACTGCTCCTGTCGGTATGTGAGAACGCTGTAAAAGCCAGGTCCAGCTTCAAGCCTCTGAAATTGGTGAGATTCAAGCGCCCATAGCGCATGAATGCAGGGTGCTATCAAGACCGGACTTGCACCAGATTAAAGATCTGTTTCTGTGCTTTCTGAAAATCCTCACATGATGGGGTGACATCCCCATTAGATTTGGAGCTATAAGCCCGTGAAGTTAACCATGTTTTGTGGTTTTGGTGCGCATGGGTAGCTTTGTCCAATCGTATCTCCTGAACCCTAGGACCTATGGACATGAGACTCAAACCGTTGGATGCAGCAAAGATTGAAGTTTATAAGGGTATGTAAAAGTATTGTGACATCCCCATCAGATATGGAGCTGTGAGCCCGTGAAATAAACCATTTTTCATGATTTTGATGCACACGGGTAAATATTGTGTGACTGTATCTCTTGAACCCTTCCCTCTACAGACACGAAACTTGTACCATTGGATACAGCAAAGATTGAGGTTTATAAAGACGTGTTCAAGCATAGTGACATCCCCATCACAATTGGAGCTGTGAGTCCTTGAAGTAAACCATGCTTCATGGTTCTGTACGCATTGGTAATTTTGTGTGACCATATCTCCTGAACCCTGCAACTTAAAGACATGGAACTTGTACCGTAGGACACAGCAAGGATTGGCATTTATAAGGATGTGTTGAAGTATCGTGACATCCACATTAGATTTGGAACTGCGAGCCGATGTGTTGGTTTGGTATGTACGCATTGGTAATTCTGTGTGACCATATCTCCCGAACCCTACAAACTGTGGACGTGGAACTTGTACCGTAGGACACAGCAAGCAATTTGTATTTGTAGTATGCCTCTGAACATCCATGCATTCAATACACTGAATTGCATTTGGTTTCGGGAACACTCTAATAAGCTAATATGTTTCTACAAGAGCACATTTTATTATGCGTTCTTGGTTCTATGATTGGAAGCAGCAAGGACTAAGCACAATAAAGGAATTTAGCCGAACCCAGGACACCTCTGGCTTGGGCTGCCAGTGCTCTGCCACTGAGCCACGACAGCCAGATGGTTCAACTCTCGGCCCTTTCACTTTCCTCTATTTTCGCCTCATAACATCTTAAATTCCTTTATCGTGCTTAGTCCTTGCTGAGTCCAATCAAGAACGCATAATAATCACCAAACATTGTTCAGTTCCAGTCAGAGCAAAATTGATAGCTATTGCATTTCAGTAGTGTAGTAATACAAAATGAGAGATTGATGTTCTTGCTAAAGTACCGTGATGTTTGATATATATTACAGGCTTGTATGCTGACGTAAATGTATGTCAGGTGACGGATGTGTCAGCCTAAGTCAGTGTATCACTAGCCTTGAGTATGTATACCTATCTCATTTAAAGTGTTCCAGTAAACAAAATGCAGTTCAGTTTAAATGTTCAGAGGTGAACAATCCTAAGTGTTTGGGCCATTAAAAGCAGATGTACACTATGTTCAAAATTGTCTAATTATGCTATTCCACAATTCCTAAGTTTTTAGCTTATTATGCCTAAAAGAGTACTGATTATGCTGAAATCATGCTCACGAAATATTGGTCTTTCTTCAATATACAATAGAATACAGACATCTGAATCTTGCTGGCGACAGCAACAAATAGTCACACAAGCCACACTTTTGTTTTGCAGAGGGTGTGGCTTGCGTGACTAAGTGACAAACTCCTGCAAAACTCAGACTCAGTGGACATAGATGCAAGCTGTTGATCACTGGATTTGTCGTTGGCTGAGGTGGAACTCTTGTTGTAGTCAAGTCAGCAACTAGTGACTAATGACTTTGCAAGAGCAATTGTAGCCTCTTCATAATTATTATGCTCTAAATTTTACGTATTATGCTCCGGGTTTTAAGAATTATGTTTGCTCAAGGCTACTAATTATGAATGTACACCTCCTTAGGGTTTATGCCGAGTCTTTTGCATGTCCTTGCTGTGTCCAACAGTACAAGTTCCACGTCCACAGTTTGTAGGGTTCGGGAGATATGGTCACACAGAATTACCAATGCGTACATACCAAAACCAACACATGGGCTTGCAGTTCCAAATCTAATGTGGATGTCACGGTACTTCAACACATCCTTATAAATGACAATCCTTGTTGTGTCCTACGGTACAAGTTCCATGTCTTTAAGTTGCAGGGTTCAGGAGATATGGTCACCAATGTGTACAGAACCATGAAACATGGTTTACTTCAAGGACTCACAGCTCCAATTGTGACGGGGATGTCACTATGCTTCAACACGTCTTTATAAACCTCAATCTTTGCTGTATCCAATGGTACAAGTTTCGTGTCTGTAGAGGGTAGGGTTCAGGAGATACGATTGGACAAAGCTACCCATGCGCACCAAAACCACAAAACATGGTTAACTTCACGGGCTTATAGCTCCAAATCTAATGGGGATGTCACCCCATCATGTGAGGATTTTCAGAAAGCACAGAAACAGATCTTTAATCTGGTGCAAGTCTGGTCTTGATAGCACCCTGCGTTCATGCGCTATGGGCGCTTGAATCTCACCAATTTCAGAGGCTTGAAGCTGGACCTGGCTTTTACAGCGTTCTCACATACCAACAGGAGCAGTAACAGCGGTCTCGACAGCTGTGTGGACCCTTTACCACCTGAAATACATCTCTTGAAGGATAGGTCGTTCGCATGAACACAGCTTGGAACAGATGGTGCCGAAATCTGCCATCTGGCACAGCTCTTTCGTTGTACGACAACCGCATAACTCCGATTATCATAATGGATATCACCGGAAGACGTAACGTGCGTATACAAAATCCGTATACCTGCACTACCTCCTCTGAATGGCCAATAATCAATGAACGTCTCTCCCAAGAACAAAATGGCCGCTAGCCACGTGGTCCAGATTCATACGCATGCGCGTTTCCGCGGAGTAAAAAATGGCCGACTTATCATGTAGCCGTACCAACAGGAAACGCTCTAGCTTCGCAACGAAGCATTTTCAGAGAAAATCGCTTAAAATTTCGACCTTCATCCGCCGCTGAGAAGGTTAGTATCGTTTGTGGCACGAATAATCACGTGAAAAGTGAGATGTTGAGTAACACACACTGACACACACACACACACCACAGACACACAGACTAAGTACTGTAACCCTCGCTGCGCATGCGCGCCGAGGGTTAAAAATCCGTACGCGTGTTGTGCTCCTTGATTCAGTGTGTGATGGAATAAGCATGTAATATAAAATGACTAGACGTGCAAGGGATTGTGGGGCGAGCCTGAGCAAGCAGCATGCCAAGGCCTAAAATTGTGCATATGCAGTTCGTATACACGCGTGCCCTTTCGCACTTCTTGTCGAGGTGTCGAAGTTGGCGTGGCGTTTAGTAAGAAGTGAAGTTGCTGTTTGTCTACTGTGCCTCATCCGAGTGTATAAATGACAAAGGCAGTGTTGTACATTATTCACACAGGAATGACCTCGTAATTGAAAGTCTTCAATTCCGTTGACCAACCCACATCTAGTTTTCTGCTTAGGGATGAGAAACAATGAACTGATTTAGAAGAGGCTAACATGCAATTTTTTTGTGTACACAATCACCGTTATGGTTTATCAATTTTTGTTGTAAACAACATGACATTAGTGTGATATAAAAGTGATGACATAATATTTCCTGTTTACACGAGAGCTTACATTGGAGTTTCTATTGATCAAATGAGCTTCAAATGGTGTATGGTGGTAGTTTTTATACACATTGCCAGTGAGTTAGTGGATGTTGGTTGGTTCAGTATTTCCATTAGGGCTGTGTCATTGCTATCTCAACACCATTGTTGGTAGCCACAAAAGTTTTCCATATTTTCTATGACATCCTGGGTTGAAGTTGCAAGGCCTATTAAAGATCACATGAATCATTCCATTTTCTCTGAGAGTTTCAACTCCAGGTTGCTGAACGTCGTGCTGGCTAGAAGAGTCTATATTTTGCATCATGATTGTCTCTGGCAGATTGTGTAGTGGAGACAACTGTGGCAAATGCTTCTCATTCTTGCTTACCTGGGTAGCCTCATTCCCAGGCTCTCCCCGCTGAGAAGAGCTCTCCCCCTTCTTAGTAGGGAGAGCCTGGGAACGAGGCTACACCTGGGTACAGTTCACTGAAATCACACAGCTATTACTTGAATTCTTTGTTGTTAAAGATCACCTGACGGATGGCGTCCTTTTCCTCCTTGACGTCGGCTTCTCTATAGCGATCACGGAAGCCATGTATGCTAATGCGATATTAGAAGCCCTACATCTTCGTGTGACCAAGTGCGGCGCACGGGTGATTCATATGATTTCGCCCAGTTGTACCGTCTATGTGGGGCTCGCTCAGGCTCGCCCCAATTAGCTGTAACCATATCAGCAAATGTTTTGAAATGTAGCAGTAGTCATACACATGCCTACTATAGGTGTGGTAACAGACCTTTACAGCAAACGGGTTAGCCACTCTACCACCTCCACTGCATTGCTTTTGTTATCATACCTCCTGTAACTTAGACATTGCATGGTGAATTTGAAATCAATTCATGCATGTACAATAATTAAATCTGGTAAACAGAATCATGCAGGCTGGTGAACAAGGATTGTACGTTCTGTGTGTACACCAAATTTTAAAATGCTAACAAATTCAAGCATCATCTTTTTATCAGTTAAAACTAAGGACATTGGGTGGAAAGGTAAGGACAGCACCCCCTGAGTAACGAAGAACAGTTCCATTTACAGTCACAGGCTCTGTCTGAAAGAATCCTTGTTGAGCCCCTTGACCCAGTGTTGGATGAGACAACTCATAGAACAAGACAAAGAGTCCAATTTGTGCTGTTTCGTTTGGTATTGGACTCTGTCGTTGGATCACAACTGGATCACGATGTGGAATTGAAATCGAAATGTATCCATATTGCAGAGCTCTATTGTTAGTGACTTTGACTCCCTCTTCTCCACCATATGTTCCTTTCAGTTTCTGCTCACAAAGTATCCACCAAGAGCTGCAGTAAAGTATCTTGACCGGGTGTTTCCAGTGATAGGCCAGCGATTGAAGGTTGCTACTATACCACTGGGTTGCCTAGTTGGTTGAAAGGTGGCATTCTGGAAGAAACGTAAACCCTGCTCATTGGGTTGAGAGAGAGAAAAGTCCAAGCCAAACCTTTCGTTGAAAAACTGAAGTGCTTTTTGAGTCTCCTGTTGAATCTCATCATCACTGTATCTCAAAACTTCTCTAAAATATGTTAGATTGGTATCCATTCTAGGAGCTCCAAGTGCACTCACAGGACCTGTGCCATTACTAATAAGAACAATCTGAGCTTCAGAGTTGAGGTTTGCTGGACAGGACTGTGCTGCAACATTGGTGGCAAGAATGCTGAGGAGAACGACAAGCACCCAAATGCCATGCATGCTTGGACAATAGATCAGAATCTAAACTGAGCTGCTTGAAGCAGTCAACTGCCTATAATTGTACTCTAGTTTAGTAAACTAATCATAACAAAGTGAGACTGTGCTATGTTGCAGTTCTGGTCAGTGGGCATGCATGTACAACAGCTGTTCTGAATTATGATAACCCACAGCAGAATCAAATTTCAACCACTGAGAAAACCACTCATTCCCAGGCCTTCCTGGCTCCAGTTTTTGATTGCTTGCATTATGAAATATTGGACAGTGCATGGTGAAGGCCTGGGAATGAGGCTACCACTCACTGGTGGTTGTTAGACATTGTAGCTGCAAGGCCCCTAGAGTCTTAGACACAAACATCTTTACCATGGGGACCACTTCCATACTGGCATGGCTAAGTCTTGTATTGTGAATTAATTAGCAGCCTGGTATTGACTGAAGGTGACTGTGTCTCCATTCTACGCATGTAGAGTGAAGACATCAGCACTAGTGCCACAAACTAGCACAGGTGAACTTGACTTTGGCGTAGCAAAGCTACTCTAGCAGGGTCTGCAGCCAGTTCTGGGATGGTCTCACTGGAGTCGAATTCCTCATCATCAGCACTTAGGTTAGCTAAATGGAGTTAGCAGGCAGGATCCCATACCCCAGGCAGGGCTATGCATGTCAGGTTGCAGATCCCACACAATTGTAGCTCTAGCTTAATCATACCTTGATGCAACCACAATTGAGCTACCCCCCTCTCCTTAATGAGATCCAAGTGTGAAAGTGTCAGTTCTGGATGCAATTGTGGGGCTTCCTTCCGCTGGTATGATGGAGGCCAAAGCGAATGGAGACTCAGGTCAGCAGACCTACATCTAAATTTAGATGAAGAGAAGGTTATCTGATACCAACTTTAGCTCGGAAAATAACTTGCCGACATTTCGACTGAATGCTCCAGTCGTCATCAGGGCGAGAGTGAAGAGGTGCTAACAAATGTTGCTATTTATAGCCCATGCACTACTGTGGATACACGTCATTGGAGGTCAAAGGTCGGTGAGGATTTCTCCTCCCTCCCTGCCTCCTCATCACAGTGGTCCAGCAACCAGGGACTTCCAGTCCTCCATCTCGGTTGAAACGCTCTTATGAGGGTGTCATCTGGATGTGCAGGGCCTCCTTCACCAACAGTTCCTGTCCTCTGCAATGGTCCAACACTGTGGTCTCCTCCCAGTGGATTGGGTGGTGATTCTCCCACGTATGCTCCTCTACAGCTGACATCTCCATCATCCCCCTCTCGCAGGCATCCCGGTGTTCCTTCAAGTCTCGTCTCCAGTCTCCGTCTGGTCTCCCCGATGTAGACCTGGCCGCAGCTGCAGGGGATACGATATACCACATTGGATTGCTTACCAAGAGGTAATGTATCCTTGACCTTGGTCAACATTGAGCGGAGAGTCCGCCCGGACTTAAAGACTACTCTGATGTTGAACTTCCTGCAAACGTATGGCAAGCCGTTTGTTTCAAAATTGTCGATCCAAAAACTGTGTTGTGTGCGTCTCCAGAATCGAGTCGATTCTGCTAAGAATCGACTCATTGCTGAAGGATCGACTCGATTGTTGAAGGATTGACTCGATCAAGGTAGAATCAGTAAATATTGAGTGGAACGTGGCACACAATCGAGTCGATAGTTTTGCATCGAGTCGGTTTTCTTGACTGAGTCAATTGTGCTGACAATCGAGTCGAACGTGGTGCAAATCGAGTCGATTTTAATTCCAATTGAGTCGATTCTGAGCACAATCGAGTCGATTTTTTATCACAATCGAGTCGATTTGTATTACAATCGAGTCGATTCTGAGCACAATCGAATGATTCTTAGCAGAATCGAGTCGATTCTGGAGACGCACACAACACAGTCTTTGGATTGACAATTTTGAAACAAACGGCTTGCCATACGTTTGCAGGAAGTTCAACATCAGGGTATCACCACCAGTGGTCCCCTCTCCTCCTCCTGTTCCTCATCACGGCTGCTCGTGTCTGCTGTTTCCTGTGTGGATGGGGCAGAAGCATTGCGGATAAAGTTTGCAGGGTAACCGTTCTGCTTGAGGACTCTAGCAAGGCAGTCAACTTCCTTCTGAAGGTTGTCCTGCATGCTGATTATCCCTCTGGCCCTGTCTAGGAGACATCTCACCACACCTCTCTTCACATGGGTCAGATGATGGGACTCGAAGTGGAGATACCGGTCTGTGTGCGTGGGCTTCCTGTAGACAGAGACGTTCAGGCTGCCATCAGAGCTAAAGTTGGTACCAGATAACCTTCTCTTCATTTATGCAGAAGCCAACTGAGAAGCCACTGAAAGTTTATCTAAATTTAGGCAACTAGGCTAACCCACTCACTGTAGTGATTCCGGAAGTTCAGTATTCATACGTAATTTCCGGTGGTAAAATTTAAACTGCGGAAATGGTATCGCGTGCATGTTTACATTTTCACCTCGGCGCTTCTCACGGTAGCTACATACCCCGACAATATATATATTTCTCGAATCCTCTTTGATCGTAGAATCCATTGGTTGGTCTTTCGTTCACTTTACTGTAACTTTGAAGTGCTTCTTTGTGAAAACCGGAGAAAACTTCCGTGTACCAGCTGATTGGTGAGATGCCCGACTTCGAAAGTGACATAATCGCATTCCTTGCACCAAGAAACCCCTTCTACCACTGCTGCTGAAACTAAATATTTCACAGTACAGGAGCGGTAATACAGTGTATGTGAACTGTAATGCTTGTAATTCCAATCATAAAGTAACAAGACTTAAAAAACATTAAAAATGTAAAAAGATGTAGGGATGGCATGCCAAAAAGTATGCAAACAAGGTAGGGATAATGCATGAAAGCAAAGGTCAACATATTGACAAAACCCCATCCCTACATCTTTTTCACACTGCAGTTAGACAGTGCATGGGGGTCTTCCTAAAACGTACCACAAGTACACCCAAACTTTTCATGGCTATAGCCGGCCACTTCCTAGCTCCTCCCACATGGACTGGGAACGAGGCTAGTATGATCCAGCATTATGTCTCGTTAGCCTCGTTCCCAGGCCTTCGATCACAGCTAACGCGGTGGAAGGCCTGGTAAAACTCCTACGTAGAATGACGTCAGGTGGACGTAAGGGTGGACGTAGGACTTTTGGAGGCGTGGTACTTTCAGTCTAGGAACTACGCTAAAGCAGGCGCTATCGCGGACAGGCGTTCAACAACGACAGAGCAGTACATGTGCCTGACAGATGCATAAAGGACGTCTGAAGCCAGGGAATACATGTACACAAAAGGACATTTATTCCCTGGCTTCACGGACATCCTTTATGCATCTGTCAGGCGGCATCCTGAACCCGAGAAGTAACACCAGACTGTTCTGTCGTTGTTGAACGCCTGTCCGCGATAGCGCCTGCTTTAGCTTAGTTCCTAGACTGAAAGTACCACGCCTCCAAAAGTCCTACGTACACCACGTCACCCTTACGTCCACCTGACGTCATTCTACGTAGGAGTTTTACCAGGCCTTCCACCGCGTTAGCTGTGATTGAAGGCCTGGGAACGAGGCTAATGTCTCGTTAGCCTCGTTCCCAGGCCGTTCCCGGCTCCAGTTTTGATATACTGCAAGCGATCAAAACTGGAGCCGGGAACGGCCTGGGAACGAGGCTAATGTCTCGTAGCTGTCGTAGGTACCTATCAGATAGCTACTAAGTAGCTTTACTGCCATCATACTACTTGTAGTGACAGTGGCACCCTTTCTGATACAACCTAGACAGTGAGCTTGAGTGGGCTGCAGACTAGTCATAGTAATCAGTGTGTAAACTCAGGTACTCATGCTAACTGCATGGATTCAGCTCTCAAGCACGCTGTCTAACTGCAGTGTGAAAAAGATGTAGGGATGGGGCTTTGTCAATATGTTAACCTTTGCTTTCATGCATTATCCCTACCTTGTTTGCATACTTTTTGGCATGCCATCCCTACATCTTTTTACATTTTTAATGTTTTTTAAGTCTTGTTTCGGTACTTTTTTGATGTTAATCTCAGTTACAGTTAGACCTAAGCCTAAGAAGAATATTTCAAGTGTAACCACAACACCAGAACTTGAAACGGCGTTGACAGTTTAGTAGTAGTTCCAGGCATGTAATAATGTGTAATATAGGCAGCTAGAACCTGATGAAGGGCCAACCGCTCTCCCTACCAAACTTGAAACCAATTTCATGATTCAGTTGTCATGACGACTGACCAGCTGCAGAACAGAAAACTATCACACTGACAACTGACCATCCTAGCTTCACTAAAGCGGTGAGTAGGCTATTTTTAGTGTAGCTACAAGTAGGTAGCGCCTTACCTACGTGGTGTTCATAAGCCTTGCCCAATGCCGCGGGGGGAAAAGTCCGTACTAGCCACGCGTACTGCCCGCTGGCCATAATTTCGCCTGTGTACTAGTCTTGCTTCCAGACCAATGACCGTGGTCTTTGGTCTGGGAACGAGACTTCGTGTGCGCATGCGTACAAAACTATAAAATGGCGTCCTAAGCAACGGACAGCAGCCTCAGAGTGTTGTGAATGGCTTTTGTTGACCAGGCTGAATTTGAAGCTATGAAGACGCTGAGTGGTTGGGAAGCTGAGCGCTGTGATGAGCATCCGTTTCGTACTAAAATCAAGGTGAGTACTTGAGCCGTTTTCGAGTTATCGTAATTTACAAAGTGGTCGGAACAAAGAAAGAAAGAAATTGTAACAAAAATGGCACTTTTGCTACCACACACTTTTACGTTCAGCTGTCTTCCGCGTGGCTTTTGGCCACTTATATGAGTCTTGCTGATCACAAAGGCACTCAAAGAGGAAGCCTGGGCGCTTAAATAAGCTCAAGTTTAGCGTGTTTGTGGTGAAGTTATACGGCTTTTGCTTAAGTATTGCATATATTGCGCGTCGGCGCCATCCCTACATAGGGGTCTCAATACTTTCACGTCGTTTCATGCCCCCTCACGTGATATATGTGGGTGGAGCTTGCATACCGTAGGTTCAAAGGGTAATTCGGCATGTAATAGTGGCAACATAATATAAAGATCTTGTCTACGCAGCTCGAGTCTACTCACTCTTGGTCTGTCGATGGTTCAAAGGAGGCAGATGGAAGCTCTGTCTAGAGGTTTAAGTAAGTTATGATACTGTCGTGAATGTGTGGACTGTGTGGCAGTGTCAATACAGCTCGTTTTTTGGTGCTCTCAAGCTAAGTGTGTCTATACCCTCTGACGTCATTGCATGTGAAGCGATCTCCCAGGCCTTTACTCACCATTTTTGAATACTGCAAGCAATCAAAATCTGAAGCCGGAGAAGGCCTGGGAACTAGCCTGTGCATTTTGTTTGCTTCCAACCCAGCCTGTTGCCAAGACTATGCCGTTTGCCACTTCCTCAGGCTCCTACAGTCGTTCCAATCCCTGGTAACCTCCTCTTGCTCATGGAGTATTTGGACACTGTATCGCCTTAGATAGCCAAGCAGATCTTGTCTTGGACCAACAAAGACACAGTGCTGGCTCAAGTGCAAAGATTTGTGCTCCATGGTTGGCCTTCTCAAGAGCCAAGGGAGGAGTGCAGCAGAATTGGAGGAGGCAAGAGTTGAGTGTGCTGGATGGTTGTGTACTTTGGGGTGCAAGAGTGGTTGTTCCACCACCAGGAAGAGAGCGAGTAATCCGGGAACTGTGTGAGGTACACCCAGGCATTGCAAGGATGAAAAGCTTGGCAAGAAGCTGTGTGTGGTGGGCGAGCCTGGATGCAGACCTGGAAGCCAAAGTGCGGACGTGTCAGCCAAGTCGACCCTCAGAATTAGTCTCGTGCCCAGACCCTCTCGCACGTGCGAGAGGGTCTGGTGTTCTGAGTGACTTTTCTTGTCACATGGGCCGGGGTAGCTCCCCGATCTGAGAGCTCGAATCAGATTCTAGAACGCATAATTATATGTGCATGGCGTAAGCGATCATATTTTGAACCGAATTGGAGGTAGAAAAAACTTACCTCGCAGCTCGTTCTCAGCTTTCCTCGTGGCCTTATCAAGCTTTTATAAACCATACCGTGCAGAAGTCTAAGTCGTCAGAAAACTCAAGTCCCAGATGTAAAATGTCATTCACATTCTTTCTGCCATAGGCCCCGCCCCATGTGACAAGAAATGTCGCTCAGAACACCAGACCCTCTTTCTGCTTTTCAGGAGGGTCTGGGGACAAGACTACCCCACAATGACTGTGTTGATCTAAGTGGGAGATGTGATATATTTGACATTTGACTGATTAAAGTCGTTGAACCTCTATATCCGTTTTTGTAGGTCTTCTGTTATTGTATATAGTGGAAAGTTGTCAATTTTTTTGTGTGAGTGCAGTGCAGTCTACAGTCTCCGATAACGAATATATAGCGGCATGCAAACGTGCACATATACTGTTGCAATCACTGGTAGCCTCTAGCAAGCTGTACACCACAGAGTTTCACATGTAATCTCTGGACTGCACACTGACAGGTTATCATCTTAAATGATGTTTATAGCCTCATTCCCAAGGCCCCACTCAGCTGGCAAAAGCTGGGCCTAGAGGCTAGAGGAACCAGGGAAGAATGCTAAGGACACTCTGGTTCCATATGTACCGATCGATACTGCAGTGACCTCTGAAATAAATACAAACAACTGTACATGTGTACTACTGAAAGTTCCAATCGGTGCAATAAGTCCTGCAACATATACTGTTGCACTTCCATCTACACATTCATCATCTTCACAGTCGTGGCTGGTTGGCATCAAGGCAACTCCATCAGGTTTTGTTGCAAACTCATCAAAATTTTAGTTCAGTGCTGATCCCACAGTGCCTCAGTCCTCCAGCGCAAAGATGAATTTCACTGTCCTATAGGTTGCCCGTGGCGGAAATCAGATATTACTGGTTGTAGCTTCCAGGCAGTGTTTCAGGCTGGCTGCATCTTCATTTCTGTTTCGTGGCAGCATAGATACTATATGGTGGCAGGTTTAACCTCGGTTAGACATAGTGCGCTCGTGCCCTGACCCCACCCCCTCAGTGGGTCATGTGACAGGGGGACATGAAACGACGTGAAAGTAATGAGACCCCCCTACATAGAGAGTCTACCGACTCTCTGATTAGTGAGAATAATGTTCTGTTCTTACACAATCAAGCTTTCGGAAAATTAAGGCATGCAATGTGAACACATCCAGTCAAAAGCAGCAACTTTACATAGGTGCAGGATGACCATCGCCTGTAAGGAAGGATAAACACACAACGTAATGTGAATAACTACCCATTTTCATTCCTATACAAATATCAACGGTTTCTAACGCAGATTTCAAGTGCCATCTTCAGCCTCAATGAAGACGAGGTGAAAAGTGTTGTGGACCACATCATTTGTTATTGCTAAGCAGGAACAGCCCTGTGGTGTGCTTTGTAAAAAGCCTGATTGTGCCCCTTTGTGGCTACCTCAATCGCAAAAGGCAACTTGCACAGGGTTCGACTCTTCTGAGTTAGAGTATTCCCGTCTTCTATATACATATAGGTTTGAATTGCTGAACAAAACAGTAAATAGCAGAACAACACAATAATCTCTACTATGACGTGCAGAAATGACAGACACTAGGCCAGAGGCTGCATGAAATCCCATCATAATCAGATCATCCAATCCCTCTCAAACATGCACACATGCCTAATTCCCAGGCTGTCCTGGTATACACATGTTCAGCAGTCAAATCTATAATTAGTGGTTGGCAAGTGCTGTGTTGCTGCATTCCGCTTGTGCTTGCGTGTTTAGCCTCATACTCAGGTTTTATCGCCACACCATTTGCCGTACCACGAAGGTTAGTAGGTGCTACAGATGGAAAACGCTAGGGTGAGAAAGCCTGGTTACGAGAAAATTAAGACTTGCTATCATCAAAGGGACATTAGTTCTGACTTCAAAACCATCCAGAGTAGCTCACACTAATATGTAAGTACAAAAGAGACCTCGTACACGCACAAAATAAAAGTGCACCTGAGGCTTCTTCTCTCCAGCTACAAAACCCTGAGAATGAGGCTCATTTACGGTATCCTGTCATACAGTTGCAGGTTAGTGTAGGTACTTTGGATTCATTGAACTATGCCATCCAAACAGACCCGGGGGGAGACAGGCAACTATACTTCATTGTTGCCTACCCTACCCGGGCTGATAGTCATACCTGGACTTGAAGACAGTGGCAGATATACATGTAGGACAGTCTATATTATTAAAAAGGATGGTTCGAAGTTCATCATGCTAAAATTAGCGTCATGGCGCTAACCCCTTCCCCCCCTTAGCGTCATAATGATGTTAATTTTTTAAAAACAGTTTGGAAGTGTCCCCTAAAGGGCTTCAAACACAATGCCTAGATTTGGCAGTAGGTTGTCCAACTCTTGCTATTTCATCCCAAAACAGCACCAGAAACGATCTCAGAAGGTCTGAAATCAAGCGAGCGTTGGCCACTGTTGCAACTATCTTCAGTGCTACTAACTCACAGTACAAGACTTTATGCCATTAGAGGAACTGGTTCCCTACAGATCCACAGCTGTTTGTGTGATAAGATCAAAGGCTATAGAGGCCATCAAGCTGCAACCAACAAAATTTGTACTGCCTCTTTAACTGGCTACCAGTGGTTTTGAAATTTGATAACAAGTATTGCATATATTGCGCGTCGGCAAGTTATCATATTCAAAGGACAGCTGTTGCACATACATCCCCACTGACTAGAACTACACTTTGATAGGTTCTCAGCCCATGCACTGACTGTTCAAAGGGCTAAGAACACACAGCAATTTCCACTGCAGCAACAAGCCAATTAAACACAACAAGTCATACAGTCTTGGTTTTAATCAGTCATTTTCATTTGCTTTTTTGTTGTTAATTCTCCACTGACTATTTATACTGCTGTTATTACACTTGATATGCTGCATTCTCACTCAATGTATTGTAACTAGCATACACAGCAAATCTTGCTTCATGAGTACATCATTAGCCTCGTTCCCAGGCCCTCACCCAGCTTCCTATCACTTACAGTATGGATAAGTGGTACTGCAAGTGACGGGAAATTGGGCGAGGGCCTGGGAACAAGGCTAGTACATCACCTAAAAAGTAACGAATTAAAGAGAAAGTGGAGAGAAGTGCTCGGGGATAGGTTGACATTGTACAATCCGAGGCTCTCATACCATTCAATATGTGCACGAAAGCCTGGTCACAAGGTTAAGGCAAACCCACAAAAATGGATCAAACTGAGGCAATGAGTTTATCACTGGGAAAGGCTTGCGTGTAGTCCATTTCTTGGTGATCTGATAGTGGTGCAAGAGATTAACTGCAAATATGTAGTTACTTTGCTGGTGAAAGAATGGGAAGTGCATACACAAGTTGACCAACAGAAAGCTGGGTGGGGCCCTGCAGTGCATGGGCAGGGAACCTATCAAATTGTAGTTCCGATCATAGGTGAGGCATGTGCAACAGCTGTCCTGATAACTAATAGAGATTTTAACCACTAAGAAAATCACTAGTTGCTAGTTAAAGAGGTAGCTAGTAGCTAAAAACTACTCGGTTGCAGCTTGATGGCCTCTATAACCATAGTCCAGTTCACCGAGTTGGTTTAGAGTCAGGTAGAGTCCCCTAAAAGCAATTAGCCTAACTTAGCTAAGCCTTTGAAGTAACTTGCTAAGTAGCCAGACTCCATTTATTTAATTAAGGTAACCTTGGAAGCCAGTGTATGGCTAAAACACAACCAGTGCAGATTGAGAAAACCTATAACTTATATGTTGCCTTGCTATGCTATCACATACCTACTATAAGTTTCCATGGTAACTAATGTTAAGGTTGCCAGGCAATACTTTACAGTGAGTGGGCTAGCCCAGTGTTTACCTAAATTCAGAAATCAAGCTAGAGCTACAATTGTGTGGGATCTGCAACCTGACATGCATATCCCTACCTGGGGTATGGGATCCTGCCTGCTAACTCCATTTAGCTAACCTAAGTGCTGATGATGAGGAATTTGACTCCAGTGAGACCATCCCAGAACTGGCTGCAGACCCTGCTAGAGTAGCTTTGCTATGCCAAAGTCAAGTTCACCTGTGCTAGTTTGCGGCACTAGTGCTGATGTCTTCACTCTACATCCATAGAATGGAGATACCTTCAGTCAATACCAAGGCTAATTCACAGTAAAAAAGTTTATGTCCTTAGCCATGCCAGTATGGAAGTGGTCCCCACGGTAAGGATGTTTGTGTCTGTCTAAGACTATAGAGGCCTTGCAGCTACAATGTCTAACAACCACCAGTGAGTGGTAGCCTCATTCCCACTGTCCAATTTTTCATAATGCAAAAACTGGAGCCAGGAAGGCCAGTGTTTTTCTCAGTGGTTGAAATTTGATTCTGCTCATAATTGAGAACAGCTGTTGCACATACTTGCCCACTGACCAGAACTACAATTTGATAAATTTCCCAACCGAGTCAGTCTTGGTAGGTCTTCTATCAGCTTAAAAATATGTTTGTTATGATTAGTTTATTAAACTAGAGTATAATTGTAGGCAGTTGACTGTTTCAAGCTAGCAGTTTAGTCTTGACTGTATCATCCAAGCATGCATAGTATTTGGATGCTTGTCGTTCTCCTCAGCATTCTTGTCACCAATACTTCAGCGCAGTCCTGTCCAACAAACCTGAACTCTGAAGCTCAGATTGTTCTTAACGGGGGAAGAAGAATGGTTCCTGATGCAGCACTTCCAACTGCTCGTGTGGATACCAACCTGACGTTTTTCAGAGAATTTTTAGGATTTGATGATGCTCGAATTCAGCATGAGACTCAAAATGCATTTCAGTTCTTAAATGAAAGGTTTGGTTTGAACTTCTCTCCCTCTGAGCCTGATGAGTTGGGCCAGCGCTTCTTCCAAAATGCCACCCTTCAACCATTTAGCCGCGGGCGACCCAGTGGTGCTACTGTAACCTTCAATCGCTGGCTTGTTACAGGAAGCACCCGGGCAAGATGCTATACTGTATATACTGGTGGATATGTCGTCAGTTTCACTGGAGAGCAGACACTGAGGGGGACATATGGTGGAGATGAAGGAATCCAGGTCACTAGCAGTAAGACTATCCGATATGACTACCTTTATGTTTCAATTCCTCGCCGTGATCCACTTGTGATTCAACGGAGGACTCCAATACCAAATGAAGCACAACAAATTGGACTGTACGTCTTGCTCTTTGAGTTGTCCCATCCAACACTGGGTCAAGGGGCTCAACAAGGATTCTTTCAGACAGAACATAGTATTGTCAATGGGACTAGCATTGTTCGTCGATCTGGAAGTGCAGTCCTTACCTTTCCACCCAATGTCCTTAGTTTTAACTGAAAGAAGACTGATTTTAGCTAATAACATGATTTTAATGATTGAATTTGTAGTATTTGCCATATTGCATTCAGAGCTTACTCATTGCTCACCAGATTATTGTTTGCTAAGGAGAGCCTGAGCGAGTACTTCAAAAGTCCACGTGTAGCTGACCACGCGTGGTGACATGCAGCTATTTGTCCAGCTGCATGGAGTAGCTACTGCGGCTACACATGCATGAATTATTAAAGCTTCACACTCGAACTGTGAGCTAGCTTGCAGGGAATTCCAGCCGGCGTGTTTGACCGGCCGAGCTGGTACCATTTTTTTTTCGCAACCGTACATTTACGTTACGTTCGCGGAAGTGGGCGTTTTTCTACAAAATGGCCGCCTTTTGCAGCACGTGAACCACTTGAAAGAAAATGGCGAGGCAGCTGCTTCTAGACTGCAGCAGGCCCGTAGGCAGGGGGGGGGGGGGGGGGGGTCGAGGGGGTTTGCTCGAACCCCACTTTTGGCCTTCAAACTTTTATACGCCGCCTATAGCTACACATTTTTAAGGTGGCAGAGAACCCTGTACTTTCAAGGTCGACAAACCTGGAATCAGTCGTTTCGCCAACGGAACGGAAGTAACTATGCGCCGTGTAAATTTATTTGCAACGGAAGCGCTACTTCCGTTCAGTAACCGCTAAATGTGATCTATCTTATTATATATTCATACACCTATATTGTTTTCTCTGTAAGAACAGTGCTAAAACTTTTTCAAGTTACAAGAAGAAAGAACATCGTACTTTCAATTTACCAAGTTACAAGCAGTGATCTTACTGCAGCAGAGCTCCAGAGCCGCCAACACTAACTAATGTATACTCGCAGTGGTGCCGTAAAACGAGTGAGGAAACTATTTTGTCATTGCCCGGTAAATTTGAAACTTTTTGAGCTACGAATAGACTCCTGGTCCTAGCTTAGCAAAAAAAATTTGAAGCTGTTCCCACGTATTGTTACCGAGATATGGACTCACAAAAATCATGAATATTATTATGTAAAATTTATGAGGTGTACAGTAGCTCCCTAAGAAGCGCGCTTTGACAACTGCCAGAATACAGCTTTCTGTGCTTTTCAAGCCAGCAGGAGTGAGTGTAGCAAGTAAGTGTGGATTATGGGTGTTGTAGAAATGGTTTGATACAATATAAAAGAGTGCATAAACATGCCACCATCATGAATCGTACTACAGAACCGAATACTACATGGACAAAAGATCAAGTAGTAGAAGAGAGCTGTCATTTTCAGGTAGTGGTTCTACCAGTATCTGCAGTCACAGTTATCTGTCACCACCAGCAGAATGGAAGAATGAGCATGCTCATACACATGCTGTCTTTAGGTGTTCCCTTGGTGTGTCTGGTATGTTGTCAGCGTAGGCATGATGTGACAAGGGCATTAGCCAACCCTAGTTATACACCTGGATGGAGAAAGAATACCAGCAAGGGTTCAACTAAGAGCAGCGATTGTTATGTAGTTAATTGCTAGCCTTGTTCCCAGGCTCTTCCCCACCTTTTCGGTATATACTCTATACGAATTCAAATATGAATTATAAAATTCAAGAGTGTGGATTCGATTCAGAGTGCAGGAGACGACTCGGCAGAGTACACCCACAGAGGTGAGGTACAGGCTAATGCAACAGTATTTTAAATTCTAAATATATTGTGCGTCCGCGCCATCCCTACATAGAGAGTCTACCGACTCTCTGATACAGATCGAGTGTGACAAAGGTATGAAACTGACAACTGCTAGGCACGTAGCAGGTCAGATCAAGAACAAAGAACAGGCTGAGCCCTTGTCAACATGTCTAAAGAGGAATCATGGCACTTGAGGTACCAGAGAGCCTGGCTGCTACAATGCCATAGGCTTTACTGTTAGGTAGTGGAATCGTTGGTTACAGTAAGGGTCAATGTTGGGCAGGTAACACATTGTTTCTGATCTAGCTAATGCAGCAACATGATAGCCTTGTGTCCAGACCATTCTCAATTCCCTTTCAGTGTGCTAAAATGGAGGGAGGAGGCCTGAGAGATCTCGTCACGTACGGTGACATTGGGTAGCATCAGCTAGACACATGGGAACGATGTCCCGCAAAAGATCTCAATCCCCTTTCTTGTATGCTGGTCAAAAAGGAGGAGGCCAGAGCATTCATACAGCATCAACAGGGTTTTGGTATACTGGACACAGAATTATTGTGGTTGGGCACTGCCCTGTGTGTCTACTTTCTGTCTACCAGACACTGCCTGACGTCACCATTCACAATGAGACCTCATAGGCCTTCCTTAAGGCTTGTAAGCCATCAAAAACTGGATGATGGATTGACCTGAGGACAAGGCTACAACATGGTTCTCAAGTTAATCACCAAGTACAGCTTGACAGTCGATAACGAGCTGACTGTTCTCTGGGAAATGCACATGCAAACAGAGGGTTCACTTACTGGACGCAAGTGTGTTGCAGGTTGTACGACCAAAAGGAACACACAATGCTCTGTAGGACATATCAGCTGCTTGAACATTCCCACAACTGAAGGGAGAGAACATATAGACCTAGCTTGTAGGGGAAGTGGTAACAACAGACACTACACAAGACTTAAAAAACATTAAAAATGTATAAGGATGTAGGGATGGCATGCCAAAAAGTATGCAAACAAGGTAATATTCATGTTTTCAACTCAGTGTATGTCACAATTATATTTTGCTTACAGTCAAGAGTGTTTCATTGGAAATTCCATGTAAAAGCTCCACCCACTAAGTGAGGGGTCAGCTGCATGTCAGTTGACACACTGCTAATTTTGCACACCAATTTTGACACATTGGTAGAATAACACACTTGTTATTTAGCACACTTGCTGAATAGCACACTACTAATTTGGCACACTGTCCAGTTAGCACATGTGTAGTTTTGACACACCTAACAATTTGACATGTGTGTAGGTGTGTCAAAACTGGAGACATCACTTTTGACACACTTTATGTGTCAGATTAGCACACTTTTTTTTTTCTGTGTGGTGAAGGCCTGGGCATGAGGCTACCACTCACTGGTGGTTGTTAGACGTTGTAGCTGCTAAGTCTTGTATTGTGAATTAATTAGTATATAGCCTGGTATTGACTAAAGGTAACTGTATCTCCATTCTATGCATGTAGAGTGAAGACACCAGAACTAGTGTCACAAACTAGCACAGGTGAACTTGACTTTGGCATAGCAAAGCTACTCTAGCAGGGTCTGCAGCCAGTTCTGGGATGGTCTCACTGGAGTCAAATTCCTCATCATCAGCACTTAGGTTAGCTAAATGGAGTTAGCAGGCAGGATCCCATACCCCAGGCAGGGCTATGCATGTCAGGTTGCAGATCGCACACAATTATAGCTCTAGCTTGATCGTACCTTGATGCAACCACAATTGAGCTACCCCCCTCTTCTTAATGAGACCCAAGTGTGAAAGTGTCAGTTCTGGATGCAATCGTGGGGCTTCCTTCGCTGGTATGGTGGATGGCAATGGAGACACAGGTCAGCATGCTATCAGAGCTACATCTAAATTTAGGTAAAAGCACTCAGAACTAGGCTAACCCACTCACTGCATGTACAGTATTGACCTAAGCATTAGTTACCATAGAAACTTATAGTAGGTATGTGATAGTATAGCAAGGTTTTATTTATCTCAGTTGCAATCACTGACATACCAAAGAATTCCATTGCATTTCTCAATCTGCACTGCTGGTTGTGGTTTAGCCATACAATGGCTTCCCAGGTTACCTTACAATATGAAGCAGGGATGCTTAGCAAGCAACTTCAAAGGCCTAAGCTTTAGGGGTAAGTGCAAAACCTGGACTCTAAACCGACTCGTGGACTGGACTATGGTTATAGAGGCCATCAAGCTGCAACCAAGTAGTTTTTACTACCCTTTAACTAGCAACTAGAAATTTTCTTGGTGGTATAAAATCTCTATTAGTTATCAGGACAGCTGTTGCACATGCCTCACCAATGATCAGAACTACAGTTTGATAGGTTCCCTGCCCATGCACTGGCTGCTACTCAATCTCAAAAGATTAGCTAGAACACAACAATTAGTACTGCAACAACACAAAGCAAAATGAAGCCCTGTCTAATTGGAAGAACGTGGGAAGTCTACCTTGGTAGGTCTTCTAACCACTTAAAGCGCACAATCAATCAATCGATCACCGTCTTCATTGATGTTAGTTTACCAAACTACAGTATTAGCTAGATAGTTGAGTCTGACTATAAGTTAATATATGTACATCCAAGCATGCCGGTCATTTGGGTGCTTGTTGGTCTCCTCAGTACTCTTGTCACCAATACTGCAGCGCAGTCCTGCCCGGCAAACCTCAACTCTGAAGCCCAAATTGTTCTTTATGCTGACAGAACAACCCCTCTAGATACAGGACTTCCAACTGCTGGTGTGGATACCAACCTGACGTTCTTCAGGGAAGTTTTAGGATTTGATGATGCTCGAATTCAGCATGAGACTCAAAATGCATTTCAGTTCTTCAATGAAAGGTTTGGTTTGGACTTCTCTCTCCTGGAGCCCAATGAACTAGGTGTACACTTCTTCCAAAATGCCACCTTTCAACCATTCAGGGTAGTCTGTGGTCCTACTGCAAACTTCAACCGCTGGCTTCTCACTGGAAACACTCAGTCAAGATCCTTTACTACAGCTTTTGGTGGATACCGTGTTGACTTTACTGGAGAGCAGACACTGAGAGGAACGTATGGTGGAGAAGATGGAATCCAGGTCACTAGCAGTAGAGCTCTTGGATATGAATATATTTCTATTTCAATTCCTCGTCGTGATCCACTTGTGATTCAACGGTGGACTCCAATACCAAATGAAGCAGCACGAATTGGACTCTTTGTCTTGTTCTATGAGCTGTCTCATCCAACACTGGGTCAAGGGGCTCAACAAGGATTTAGTCAGGCAGAACTTGTCACTGAAAATGGGACAAGTATTCTTCGTCGATCTGGGAGTTCCATTCTTACTTTTCCACCTAATGTCCTTAGTTTTAACTGATAGGCATGAAAAGTGATTAACGAACTATATTACCTGTACAGTGTAGTGTTGTACTGTAACCTTGTTTAAAAACAATATTGTAGGCATAAATTGCTTCTATCTGTGACAGAAATGCACCAGAAAAGGCCACGGAGGTCTAGCTACACGTAACACCTCTCTATTACGGCCCTCCGAATTGCGGACACCTCCGTTGTACAGACGGTTGACTAGGGTCCCGAACGGTCGGCCATAGAAACGTGTACTTACTTGACCTCCGAATTTAGCCTCGTTCCCAGGCCGTTCCCGGCTCCAGTTTTGATCGCTTGCAGTATAAAAACGGAGGGGAAGGCCTGGGAGAAAGAGTCACGTGCGTGACGTCAGGTAGACGTGAGGGTAGACGTGAGGGGGGGCGGTGCCCGACGAAGAATCTCGAGGTCCTTCCTGTAATATCTTGTCCAAGAACTTGAGACTGTAACATTCGAAATACAGCGTCAATACAGCTCGTTGTTTGGTAGACTCGAGGCTGATCAACGCAAAGTTTGTGAGTTACAACGACCGGGCACCGCCCCCCTCACGTCTACCTGACGTCACGCACGTGACTCTTTCTCCCAGGCCTTCCCCTCCGTTTTTATACTGCAAGCGATCAAAACTGGAGCCGGGAACGGCCTGGGAACGAGGCTACTCCGAATTAAGGCCTCTCTATTCTAGTTTGGTTCCCAGACCCTTCCTGTATGGGCGGGGCCTGGGAACCAAACTATCTCTATTCCGTAAGATGTCTGCTCCCCA
This sequence comes from Agelas oroides, assembly GCA_949130485.1. Taxonomy (NCBI): domain Eukaryota; kingdom Metazoa; phylum Porifera; class Demospongiae; order Agelasida; family Agelasidae; genus Agelas; species Agelas oroides. The sequence continues at coordinate 4,094,571 of OX422190.1, forward strand.
AATGGGTACTTATTGAACTGCATAACAATGGCAGAAGGCCACGCCCCACATCGCTGTTCAATCCACGTGCGTCGTATAGATGAATGAATTTTTAATTTTCAACAGGATAGTCCCATTGGCCATTGGCCAGTCTACCTGGGAGTCCTGCGTGGGACATTTAACATGTATACAGAGAAGCAAGAATATACATATAAGACATTGTGAACAAAACAATGAAATTCACAAACATAAGAGAAAACATGAACTAAAGGAGGATAAAATTTAAAAAAAAGTGATCTTAGTTTATTCTTAAATGAACACATGGACGTGAGTAGCCTGCATTCCTTTGTTAGGTTATTCCAGTCTTGAGTTCCTTTGAATGTGAATGAATTTTTAAAGAAATTTGTATTTGCTCCTCTCTGGTAAAGACACATAGACCCTTTGGTTCTCCCTTTGTTGGCCTCAAACCTTGAGCTTAAGGTAGCGGGCACTTGACTCCAAACACATTTATACACTAGGCACAACCTGTTCATGTTCCTTTGAGCCTCTAATGTTGTCCAGTTCAGTTCCTTACGTAGTTCTCCACTATGGGTTCTCGGAGGTCTTGACAATATGATTCTCATTCCGTAATTCTGAACTCTTTCCAACTTCTGCCTCAAGCACTGTGAATATTCTTGCCAAACAACCGAACAGTAATTGAGGTAGGGTAGCACCAGGGCATTATAGATTTGCTTTTTTGTTCTAGACGGCAGCACTCCACTCCATCTCTTCAACTTCCCTAGCCCCACAAAGCATTTCTTTCTCACATACTCAATGTGGTCATTCCACGTTAGGCCTACGTCCAGGAACACTCAAAGACATTTCACAGTCCTACTCCTCTCCAACAGCTGACCTCTCATTTCAGCCTTTACTTCATTCAACTCCTTCTCCCTCCTCTTTCTTCCAATAAGCATGAGATTTGTTTTCTTCACATTCAGTCATTCCAGTCTGCCCATTGAGATACATTCTCTACATCTTCCTCAAGGCACCTCTCCAATATAACTGCATCCCTCGCTACAACAGTCATAGTGGTATCATCAGTGTACTGCATCACTTTCATTGCTATTCTGGATAGTCCTTGGAAGATCATTCACATACAGCAAGAACAGAAGGGGACCAAGTATGGAGCCCTGAGGTACTCCCTTCTTCACCTCTGTCCAATCACTCCTTGACCCATCCAGGCATACCCTTTGTTTCCTGCAACTCAAGTAATTTCTAAACCATTCTAATTCTCCACCTCGAATTCCATACTTCATCAGCTTTCTCAACAGGATTCTGTGGTTAACCGTGTCAAACGCCTTGCTTAAATCAATAAACACAGAGCCGACCAACATATCTTTATCCACTGCATCCCTCCAATCCTCTACCAGATTCACTAATGCATGCTGAGTCGAGTGCCCTGGTCGGAAGCCAAACTGTGCTGGATCTAAAATCTTGTTTTCCTGTAGATAGTCATACCCGTGCAAACTATTGCGCGAAATCCATGCGCGGTTTGCGTACTTTTCCCGCAGGGATACACGCAAAATTTCGTGTAATAAACTTAATATTTCGCAGATGAGTTGTATAATATCGTAGTAACTCAACCACGCAAGCTCGCGACGACTCGCAGATTTACTGCGGAAATGCCCGGCGTATAACAACGCAGAACAGCTGTGATATAAAACTTTTAGTGTAAAAGAGAGCCGGACTTCCTGACAGGACATCGAGTACAAGTACTGCAGATCTGCATAAATTGCAAACATAGCCAGGCTTCCTTGCAACCCATAGCCTGGTTTCTCGTCCAAGTTTTGGATAGTGTAAAGGCCGGATGAGAAACTGGATGGCGGGAATGCCTGGGAACGAGGCTAGACTGACAAGTTAATCCGCGAAGACCGTTGTTAAACGCCAGTAACTGCTGATTATAATCCTAGCACCCAGACCAATAGTGCAAACTCATTGCAATTACTTTTTACTAGCCTCGTACCCAGGCTCCTCCCCATGTAGAACAACGGGTATGTTGGTTTCACCATAGGAGGTATATTATCTATGGTTTTACGAAGACGAAATACAATCTGCCCACCTATTAATTTGAACCTCAATGATCACCAACTAGAGAATGTTAAAAGTTATAAATATTTGGGGTTATTGCTATCTTCAGACCTCAGTTGGACTCACCATATTGAAAGCACCTGCACCATAGAAAACTTCTGGGCCTACTATACCGCCAATTCAGTAGCAATACTGACCCACAAGTTATGGCAAAACTCTATCCCTTGTGAGACCACACTTGGAATATGGAGCTCAAGTCTGGCATCCATATACGGCCAAAGATACACATACATTGGAGAAAGTTCAGCAGTTTGGATTACGGATCTGTACAAGGCACTGGAATTCAAGCTACCAAGACTTACTAGATATCTTCCAGTTACCCTCACTGGAGAATCGGAGGCTTTTTTTGTCACTGTCAACTTTTTTTAAGATTATTCATAATCTCATTTACTTCCCAGTCAATTCTCACCCAACACCCCTCTCATCCTCTTTAAGGTGTAATCATGATCAACAATATAGTATTCCTTTTGCACGCACAAATCACTTTAAATACTCATTTTTACCTAATTCTATCTCTCTATAGAATAATTTACCCTTAGAAGCTGTTAATTGTACCACTCTTCCTACGTTTAAGTATTATACTCTGCCACTCTTTCTGTACTGTAATAGTATTACTTTGGGTACACTGTTATATTAGCAGTTGGCTATTTGTGTATCCATTGCACTTATGCATAAATTTGCATAGAAAAAAACAAAAAAAAAAACAAACCAAAAAAAACAAACAGGGAGAGCCTGGGTGTTCTACATGGGGAGGAGCCTGGGTACGAGGCTACTTTTTACAGCAATGAACCGTTAGTCCGATCGGGTCTGAATTCCATGTCAGTGTAGTCCCTACTCCAGTCCACACTCCAAATTTTTGCATCCAAGGAGCCGAATGGCAACACTTATTAGTATCACGTATGAAACTTTAACTCTGTGGAAGCACAAAGGACCTTTGAATACCCGGTATTATTGGTCACAAGTAAAAAGTAATTATGCATATTTGTCATAATGAACATATATGTACTTATTATGACACATAATAATGTGGGCTAAGAGGAGGCAGGACATAATGGTCACATCATAGCAACAATCAGTGTGCTCTGATGACATCCCAAGGTCAAGAATCGTTGATATTGGCTACAAGAATGACTCTATGGACCAAGTCATGATGGGAGCACAGGGTGTCAAAATTGGTTATTAACGGTGTACCTTGCAGGCTAAACTCGTAAATTGTCTGTTAAAATGCTAGGTAAGTCACAAGATGCCTATTTTGACTGCCAGACATCTTTAGCTTTGTCAAAAACCTTGTATGCCTATTGCACCCATCGTGACTTTGTCTATAAAGTCGTTCATGTAGCCTGCATCCACGACCTTGGACTGTCAGTTAATTGTGTCTATCATGGGACAGTGTCCTCCCTCCTCTTATGTGGGCTCTGATGGCAGTAGAATGTCATACAGCCATAACATAACACAACAGTAGTTCCTGCAGGATAAGAGTTATTTGTTTCCTGGGCGGTACTGGCGAGCCCGAACGTTTATCTTCTCTTTGCGTATCCACTTCCACCTTTTCGTTTCATCCTCCCCATGCAGTTTCCCAATCAGAAAACAACGAAACACATGCACTGGAAGGGGAAACAAACAAAAAAAAAGGGTAATTTACAGAATAGACTTTCAAACTCAATACAGTGGAACCATGCTTAATGGACACTTCTCAACAGTAGACTCCCACAATATAATGGACAATTCCAAAAGTCCCAACTGTCTTTTGATTCACTTAATACTTGAGCAACCCCTGAATAGGTGACAAAATGTTGGTTCCGAATGGTGTCGGCCACTGTAGAGCCTGACAAATCTAGTCAAGAGTTTTCCAGCCAATGGTTTTTGTCTCATCTACAATAGCTACAGTGAGCTGTCAAAAGTAAGTGGTGGTTACTGATGTAAGTAATCCAGGGATAGGCATAAGGTAAATATGGTTACTACTGTCAAGAGCGCATAAGAACGGGCGGCTAGAGTAAGAGCGTGTAACTCCGATAGAAGCCCATAGTCTGGGCAAAATTATTGAAGCGTAATGAAAATAGAACACCCGGTCACGTGCATGCTTAGCAACAATGCATAATTGCTTATGTCAACGCAGCGTGTGCAGGACGTGTTACTATTTTTAGTACTGGTGGTAAATTCCGCCCGGTTTCGAGTTTTACGTAGTTACACACTCTTACTCTAGCCGCCCGTTCTTATGCGCTCTTGACTGTTGATGGGAAATTTTGCATTTAACATTTTTCATGATTACGAATGACAAAAATGAAAAAAAAAATGCATATACATACTATATGAATGTACTATATGAATATAGTATGTATATGTTGTTAATTTTTCATGTATTTAGTTGTTGTCATTTGTCGAAATGATGAAAAACGTTGCCGACCTACCGACTGCATTCCATTGTTCAGAAAATCCGTCAAACAACTAATTTAGTTGGAATGGCCTTACCTCGAATTGCATGTAGCCGTGTAGGATCGAACTTGATTATTCCTGCTTTCCTCGGTCTGGTTGCGCACCCGGTCGAAAGCTCCTCCCTTGTGAAGAGCAGTTCTGATAAGGCCTGTGCCAACTTGCCAGGCTCGTCTTCTACATCCACTGCTGCAAGTTGGGATGGGAGAATGTCGGGAATTAACACCCCCAAGTTGTCATCGTTTGGCACTCCAAACCAGCACCCTGCAAGTAGGCAACAAGTCACAAAAAAGTTTTCTCAATGAAAACAAGCACATGTAGGGATGGAACCCTCAAAAACCAACCAAACAAGATAGGAACAACACCACAATACTTTTACACCATCCCTACATCTTGTGCCATTTTGCCAACTATGCATTGTGTTTGTTACTTGTGTGCACAGAAGGGTTGTCTTGGGCATGGAAGCCTGTGGAACGAGCAGTACTGGGTGTGTAGTGCACGTTGTTGTGTATGGAGAGTGCGTTGTGTTGTGGGTGGCTGTAACTTTGTTACGGTTGAGTGTGGCAGGCATGGTTAGCTAGTTTAATATGTACAAGCTGTGGGGTGCAAGATCAGTGCTGAGTCTGTGTGGCATGTTGGAGTGGGTTGCGTATGTTGTGGGCTTTTGTAGCTGCTGGGCATGGCAGGTAAGGGTTGTCTTGTAAGTGAAGGCTGTTGTGTGAGCAGTACTGGGTCGGTCCGTAGTTAACGACATGGTGGTGTGTTTGAAGGGTTTGTGGGGTAGGTAGCTAGTTGTAGGGAGAAAGGTTGTCTGTTGGTTTGTGGGTGTAGCTGGTGTGCAGTGTTGTTTTAGTTAACTATAACTTTAACTAATATATTTTAGTATGGCCTTTTTAAAATTTAGTTAACCAAAAGTGCAACTTAAATTTCTTGCTAACTTGGGGGCTGTAACTAAAACGTCCAAGGACGTACAAGAAGAAACCGTAACTGTACTAAAACAGAATACAGCCTGTTTTCAACAATAAGTGTAACTAAATACCTTTTAGTAAGGGGTTTTAGAGTTTCAGTGGTTGAAACTATAACTAACTAAAAATTTTTTAAAACCAGGAAACTAGAACTAAACTAAACCAAAAGTATTTTCTAAATAAAAACTAACTATAACTAAACTAAAAGCACAAACCCTAAAAAATTAAATTTGAAGGGTTTTGTGGTGTACGTGGTTGGCAAAATGGCACAAGATGTAGGGATGGTGTAAAAGTATTGTGGTGTTGTTCCTATCTTGTTTGGTTGGTTTTTGAGGGTTCCATCCCTACATGTGCTTGTTTTCATTGAGAAAACTTTTTTGTGACTTGTTTGCTTTGTTTTTTTTTTTGGTTTAGGAATGGTAAGAGAGAAGTGACATGGGAGGGTAGGCCGAGGGGAAGATGCATGGTGTGTACAGTATGACAGTAGAAAGAGCTAAGAATTGTCATAAATTCAAACGCTTTGAAGTGAAATCGTCAATCCAAACATCAAACTTCGGGGGGTTTAGAAGTACAGTCCAAGCAAAGCCTCATAAAAACCAAGTGAAAAGCAGATGAGTTTAATAAGGCTTTGCATGCAAGCTTATAAATCCTGTGCTCATTTCGCGTGGACTACTAATGGGTTCACTGAAAAACTCTCCATAGACTGTCACCAGAGTATTGAGTCATAAGACCCCATTACAGAACTGTTTGATGGTGAGTAGCTATAGTCTAAATGGGTTTGAAACGAACGCATAGGGGTCTGTGGAGCTGAACAACCGCCAGTTCTGTGGCCACCTCTAGTGCAGAAGTTTGGAATGAAGCCATGCACTGTTGACTCGGTGCTACTAGAGTTTGAGTATACCAAGCTACCAATAGGCTGCCACTTGCTTCGTTGGAGGAATATGAAGACTCAGGCACAACACAAAAGGAGGATGTTAAGAAGACACCAGCCAAAGTGCTACCATCAACTCGCAGTAAACATTGTATGTGTACTATATGCATGTAAATGACTATAACAAGCAAATTTGAAATGTGAAAGTTGACAATAAAACTTGAAATTGAATATCAGTGGCTAGTGTTCTAAGTCATATGAAGTACTTGATGGTTAAAACACTAGCTGGCATAGTACCGTCTATATCACTTGAGCTTGGCTTTTGCAGCCTTCAAATTAGTCATACGAGCTGCTGCCCTTTTTTTTGTCAGGGTTCCTCCAATAACTGCTATGGGAGGATACGCGGGAAGCTGCCCTTCCTTTCTCAGGGTCCTCCCAATAACGGGTATGGGAGGATGCCCTGGAAGATGCCCTTTTGGTCTCAGGGTCCTCCCAATAACGGGTATGGGAGGACGCCCTTTTCGTCTCAGGGTCCTTCCAATAACAGGCATGGGAGGACGCCCAGGAAGATGCCCTGTGTTTCTCCGGGTCCTTCCAGTAATTATTACGGGACGCTTGCCTTTTTTTCCCCTTTGTTTCGCAGGTAGTTCTGCTTGTACTGCGCTCGTTTCTTGCGGACATTACGCATATTGCGTTCGATGTAAAGTGCAGCACAACTACGTCAATTGATCCACGAAATCAGATTTACAAACTGCAATGCTCAATTCTCACCTTCTCTACGAAGTACTGAACCACGTGCTCAGTTGAACCCTGGTGACGTAATTATGAGTAATATTTAATTCGAGCAAAATGGCGTGTAGCAGCTAGCGTAAGTGTGAGATTACCTGAGAATCGCCGACAAGTTTGAGTTCTTTCTTTTAGACCGATAAGTGGCAGGTGCAATACCTAGTGATTTATCCTGTTGTTTTGCGTTTGAATCGTTGTAAAAGCTCCAGCCGTTATTGTGCTATCGCGGTGAGAGGCAGAAGAAGAAGAAGAAGAAGAAGAAGAAAGAAAGTCAGAAGATAGACGATTTGTCCGTTTTGGCGACTTGCCAGTCTGGTGCTTAGCGATACTTTCCAGCAAACTTAACAGTCTTTTTGCTCGTGAAAACACTCGATAATGCCTGATATGGCTCATACAGGCCTTTGACTAATCTAACGAAGACATTTCGAGCGTGTTATTTGTGCACTTTTAATGTGGCGGCCATTTTTTTTCGGGGTCATCCCTACATATGGCGTACTACCGTACGCCATGATATGGTAAAACTTGCAAAAAGCAGAGGAAACTCTAATGGGAAAAAGGTGGAAAGTCTATCTTAGTGAGTCGCCTAACCACTTAAGATCAAAGATCTTACAATCAACTGATTAATTATTGGTTTTCCACTTTCACCCGACTGACCCAAGTTTTACTAATAGGGCTGATCAAACTGACTGGTCATGACAAATATGTCTGCAAACTTAGTAAATGTGGTACCCACTAAACCTACCTACCTGTAGTTTCTTTTTCGGCAGTGGAGTGTGCTGTTTTGTGACTTGATCCTAAATGCTATACACAACCAAAAAAAAAAAAAGATCACCTGTTGTAATAACAAAATACACTAGCTACAACCTTCACACTGTATGACCCATAAACCCCCCAAAACTCAGATTCAAACTTCCTGTTCCACAAATATCATGATTCTGAGCCCTACTAACTATGATTACCTTGCTTTTCTTTAGTTCAGCTTTCATTTCCTTCCGCATTTCCATTCAGAATGAGGCTAGTTCTGTTCGAATTGTGTCATGAATCATCATCGACAACTGCAACTGTCCTCCACCCTATATGTACAGAACACCACCCTTGTTCCATTAGTAAAATGCCTGATCATTGTGGGGCGAGCCTGATCCAGCAGCGCACTGCTGGCTTCATATTTTGTCACTGGACGCAGACACGCATGTACCAATAACATTGCTTCGGGGCAGCTACACAGGCATTGGCTAAACCTCACTCTTAAATCATGAGCTGGATCTCAACTGTGCATGGGTACCACTTCGCAGTCTGTCATCACTGGTATAATTCATGTAGCTTATACAAACACAGAGTAAGTTGGTACACACACTTCAATTTCAGTGGTCTTCACTCCCAGTCTCTTTCACACTGACACTATAACTTTGAAATATTTGAATGCAATCATTTGAATCAAACAAAGCAACATACAAATGCACATGCACAAAGCAGTCACACTAGTGGTTGCTCAGGCTCGCCCCAATAAACCAATTCAGAAGTGCACAACTACCAATAGCTTAACCTATAACCCCGACGCGCATGCACACAAATCAAGCTCATAGCCACGAGAAAGATATTGAAAAAATGGCGATTTTGTATCGTTCCAATTCATAGCGTTATATCTTATAAACTAGCTGAGTTCACAGGTTAGTAGTTAGGCTTAGCTTAGTCAAAAACAAACCTGCTTTACATAGGAAGTAGTCATACGAGTTGACAGTGAAATTCGACTAAGCTACAAGTTGAAGTGTGGGTACTCGCTATCCATTGAAATATGACTGGAAATCTGTGGCAAAACTTCAAGTGAAGGTACGCTTTCACTGTTGTTTAGATTATCTAGAAAAAATTCGGTAGGACCAGTAGTGCGTGGGAACTAGCTGTTCTGTGGCATTACTAAGTACGTGATCAAACAGTAAACTTCGAATGCGATTTCTGGGGAAAGTCCCTATAGGACAGGATAGCTAATTACGCTTCATTCGACTTCCTGTGGCACGTAATAACTATATACTACGCCACCACAGGGTATAGAGTGATAATCACTTGAAGTTGGCCTTGACGACTATAGTCGTCATTCGTACCTAACGGTACCTATATTCATGACAACTATAGTCGTCATTTGGATTTCATGCATACAGTGTATAACTATATATATATGAGCAATCAACATACAGTTCTAAGGGTAAAAACTCACCTCAGAAGAACACACTGACATGAATGATGGAGTTGGACTTCTTTGAAACCTAGGTGCATATTCTGCCATTGCTGGAGGTCCATATCCTGGTCCTCCAAAACCCCATGGTGGTGATGAACTTCCAAAACGTATTGGAATGAATCCAACGAATATGCACGCCGAGGAGGAGGATGGGTGAATGAAGGTATCTCATCAACAAAACTCTCACTACTGAGCCCCCAATGCTCACACCACCACCAGTGAGGCCCTTACCTCCACCAAGGCTCACATCACTCACATCACCAAGGCTCAGATCACCGAGGCTCACATCACCACCACCACCAAGGCTCACATCACCAAGGGTTAAATCACCACCACTGCCAAGGCTCACATCACCAAGGGTTAAATCACCACCACTGCCAAGGCTCACATCACCACCATCACATCACCACCACTGCCATGGCTCACATCACCACCACTGCCACGGCTCACATCACCACCACTGCCACGGCTCACATCACCACCACGGCTCACATCACCACCACTGCCACGGCTCACATCACCACCACTGCCACGGCTCACATCACCACCACTGCCACGGCTCACATCACCACCACTGCCACATCACCACCACTGCCACATCACCACCACTGCCACGGCTCACATCACCACCACTGCCATGGCTCACATCACCACCACTGCCACGGCTCACATCACCACCACTGCCACGGCTCACATCACCACCACGGCTCACATCACCACCACTGCCACGGCTCACATCACCACCACTGCCATGGCTCACATCACCACCACTGCCATGGCTCACATCACCACCACTGCCATGGCTCACATCACCACCACTGCCATGGCTCACATCACCACCACCATCGGCCAAGTCCAACAGTTCAAGGATTGCTTCTGCATTTGTTGCTTCCCGGCTTTTAGCCTTCTTGCCCTTTTTTAGCTGTGCCTCCTTATGAGCATCCTACAAAACAGAAAGTGGTACTTACAGTCATTCACATTATCCTGTAACTTCTCTTCAATCTCTTTTACACATAGCTACTAGTGCCAGAGTTGTAGACATGAAGTATATAGGAAAGAGTCTGCCTTCGTGAGACTAAAAATCAGTGCCGTGGATTAATATGCACATGACCACTGACCCCAAGATCACTGCACATAGCTAGTAGCCTTACTTATGAAGGAGACCATTCAGCATTTAGAGCTATGTGCAATAAACAGCACAAGCCAAAAAAGAGTAGCACACAGAGTGCTACTTGTTAAGGATCGACACATTCATTAGCTATAATATACTGAAGTATTAAGGAAAGCTTATCCTACACACAAAAATATACTATAAACATTAGATACTCATCCTTTCAAGACATATGTACCTTAGCTTCTCTACTGATGACCTTCTTCCTCTTGGTAGGGCTACTGTTCCCTACAAATACAGCAATAGAATAGCACATTTGAGTTTCAAGATGTATTTTAACCCTTTGGACACCACAAGCCTACATATATATATATATATATATATGGCAGTCCCAGGTAGAAATTGAACATTGTTCTGTTGCGTATTTCAACCGGATTCCTGTGTTTGAAGTGCCGTAGCGTGGAATTTCCGTTAAGGGTGGGGCTCATACGTGCTTGCGTAGATGCACAAACACCTGGGATGTCAACGCAGCGCGTATGAGCCCCACCCTTAATCCTTTTGAAATATGAAACAAAATAATGTTCGACTTCTACCCGGGACTGCCACTATAATGCGTGGGCAGATCAAAGCCACTACATGGGGGTACTTATGGCATATGCACTCCAACTTAGCAGTATACTTCTTGCAGTTGTGACCACAGGGGGTAGGTAAATTGCTGAGTCAGGGTGTATATGATTGACAAATTACCAGAGCTCAACTGTAATCTGCAAACCTGGGTAGGAGGGTAGAAATTCCTTCCATGTTTAAGTTAACAGTTAACCCTATGAACATAGTAGTACTATGTATCTATCTCATAGTAGTAAACTTCAAATCAATGATGTAGCATACTCACCTTCTTTTTGTTTCCTTTTCTTGTTCACACCTGCCTTACCACCTACATGTAAAAATTTTTTGCATAATGTTTGCATCTCTTCTGTTTCTCAGCAAGGATAAGCAGGCTTTTTGATAGTCTTGTGCCCAGACCCCACCTACGAGAGAGGGTCTGGTGACATCCGGCTGATTCCTCGGGCTTCATTAACATTGATTACCTTCTGGAGAAAAATTTCTCTCCGCCAATCACATTGCAGAAAACACAATCTGTAGTGCAACACCAGAAATCCTTGGCTACTTCAGCATGATGACACAGCCCTTTTTTTGGAGTGTAAATTAGTTATCAGTTCTTAACTATGCATACAGCAAGCTGTGAATTTTTAATGTACAGACTCTAACCACATAAATATATTCATATCACAGTTGGTCAATGCAATGCCATAAGAGTATTATATAACCCGTTACCCAGGCAACATATAAGAATGTTGCCCATATCTCTCTTGTACAGTGATGTTGCCTAGGTAACAGGTTATATAATAGTTATATCCCTCCCTGGGGTGTGGTCTTGCACATTGGTGTCGGGCTACGCCCGACACCAATGTGTAAAACGACCACCCCCCAGGGAGGGATATAACTATTACCTAGACACTGTGCATCAGAATTTCTGGATAAAATCTACTACACTGACTGCGCTCTGTGATAGCAATGATGAGGAAGCCATGAATTTATTCGTTTGCAGTAAACATTCACATATTTGTCCATTACAGCTAGACACTAGAGCATGTGAATAATGCAGTCCATCTCTATGAACGTCACTGATTGCCTTGAACAAGATGATGCAGACTGTTACAATCAAAGTGATGTTACTTTTGACTTCAAAACCACCTGAATCTGCCTCGTAGGGAGCAGAAAACCTGCATTGCAGCCTTCCATTAGGTAGTAAATATGGCTATAATTTAAGTGTAATGGAGTACTGTAGATCTGGAAAATTTCGCTGTTAAAATAATTTCATGGTCGAGACCAACCACGAAAATTTAACACACGAAAAATAAAATTACATGGTGATTATCAGACTAGGTAGTGATTCTTTGAGCTGTTAAGCTGTAGCAAAATTCACAATCCACACAAATCCACAATCCGTGCAAATCCACACCCCCCCCGAGGTAAATGTCCGATCGACGACTACAGCCAGCGATCCCTGGCTCTCCTGATAACTGGTAGTAGACTAAATGCCAGGAACTCTCCAGGCACTCATCCATATTGCAATTGTCAACCGTTAAAAAAATTTCGCAGATAGAACAAAACTGAAAATTTAACACCTCACGCTAATTATTTTTAACGTGAAAATTTCCTGATCTACGGTAGTATGCAGGTCACAAAGACAAGCTTACGCATGCACAAACAGTGGTGTATCAGGTTCTTTTTCCTTCTCCTCTCACCAGAGCCCGAGAATAGGGCTACTATAACAGTTTCAGAAAGGCAAGACAGTTGCTAAAAATCATTGTGAATTCTATATGAGAGGGTCGTCTAAGCCGAAAAAGCACTACATTCCAGGTCATTCCTTCGTACTAATTGGATAACTTGTAGTAAGGGTTCATTTCTTTCCTTCATCACATGCTTGAAGCTTGCCCACAGCTTGAAATAGCATGATGTAATGATTGTTGTCTACCTTACACACATCATACATCCAAGTTTCCCTTAGGAAGTCTGGAGATGAAGTTGTTATCTCACCTTGCACCTTGTCTTTTACACCTGCCTTAGGAATCTTGGGATTTTCATTTGGAGGACCTACACAAAACAAAAATTGGCATTTCAGTCCATCTGTAAGATTTGATTAGCAACTACCTGACTACATTTATCTGTTCTCAAGAAAGTGGCACATGAATACATACACAAGTTATGCTGCTCAGTCATCATACATGCACACCTAACCTTTGTGCTGCTGGTCATCAGCAGATGAACTGGAGCTCTGCTCCCACTCCTCCTGAGCAGCTAAAATTTTAGCTTTGGACCCTATAGAAAATTGATGCATTTCACATGCCAATGTTGTTGTATAACTATACAGATTTAACGCAGAAGAGTCATTATGTAGAGGCCAATACTCTCTGCATACTTGCCAGCAATTTCCCCAATCTTTAAGCTTCTTTAATATGATTTACTCGGCTCTGTGTTACAATAAAATTAGTTTTGTGCCAAACCAGGTATGTCTGATACACTGTGTGCAACTTTTTCAACTAGTACTCATTCAGGTACAGGTGCTTTTATCAATTTTTTTTCCTGATCAATTATGCTTTCAAGCTAGCAATTCTCAAAATCTGCACTCATTATGCTGAAGAAAGTGCCTATTATGTTTACGACAAGTACGGCAAAAAGCTTACCACTAGAGAATGTGACACCATAAGTGGTTTGTTTGGGTAGTCTCTTGTGTGCTAATAGTCCTCAGGTCGGTGTCAATGGTTCCACAGCTTCAATGCTTTCAGCACAGAGGGTTGTTAACCACGATATTGTGCTTCTATGCCAACTCCAAAGGTGTAGGCAAAAGTAGCCTGCTCAGTATTCTAACCTGTGAATCCTTTCTTGGTTCCAGTGTTTAAAATACAGCTGAGCCACTAGGTTGACCACTTCTTCACAGCTCCAGCAGTACATATGCAACTATATGCACATTATTCCCTTAGAAAAGTGCTCAATTATTCCCGAATTATGCTTTTGCCTTTAAGAACCGATTATTCCTGAAGTTATGCTGGCATAACAGGCATTCTCTAAATACAGGGCTTGCAACACTTCTTCAAATGCTATTTTGTTCTGTATATGGAGCCCAATACTGCATTACTAAGGCTACAGTTAATGCTTGCAGGAAGTAGCACCTTGTTCACGGCCACTTAACACAGCTGGTGCACTGTAACTTGAGCACAAGCATGTTGTTACATGTTATTATGCAGCGTTTTGTTCCCAGGCTCTCCTCACACACAGTACAAAAATCAAAAGGAAAAGGGAAAGCCTGAAAGGTATGAAATACGATGGCTTCTTTTTTAAGCTTACCTTGAGTAAGCTGTAAGTTACTGCAGACCCAGCAGCAAAGTAAGTAGCAAGGGGACAGTTCAGCAAAGCTAGTTGATTAAAGTGCTTAGCTACTGCATCTGTCACACTTAAGTGTCATGGCTACCCATCTACAATTTTTATAACTTGTAGGGCACAGCATGGGGTGCTACACACAGTTGGGGCACAGACGTCAGCAGTCATACCACAAAGCCTAAATTTCCTGGCTGTTGTACTTGTTCCATTCTGAGTTTTACTACTACCAAAATTTGAACAAGTCAGTGCATGCACATGCCTGATTGAAGCTTTCTGTCAACCCAAGCACTTGCGTGGATGCTAATCCAGGATAATTGAAGCCAGATAGTGGTAAGATAATAAGCATCATCACTAGCAGCTGAATCACTTGCAGATTTTCCCATTGCTCCTTTTTACATCTCTTCTGCATGCTGCACAAATCAAGTTACTGTAGCATACCGGATAGTCCGGATAGTCTGTAGCCATATAACCTGTAAGGTAACTTGGAACTAGCATTTAAGGCAGCAGATTTAGATAACAAAGCAGACTTAACCTTGGATTACAGCAACTGTAGCCATAGTCTTTACAGTCACAGGAGTTTTAATAGAATAGCTTCAGTGAAAACGACTTTACAGTTGTACAGAGATAATTCTGTTGGAGTGTTCCAATAGTCAACATGACCGGGAGCTAGGAGGCACTTGCACAAATGTAATCAGCAGATGCATGCTAGGACCATAATGCACAAAACAAACCCAAAATGTAATTACACAGAAGTAGGTGGTGTCTAGCCAAACATGTTAGTTGCATGGATGAAGTTGAACACACAGGTGTATTTGAACCAAGACAGTGTACATGGGAAATTTTGTGATGCAACGCTCCTCGTAGTCACATTTGCTGATATCCCACCCATAATTGCAGGTGTAATGGGGCTGCATGAACATGGTCAATGTAACATAACGGGCTAGTTCTTAGGTGTAAATGCACGCCTGCCTAATATATCTGCATACATCCATGGCACGAGCAACTGCACTCATACTGAATGGTCTATATTACTCCATGTCCAAACTACCCTCATTAACTTTATACTTTCACTTACCAACAGCAATCAGAATACCCTTATAACATCCATTCCGATCATTGACGAAGATGGCATCGTTGTACTTGAGGCTAGTAGCCTCTTTCTTCGTTCTTTCCTCGTTAATAGCGCTTAGTGGAACAACAGAGTGACCATCGTCGCTTTCCCACTGCACCAGTACATAAGTTTCTGAAATGTAACAGCAAGACACACACTGTCACACATAATAATTTATGTGACAATTTGCTAGTATACTAACTACAATTTTGTCAACAATTTCTACAGTCTACTTGTCGTGGAGTTGCCTTGCGAGTTGCCATCTCTTCTTCCGCAGGTCAGATAGCCGCACTCAAAGATAGTCTAGCTGGGGACGTCCAAAAACTGAGCACCAACTCCAGCAGCTTTGGCCGAACATGTGCAATAGACTGAGCACGTGCCACGCACGTACCACGTACATGGTAAGTTTTGCACAGACTTGTATGATAAGAGGGATGCCTTCAACTTTTCAATAGTCAATTTTCCACACATGGATAGCAACATACCCTCAAAACCAGCATACGGAGTAGTAATTTCACAGTTAGTTCGATATTTGAGGATATGTTGTAATTACCAAGATTTTGTTTACAGATCTAAACTACTCACAACCAGATTACTTAGACAGGGATACGTATACCAAAAACTCTGTAGCACCTACAAGACCTTTGTGCATCGCTACCCCAGGACTTTACAGAAGTACGGGAGGTGCCTGAAAAACATTATTACTGAATGCATTGCCATAGCTACTGTTTAACGCAGCCTGAACATGCAGTTTACTTGGCTTGGCACATTTATGCACACACAGCCTTTAAACACGCACTGTTTGCCTTACACTGTTTGACTTGTGCCTTATTAACAATACTTCCGGTACCTCCAGTGCCTCTGTATGCGCGCGCGCGCACGCACGCGTCGATAACACGTGACGATCAATCGCTACGTAAGACCTTCGAACGAAAGACAGCTGCACGAAGAACAGCTGCACGAAGAGACGGTGCTTTCGAGGAGTCTCTACCGACTTTTGAATAAGGCCAGCCACCTGACTGCATTCTGTGCATGAGATAGCAGTCCCCATCTCCCGGTCACCCCAGCGCAGCTGATGAGGCCTGGTATTGGCCGAAACGCGTCCTGCACAGTGGGTGACTTTGCATAACATCTAGGCCTGTTTTATAAGGGAGATGTGGTTCGTTGATTGTTCATGCACGGAAAGTCTTGATCGACGAGCTTCTACTAGTACCTGTGGGATGGATTTGTCTTATAGTGACAGAGATGCAAGTGAGCCTGCGTCCAGTGGGACAGGTAGTGACACACCATCATTAGACTTCCCTTCCTCGTTCTTGGAAAGTGAAGGAGCCAATTTCTCGTCCCAGTCTTCAGGAAGCGAGGTTGAACGAGGAGGTTCATCCGCGTCACAGTCTTCAGAAAGCGATGTCGAAGGAGGATCATACTTGTCACATTTTTCAGAAAGTGAAGGAGGCTCTTCCTCGTCTACAAAAAGCGAAGGGAGTCCTCATCTGACTTCATCCTCATCGTTTGAGGCCGACGCAAGCTACCGAAACCCACTGAATAGCGAGAGGTTAAAAGCTGCAAGCGAGAAGACCCTCTATGAAGGAGCCCAAATTTCCATCCTCCTGAGTTATCTGCTAATATTTCAGTTTGTAATCAATCACAGCCTTTCTGGAAAGGCGTTTACCGAGCTGTTGCAACTCCTTTCCATACCGATCTACCGAGAGGCGCTAACTTACCTTCTTCTGCACAGAAGCTGAAGACATTTTTTGCGGATCTTTTTCCAGATGTTACTCCAATGACTTATGGGTACTGCTCCCAGTGTCTTGCACTGCTACCATCCCCTTTGTCTACTTGTCTGAGAGAGGTGTGTGATGATGCCAAAACAGAACAATTCGTTACTCTTCCATTGCAACCTCAACTTCAGAGGAAGTTTGAAGGTAATACTACTAAGTATCCGTAAGCTTAATTTGCAACGATGCATTCATTCTGACACAAAACTCAAAGGTGCTGGCAATTTATGTTCATAATTTTGTTTCATGTACGTGCAGATCCTGAAACATGGAACTTACTGCAGTTGAGATTTCAACGTAACTGTCCTAGTGGAACACTTGGGGATATTTATGATGGCAATGTTAAACATAGAGACTTTCTGGGTCACCCAGAAAATGTGTCATTATCCTGCAATACAGATGGTGTTGCACTTTTTAGATCATCCACCACCTCCTTGTGGCCAGTGTGGCTAACTGTAAATGAGCTCCCTAAGGAAGTTCGGTAAGCTATGTATTAGGTCCTAATTTGTTGATTATTAGTTTCTCCCTACTACAGACAGTAATGGATCTTGTGGTCAACAGCAGACCCGATTGGGGCTCACAAGCCTGGACTCACTTCTTCACACACTTTTTGACCAGGGATTATCCCCAGCAACCAAGGCAGTCTACAGGTCAGGATGACGTCAATACCAGAGATTTTGCAATCAAGTGAATATGACACCTCTACCATTAACGGAACACTCGCAAACAGCACTTGCCGCTTATCTCTCCCAATCTGTTAGCCCAAAAACTATACGCGCCTATCTGTGTGCCCTTAGATTCTATCAAATACGAGCTGGCCTACCAGACCCTACCCTAACCACCTCTCCTAAGCTCACCTACGTTTTAAAGGGGATCCAGAGGACTTCACCAAGCCGCCACCGAGCGCAGCGCCTCCCAATTACACCTAAGTTACTACTGTGGATTCATACTCTTTGGTACAATCATTCCCTATCGTTTGACGAAGTTATGCTATGGGCAGCATTCTGTTTGGGATTCTTTGGATTCCTGCGTTCAGGGGAGTTCACAAGCCCCTCCCAGGACCCTAACGAGTGTATACTGTCCGTGAGTGATGTATCTATTGACTCAAGGCAAAATCCTCAAGTTCTGACTGTTTTCCTTCGCAGGAGTAAAACTGACCAGTTTGGTGCAGGGAGCTACATTTATTTGGGACGAACCGGTACAACCCTGTGCCCTGTTGCAGCGGTGTTAGCATATCTGTCAATTCGCCCATCTACTCCTGGTCCGTTATTCGTATTTCATGACGGCACTCCATTGAGCAGAGCCCAACTGATTTCACATTTACGAGATGCCCTTTCACAGGTGGGGGCCAATTTCACCAACTTCTCGGGCCACAGTTTCCGAATCGGTGCGGATCAACTGCAGCAGCGGCTGGTTTCAGCGATTCATTTATTCAAAAACTGGGTAGATGGCAATCAACAGCCTTCACAGCGTACATTAGGACCCCCATCGATAATTTGGCAGCAGCCTCAGGAGGTTATCAAGAGTTAATAGTTTTATATACTAAGTAGATTACCATTGGTTAGTGACACCTAGCAGTGTTCTATGGTCAGATAGTCCGAGTAATAATGTAGTCTCACCCTTATCACATACTCTGAATAATAGATCATTAATCAAGTTTTATAATACTGTAGTAATTAGGACAGTGTTTGGGAGAGTGTAGTCCATGCTGCACTTTGGGGATGTCACTGACATACACTCTCCCCTTGAATGGCTGCACATCTAATGGTGAGTGAAACGTATTGTGCTCCGCACATACAGCTGCAGCTTCTGTGGCAGCACTATCATGACTTACGGCTATAATTGCTATCATACGCATTATGCAAGGTGTTGCGGGTAACTACTATACATATATATTATCTGTATTGGCTGTCCTTATGTATTGGCTGTTTTTATGCTCTGCTGGCTGAGGCCGTGCGGCCCATTGGCTATTATGTGAAAAGGCGCTGATGGAGGAGTGGCCCCTGCAGTGTTACCAATCATTCATTCCTCTGTAAGGGGGAAGTTGTAAATTAAGACTTATGTGTGTGACTGAGGTTACTATAACCTTGATGAGGGTTAAGTTACATTTTTTTTTACTGTTATTGTCTTTGCCTGTGTTGGCGGGGGCAATTACTATGCTTTTAACCGATAGAAACTACATTTTTTGATCCCGCAGGAGGGGGGGACCGTATTTTATTCCAACATTTATTTTGATTTTTTGGGCATTTAAGAAATATTTGTGGGTGCCGACTAATTTTGCTATATGCTGGAACAGCTGTAAGCATAGTGGTACACCAACTTTTGGTTGTTGTAACAATCCACGCTTGATACAGCCAATCAGCAGGAAACAGAAGTTGCAAGAAAGTATTCCCTTTAACAAAAATTGCAAGATGATTAAACGTAAACTCTGAGCTACGTTTAGCCCTAAAGGGCTTAATCATCATACGCTAACTGGTTCCTCAGAGACTGTACGCAAAAATTCTTCATTATCAGTGAGTAGCAAACATCAGCACCAGCAGGAATGTGCAGGGAGCAGTCCGAGTCAGATGTCTCGCCAGCACTAGAATCAGAAGATGGCAGGCTCTACACACTCACCATCATAGTCACTGTGGTCAACAAGTGGTGGGGGACACATTGAGGTATTACTATCTCTGTGGTTGGCAGGCTGAAGTTCCACCGGGGCATTGTCAGCAACATTTTAGACCGGCTACAGATAAGGAGTTCGGGTATTACTTGGTGGGGTTGATTGAAGGCGATGGAAGCATTAGTGGTAAACCCTATCTCTTTGTTTTCATCAAAAGGATGTATCTACTGCTTACTATATTAAAACCCATCTAGGATTTGGTTCCTAAATCACTTAGTACTACGCCTGCTCCATATGGGATTACCCCCCAAGCGACCATGCCAGACTCAAGGATAAAATAGGAGCTAATATATAAATTAGATTATTGGCATGGAATAATTATTTCTTTAGTCTTTAGCCCGTCGGCAATAGGTTGTAAAATACCATATACCCCTACCACATTGGGACCTTTCCTGCACTGGATACAGCCTAACACTTTCTGCTCAGCTAACATCAAATACGCAATTGAAATAAGTAGAGGAACCAAAATAGCAAATATTTTTAGTACTATTGCGACAATTTTATATATATGTTTACCCCCAGCGGAAGTTCGGGCTTAAAATCCCCTCCTTTGGGATTATCCCCCTAAGGGGAGAGGGATTAAGCAGTTTCATAGCATAGCCATTAAACTTCACACATAGGGTATATAAACCAACTCCTATAGATTTGCAATCTATTACTCTTCCGCACTAGCTAGACACAACTAGACCCTAGCCAATTTGCAATATAACTAGAAAAGATATGTAAGCCTTTGGCTTAAAATACCTATGGGATTATTGGCATCGATCCAATAATTCAGATATGCAAAACCTACGCTTGACCAATTAAGCTAAAACCCCGCGCAAAAGGAAAAGACAGGACTCGAACCTGTGTACCGGTCAGTAATTATTTTCAAGACAACTGCAATACCATTCTGCCACTTTTCCTTCTAGAGCATTAGCTAGAGGCTAAAGCTCCTTGGTTGGAGCTAATGCTAATGTTTATCACAAATATTCTCTTCTAAAATCCAGAGAATATATTTGATAAAACTAATGTTCAACATTGATGGCTAGCTTCAGAAAAATGCTTTTGTTTTTTAATTTTCATATTAACGTGCTTTCATTTTCAAACCACTTACGTCAATGTGTCATTTTGCACCACAATGATTTTATGGCATTTTCTGTTGAGCTATGCCTGCATCAAAACCAGTGAGCGAGAGGTCATTTAGTGGATTACGCAACATCAAAATATTTCTTTGCTCCACAACGAACTAAGATAGACCAAATCATTTCCTGGTTATGTAAAACAGTTAATGTTTTACGTGCATGAAAATTTCTTCTTTTAGCTCTATGGAGATCAGACAGTGATGTTTGCATGAAGAATGATTGTGTGAGGAAGTGCTGGAGTTAGTTGCGCTACCGGGTAGAGTCCCATTGTGTTGCCACGAAAATCATTCCCTGGTAATCCACTTCAGCATCGACTATGGCATTTCATGTCTATAGCCTAGCTTGTGCTACTTCCATAAAGAAACTTAGAAATGATAATGTTCATCTCTTAGCTGCTTTTAACAAGATTGAGGGTGTGAGAAAGTTTGGTGTTGGTGTTCCCTAGAAACATACATACCCAGAAATGAAGCTGTTGCCTCACCTACTAGTGGCTCAGAGTCCATAGGAACTGGAAGAACAACAGTGCTGATCTTCAGTATTAATCTACAGCTGTACCAAAAGTACTCTTTTCTATTATTATATTATTCTGCAATCCTATTTGCCACTTTCTGTGAAATAAATCCACACGATGATGCATACAATGTTGGGCAGCTTTACACAAAGAGGACATGGAAATCTCATTTAGGACTAAACTACGGTGGCCTCCTTGCAGAAGGAGAAAGAATAGAAGGAAGAGACCGCATTTAGAAAAAGAAACTTTATAACTAGAGAACCTTCATAAATTTTCACTTCTAAAGACCTACAACTCATACAGTACCTCCGGTCTTTTTTTTTATACTTTCAAAGGCACACTTGTAGATAAATAGAATTGAAATTGCACCTAAAATTCAGAACATTGCAGTGGATTCGGCAAGATGCTCCCATCATTATCCACGTGAATCTAGACCGTCTGCTGCAGTTTCTTTCCGAAGACACTCACTATCGCAACCTCTTTGAGGTTGGTACTGGAAGAGGGAGCACTGACTTCTCTGCACGGAAATCCTGGGAGGTAGGTTATTAGACTGAACGATCATGCTGGACAAGTTAGTTGGTGTTCCCTAGAGTTTTTCAATTTAAACTAGTTACTGAGCCAGAAATGAAGCTGTTGCCTCACCTACTGGTGACTCAGACTGAATGATCATGCTAGACAGGTGACTATGCAATAATTTTCAACCTAAAGTCAGGATACCATCACGTAGACATACATGCTGGCACTATACTGGCAGTATCTGGGATTTTCATGGAAAGACAAGGATGGGGCTATTGTCTAGTACATGTTCACAGTCCTACCATTTGGACTAGCAACAGCTCCATTTGTATTTACCAAGTTGCTCAGGCCACTACTGGTAAAGAGATGGAGAAGCAATGGGTTAAAAGTTGTACTGTTATGTCGATGATGGAATTCAAAGTGTTAAAAGTTGTACTGTATGTCAATGATGGAATTTGTGTGGGAGCCACAAAGCAAGCAACAAGCCAAGCAGCCCGAGCACGGTTTGTTATTAATGAAGAGAAGTCAGACTTTGAGCCTAGGCAGAGGGTCACATGGTTGGAATTCTCATTGGAACTAAACCAAGGCAACGTCTCAGGCATGGATTTGCACATTCTGCTATTTACGACTTTAAAACAGTACATTCCAAGATCTGGGTCCCCCAATGAAGCTGATCTCTTTGGAGGATCCATAGCGGAGTAATTGCTCTTCCCGGACCGAATATTAGCAATACTTGGTCCACCCTTGTTGCAGGAAGTCCATGCTTCCCTTTGAAGGGTGCAGGCTCTGAAAACATAGCTAGCAATTAGAGAGAAGACTGAGCTGCTTTTAAAGCAAAAGGCTCTGCCAGTGATGGACCAAGCCATGTTTCTGCCTCCAAACACAACAGCACTGATACAGCCTATGGACCAAGGGGTTTGGAAGCACTGAAGAGGAGATACAGGAGGTCAATGTACAAAGGGACACCAAGAAGAGATACAATTTATTATATAACAATTATACTTGACTTATGGTTCTTGTACTGAAGCATGGTTGCATAATCTTCAAGAGAATTTGTCTAAAATCTCAGATTAAATTATTAAATTCCCTCAGGTATGAGGTCTCTTCTCAAGCAACCTTCAATGTTTCTTGGGTTTGCCGCAGCTTTCTGCTGGTGTGGTAATCATCAGTTGTTCACTTTAACAACAATTGTAAAATAGCACCCTTCACTCTTTGGAAAACCGCCTTCAAACATTGCCTCTTTTGGTGAAAGTGGTAATCACCAATCTGATGCATACACCGTTTACACGCATGTGGTCAGCATTCATCCACTGGTCCTCCATTAACAAACGGCTGCAACCAAACTACTTTGGACAGCGGTGATTCTCATTGGCAGTAAAACTAGTGGACCACTTACAAGTGGTAGGGTACTTACACCTGAGGGAATTTAATTACTAAGATATAGGTTTGCAGACTAGAATACCATTGACTGCATTGCACACCGTCATTTATTGCCTCAGAGAGTAGGTGTGTCCCCAACAGCGATCAAAGAAATTGCGCGTGGACATGCTTCGCAGATACCTCACCAGCTATCAACTACCAACCACTGGCCACCACATTCGTTCTTTGGCTGCAAAGAAGATCCAGTGAATCGGAAATGGAAATTCGCGTAAATTCCCTGCAAACCCTACCACTGAACAATAGTTGCACTAATGCAAACTACACTGAGCAAGAAGCTGTGGGAATGGGGAGGCCAAAAACGCAAAACATCCGTTTGTGCAATCAACGCACAAAGCGGTACGAGCTTGCAAATTGTTGCTCCTGCACCATCGCCGCATAGAATCGGCAAAGGCAATTCGCGTAAATTCCTTGCAAACCCTACCACGGAACAATAGTTGCACTAATGCAAACTACATATGAGCAAGAAGCTGTGGGAATGGGGAGGCAAAACCTACCACGGAACAAAAGTTGCACTAATGCATACTACATATGAGCAAGAAGCTGTGGGAATGGGGAGGCCAAAAACGCAAACCCTCCGTTTGTGCAATCAACGCACAAAGCGGTACGAGCTAGCAAATTGATCTTCCTGCACCATCGCCGCATAGAATCGGCAATGGAAGTTCGCGTAAATTCCCTGCAAACCCTACCACGGAACAATAGTTGCACTAATGCAAACTACATATGAGCAAGAAGCCGTGGGAATGGGGAGGCAAAACTTACAACGGAACAAAAGTTGCACTAATGCATACTACATATAAGCAAGAAGCTGTGGGAATGGGGAGGCCAAAAACGCAAACCCTCCGTTTGTGCAATCAACGCACAAAGCGGTACGAGCTTGCAAATTGTTCCTCTTGGACCATCGCCGCATAGAATTGGCAATGGAAATTCGCGTAAATTCCCTACAAACCCAACCACGGAACAATAGTTGCACTAATGCAAACTACATATGAGCAAGAAGCTGTGGGAATGGGGAGGCCAAAAACGCAAACCCTCCGTTTGTGCAAACAACGAACAAAGCGGTTCAAGCTGGCAATTTGTTGCTCCAGCACCATCGCCGCATAGAATCGGCAATGGAAATTCGCGTAAATTCACTGCAAAACCTACCACGGAACAAAAGTTGCACTAAGGCAAACTACATATGAGCAAGAAGCTGTGGGAATGGGGAGGCCAAAAAACGCAAACCCTCCGTTTGTGCAATCAACGCACAAAGCGGTACGAGCTTGCAAATTGTTGCTCCTCCACCATCGCTGCATAGAATCGGCAATGGAAATTCGCGTAAATTCCCTGGAAACCCTACCACGGAACAATAGTTGCACTAATGCAAACTACATATGAGCAAGAAGCTGTTGGAATGGGGAGGCCAAAAACGCAAACCCTCCGTTTGTGCAATCAACGCACAAAGCGGTACGACCTTGCAAATTGATCTTCCTGCACCATCGCCGCATAGAATCGGCAATGGAAGTTCGCGTAAATTCCCTGCAAACCCTACCACGGAACACTAGTTGCACTAATGCAAACTACATATGAGCAAGAAGCTGTGGGAATGGGGAGGCCAAAAAACGCAAACCCTCTGTTTGTGCAACCAACGCACAAAGCGGTACGACTTTGCAAATTGATCTTCCTGCACCATCGCCGCATTGAATCGGCAATGGAAGCTCGCGTAAATTCCCTGCAAACCCTACCACGGAACAATAGTTGCACTAATGCAAACTACATATGAGCAAGAGGCTGTGGGAATGGGGAGGCCAAAAAACGCAAACCCTCCGTTTGTGCAATCAACGCACAAAGCGGTACGAGCTTGCAAATTGTTGCTCCTCCACCATCGCTGCATAGAATCGGCAATGGAAATTCGCGTAAATTCCCTGCAAACCCTACCACGGAACAATAGTTGCACTAATAGAAACTACATATGAGCTAGAAGCTGTGGGAATGGGGAGGCAAAAAAACGCCAATCCACCGTAGGTGCAATCAACGAAGAAAGCGGAACGAGCTTGCAAATTGTTCCTTTAGGACCATCGCCGCGTAGAATTGACAATGGAAATTCGCTTAAATTCCCTGCAAACCCTACCACGGAATAAAAGTTGCACTAAAGCAAACTACATTTGAGCAAGAAGCTGTGGGATTGGGAAGGCCAAAAACGCAAACCCTCCGTTTGTGCAACCAACGTACAAAGCGGTACGACCTTGCAAATTGATCTTCCTGCACCAACGCCGCATAGAATCGGCAATGGAAATTCGCGTAAATTCCCTGCAAACCCTACCACGGAACAATAGTTGCACTAATGGAAACTACATATGAGCTAGAAGTTGTGGGAATGGGGAGGCAAAAAAAACGCCAACCCACCGTAGGTGCAATCAACGAAGAAAGCGGAACGAGCTTGCAAATTGTTCCTTTAGGACCATCGCCGCGTAGAATTGACAATGGAAATTCGCTTAAATTCCCTGCAAACCCTACCACGGAATAAAAGTTGCACTAAAGCAAACTACATTTGAGCAAGAAGCTGTGGGATTGGGGAGGCCAAAAACGCAAACCCTACGTTTGTGCAATCAACGTACAAAACGTTACGAGCTTGCAAATTGATCTTCCTGCACCATCGCCGCATAGAATCGGCAATGGAAGTTCGCGTAAATTTCCTGGAAACCCTACCACGGAACAAGAGTTGCACTAATGCAAACTACATATCAGCAAGAAGCTGTTGGAATGGGGAGGCCAAAAACGCAAACCCTCCGTTTGTGCAATCAACCCACAAAGCGGTACGACCTTGCAAATTGATCTTCCTGCACCATCGCCGCATAGAATCGGCAATGGAAGTTCGCGTAAATTCCCTGCAAACCCTACCACGGAACAATAGTTTCACTAATGCAAACTACATATGAGCAAGAAGCTGTGGGAATGGGGAGGCCAAAAAACGCAAACCCTCCGTTTGTGCAATCAATGCACAAAGCGGTACAAGCTTGCAAATTGTTGCTCCTCCACCATTGCTGCATAGAATCGGCAATGGAAATTCGCGTAAATTCCCTGCAAACCCTACCACGGAACAATAGTTGCACTAATGCAAACTACATATGAGCAAGAAGCTGTTGGAATGGGGAGGCCAAAAACGCAAACCCTCCGTTTGTGCAATCAACGCACAAAGCGGTACGACCTTGCAAATTGATTTTCCTGCACCATCGCCGCATAGAATCGGCAATGGAAGTTCGCGTAAATTCCCTGGAAACCCTACCACGGAACAAGAGTTGCACTAATGCAAACTACATATCAGCAAGAAGCTGTTGGAATGGGGAGGCCAAAAACGCAAACCCTCCGTTTGTGCAATCAACGCACAAAGCGGTACGACCTTGCAAATTGATCTTCCTGCACCATCGCCGCATAGAATCGGCAATGGAAGTTCGCGTAAATTCCCTGCAAACCCTACCACGGAACAATAGTTGCACTAATGCAAACTACATATGAGCAAGAAGCTGTGGGAATGGGGAGGCCAAAAAACGCAAACCCTCTGTTTGTGCAACCAACGCACAAAGCGGTACGACCTTGCAAATTGATCTTCCTGCACCATCGCCGCATTGAATCGGCAATGGAAGCTCGCGTAAATTCCCTGCAAACCCTACCACGGAACAATAGTTGCACTAATGCAAACTACATATGAGCAAGAAACTGTGGGAATGGGGAGGCCAAAAATGCAAACCCTACGTTTGTGCAGTCAACGCACAAAGCGGTACGGGCTTGCAAATGGTTGCACCTGCATCATCGCCGCATATAGAATCGGCAATGGAGATTCGCTTAAATTCCCTGCAAACCCTACCACGGAACAATAGTTGCACTAATGCAAACTAAATATGAGCAAGAAGCTGTGGGAATGGGGAGGCCAAAAACGCAAACCCTCCTTTTGTGCAATCAACGCACAAAGCGGTACGAGCTTGCAAATTGTTGCTCCTGCACCATCGCCGCATAGAATCGGCATTTAAAAATTCGCGTAAAGTCCCTGCAAACCCTACCACTGAACAATAGTTGCACTAATGCAAACTACATATGAGGAAGAAGCTGTGGGAATGGGGAGGTCAAAAACGCAAACCATCCGTTTGTGCAATCAACGCACAAAGCGGTACGACCTTGCAAATTGATCTTCCTGCACCATCGCCGCATAGAATCTGCAATGGAAGCTCGCGTAAATTCCCTGCAAACCCTACCACGGAACAATAGTTGCACTAATGCAAACTACATATGAGCAAGAAGCTGTGGGAATTGGGAGGCCAAAAACGCAAACCGTCCGTTTGTGCAATCAACGCACAAAGCGGTACGAGCTTGCAAATTGTTGCTCCTGCATCATCGCCGCATAGAATCGGCATTTAAAAATTCGCGTAAATTCCCTGCAAACCCTACCACGGAACAATAGTTGCACTAATGCAAACTACATATGAGCAAGAAGCTGTGGGAATGGGGAGGTCATAAACACAAAACCTCCGTTTCAGCAATCAACGCACAAAGCGGTACGAGCTTGCAAATTGTTGCTCCAGCTCTATCGCCGGATAGAATCGGCAATGTAAATTCGCATCAATTCCCTGCAAAATCTACCACGGAACAATAGTTGCACTAATGAAAACTACATATGAGCGATAAGCTGTGGGAATGGGGAGGTGAAAAACGCAAACCGTCCGTTTGTGCAACCAACGCACAAAGCGGTACGAGCTTGCAAATTGTTCCTCCTGCGCCAACGCCGCATAGAATCGGCAATGGAAATTCGCGTAAATTCCCTGCAAACCCTACCACGGAACAATAGTTGCACTAATGGAAACTACATATGAGCTAGAAGCTGTGGGAATGGGGAGGCCAAAAACGCCAATCCACCGTAGGTGCAATCAACGTAGAAAGCGGAACGAGCTTGCAAATTGTTCCTCTAGGACCATCGCCGCGTAGAATTGGCAATGGAAATTCGCTTAAATTCCCTGCAAACCCTACCACGGAACAATACTTGCGCTAATGCAAACTATATATCAGCAACAAGCTGTGGGAATGGGAAGGCTAAAATCGGAAACCCTCCGTTTGTGCAATCAACGCACAAAGCGGTACGAGCTTGAAAATTGTTGCTCCTCCACCATCGACGCATACAATCGGTAATGGGAATTCGCGTAAATTCCCTGCAAACCCTACC
The DNA here is from genome assembly GCA_949130485.1 of Agelas oroides. Lineage (NCBI taxonomy): Eukaryota > Metazoa > Porifera > Demospongiae > Agelasida > Agelasidae > Agelas > Agelas oroides. The sequence continues at coordinate 4,123,342 of OX422190.1, forward strand.
ACGGAACAATACTTACACTAATGCAAACTACGTATGAGCAAGAAGCTGTGGGAATGGGGAGGCCAAGAACGCAAACCCTCCGTTTGTGCAATCTACGCACAAAGCGGTACGATCTAGCAAATTGTTGCTCCTGCACCATCGCCGCATAGAATCGGTAATGGAAATTCGCGTAAATTCCCTGCAAAACCTACCACGGAACAAGAGTTGCACTAATGAAAACTACATATGAGCAAGAAGCAGTGGGAATGGGGAGGCCAAAAATGCAAACCATACGTTTGTGCAATCAACGCACAAAGCGGTACGAGCTTGCAAATGGTTG
>OX422190.1:4123860-4166360 GCA_949130485.1 Agelas oroides
CCCACAGCTTCCTGCTCATATGTAGTTTGCATTAGTACAACTACTGTTCCGGGGTAGTGTTTGCAGAGAATTTGCGCGAATTTCCATTGCCTGCATTATTCGTCGATGGTGGTGGCGGAACAACTTGCAAGCTCGTACCGCTTTGTGCGTTGATTGCACAAACATAGGGTTTGCGTTTTTAGACTCCCCATTCCCACAGCTTCTTGCTCATATGTAGTTTGCATTAGTGCAACTATTGCTCTGGAGTAGGGTTTGCAGGGAACTTGCGCGAGTTTCCATTTCCTGCATTATAAGGCGATGGTGGTGGCGGTAGAATGTGCTACCTCGTACCGCTTTTGAGCATTGATTGCACAAACGATGGGTTTGCGTTTTTGGACTCCCCATTCCCACAGATTCTTGCTGATAGGTAGTTTGCATTAGTACAACTACTGTTCAGGGGTAGTGTTTGCAGGGAATTTGCGCGAATTTCCATTGCCGGCATTATACGGCGCTGGTGGTGGCGGTCCAATTTGCAAACTCGTACCGCTTTGTGCGTTGATTGCGCAAACGATGGGTTTGCGTTTTTGGACTCCCCCATTCCCACAGATTCTTGCTCATATGTAGTTTGTATTAGTGCAACTATTGCTACGGGGTAGGTTTTGCTTGGAATTTGCGCGAATTTCCATTGCCGGCATTATACGGCGCTGGTGGTGGCGGTCCAATTTGCAACGTCGTACCGCTTTGTGCGTTGATTGCACAAACGGAGGGTTTGTGTTTTTAGACTCCCCATTCCCACAGCTTCTTGCTCATATGGAGTTTGCATTAGTGCAACTATTGTTGCGGGGTATGGTTTGCAGTGAATTTGCGCGAATTTCCATTGCCGCCATTATACGGCGATGGTTATGGCGATCCAATTTGCAAACTCGTACCGCTTTTTGCTTTGATTGCACAAACGATGGGTATGCGTTTTTGGACGCCCCATTCCCACAGCTTCTTGCTCATATGTAGTTTGCATTAGTGCAACTATTGTTCCGGTGTAGGGTTTGCAGGGAACTTGCGCGACTTTCCATTGCCGGCATTATACGGCGATTGAGGTGGTGGAACAATTTGCCAGCTCGTACCGCTTTGTGAGTTGATTGCACAAACGGAGGGTTTACGTTTTTGGCCGCCTTATTCCTTCAGCTTCCTACTCACATGGAGTTTGTATTAGTTCAAGTATTGTTCCGGGGTAGGGTTTGCCGAGAATTTGCGCGAGTTTCCATTGCCTGCATTATACGGCGATGGTGGTGGCGGAACAACTTGCAAGCTCGTACCGCGTTCAGCGTTGATTGCAGAAACGTAGGGTTTGCGTTTTTAGACTCCCCATTCCCACAACTTCTTGCTCATATGTAGTTTGCATTAGTGCAAGTATTGTTCCGGAGTAGGGTTTGCAGGGAACTTGCGCGAGTTTCCATTTCCTGCTTTATACGGCGATGGTGGTGGCGGTAGAATTTGCAACCTCGTACCGCTTTGTGCGTTGATTGCACAAACGATGGGTTTGCGTTTTTGGACTCCCCATTCCCACAGATTCTTGCTGATAGGTAGTTTGCATTAGTACAACTACTGTTCCGGGGTAGGGTTTGCAGGGAATTTGCGTGAATTTCCATTGCCTGCATTATACGGCGATGGTGGTGGCGGAACAACTTGCAAGCTCGAACCGCTTTGTGCGTTGATTGCACAAACGTAGGGTTTGCGTTTTTAGACTCCCCATTCCCACAGCTTCTTGCTCATATGTAGTTTGCATTAGTGCAACTATTGTTCCGGGGTAGGGCTTGCATGGAATTAGCGTGAATTTCTATTGCCGGCATTATACGGCGCTGGTGGTGACGGTCCAATTTGCAAACTCGTACCGCTTTGTGCGTTGATTGCGCAAACGATGGGTTTGCGTTTTTGGACTCCCCATTCCCACAGATTCTTGCTCATATGTAGTTTGCATTAGTGCAACTATTGTTCAGGGGTAGGGTTTGCAGGGAACTTGCGCGATTTTCCATTTCCGGTAGTATACGGCGATGGTGGTGGCGGTCGAATTTGCAAGCTCGTACCGCTTTGTGCGTTGATTGCACAAACGATGGGTTTGCGGTTTTGGACTCCCCATTCGCACAGCTTCTTGCTGATATGTAGTTTGCATTAGTACAACTACTGTCCCGGGTTAGTGTTTGCAGGGAATTTCCGCGAATTTCCATTGCCTGCATTAGACGGCGATGGTGGTGGCGGAAAAACTTGCAAGCTCGTACCGCTTTGTGCGTTGATTGCACAAACGTAGGGTTTGCGGTTTTAGACTCCCCATTCCCACAGCTTCTTGCTCATATGTAGATTGCATTAGTGCAACTATTGTTCCGGTGTAGGGGTTGCAGGGAACTTGCGCGATTTTCCATGCCCGGCATTATACGGCGATGGTGGTGGCCGTCCAGTTTGCAAGCTCGTACCGCTTTGTGCGTTGATTGCACAAATGATGGGTTTGCGTTTTTGGACTCCCCATCCCCACAGCTTCTTGCTCATATGTAGTTTGCATTAGTGCAACTATTGTTCCGGGGTTGGGTTTGCAGGGAACTTGCGCGACTTTCCATTCCCGGCATTATACGGCGATGCTGGTGGCGGAACAATTTGCTAGCTCATACCGCTTTGTGCGTTGAATGCACAAACGGAGGGTTTACGTTTTTAGCTTCCTCATTCCTTCAGCTTCCTACTCATATGTAATTTGTATTAGTGCAACTATTGTTCCGGGGTAGAGTTTGTAGGGAACTTGCGCGACTTTCCATTGCCGGCATTATACGGCGATAGTCGTGGCGGAACCATTTGCAAGCTCATACCGTTTTGTGCGTTGATTGCACCAACGGAGGGTTTACGTTTTTAGCTTCCTCATTCCCGCAGCTTCCTACTCATATGTAATTTGTATTAGTGCAACCATTTTTTTCCGGGTATGGTTTCCCGGGAATTTGGGTGATTTTCCATTGCCGGCATCATACGGCGATGTTGGTGGCGGAACAATTTGCATGCTCGTACCGCTTTGTGCGTTGATTGCAGAAACGCAGGGTTTGCGTTTTAGGACTCCCCATTAACACAGTTATTTGCTCGTATGCAGTTTGCATTAGTGCAACTTTTGTTCCGGGGTAGGATTTGCCTGGAATTTGCGCGAATTTCCATTGCCGGTATTATACGGCGATGGTGGTGGCGGTCCAATTTGCAACCTTGTACCGCTTTGTGCATTGATTGCACAAACGATGGATTTGCGTTTTTGGACTCCCCATTCCCACAGCTGCTTGCTCATATATAGTTTGCATTAGTACAACTACTGTTCCGGGGTAGGGTTTGCAGGGAATTTGCGCGAATTTCCATTGCCTGCATTATACGGCGATGGTGGTGGCGGAACAACTTGCAAGCTCGTACCGCTTTCAGCGTTGATTGCAGAAACGTAGGGTTTGCGTTTTTAGACTCCCCATTCCCACAGCTTCTTGCTCATATGTAGTTTGCATTAGTGCAACTATTGCTACGGGGTAGGTTTTGCCTGGAATTTGCGCGAATTTCCATTGCCGGCATTATACGGCGCTGGTGGTGGCGGTCCAATTTGCAACCTCGTACCGCTTTGTGCGTTGATTGCACAAACGCAGGGTTTGTGTTTTTAGACTCCCCATTCCCACAGCTTCTTGCTCATATGGAGTTTGCATTAGTGCAACTATTGTTGCGGGGTATGGTTTGCAGTGAATTTGCGCGAATTTCCATTGCCGGGATTATACGGCGATGGTGGTTGCGGAGCAATTTTCAAGCTCGTACCGCTTTGTGGGTCGATTGCACAAACGGAAGGTTTGTGTTTTAGTACTCCCCATTCCCACAGCTTCTTGCTCATATGTAGTTTGCATTAGTGCAACTATTGTTCCGGGGTAGGTTTTGTCGGGAATTTGCGCGAATTTCCATTGCCGGTATTATACGGCGATGGTGGTGGCGGAACAATTTGCAAGCTCGTACCGCTTTGTGCGTTGATTACACAAACGTAGGGTTTGCGTTTTAGGACTCCCTATTAACACAGCTATTTGCTCGTATGTAGTTTACATTAGTGCAACTGTTGTTCCGGGGTAGAGTTTGCCGGGAATTTGCGCGAATATCCAATGCCGGCATTACAAGGCGATGGTGGTGGTGGTCCAATTTGCAATCTCGTACCCCTTTGTGCGTTGATTGCACAAACGATGGGTTTACGTTTTTGGACTCCCCATTCCCACAGCTTTTTGCTGATATGTAGTTTGCATTGGTGCAACTATTGGTCCGTGGTAGGGTTTGCAGGGAACTTGCGCGACTTTCCATTGCCGGCATTATTGTAATTGTAATTGTAATTGAACACTCCAACAAGAGGAGCAGATGAGTATAGTTACAACATACAACGTAAGATAGTTAAGTTAAAATTGAATATTAGAGGTATAGTTGAAGAGAGGGAATTCAGTTTACACAGTAGAGATATAATAGATATCATCTTCCAGGTGACGGTTGAGTTCTGGAGCATTTCGGGCATCCCTGATAAAGGAACCACATAATCGGTCGCACTGAGAGTAGGTTTTAAGATGTTTATACCCATATATAGAGTTGTAACCAATAAAAGTATAGGCGCAGCGGGCACTCTCAGAAAAGAGGTCAGAAATGAGGCTCGAAGAAGAGCCAGAAGCAGAGGCTAGTAATTTTGCAGATCTAAATATAACAACGTTGTAAATACTTTGGAGTTTAGCAGTCGAGTGCAATAAGCCTGTGTGGGAGTGACGGGGTAGAGACCATATCTTACGGAGAAAATTATTGAATGTAACTTCAAGTGTTTTTAGCTGGGGATCAGAAGATTTCCAGAGAGCTGCACCATACAATGAGAGACAAAAGCTAGAAAAGAGGCGAGTTTTAACAAGGGAGTCACAGCAGGCAAAAAGATGTAACATACAATTAGCTTTACGACACAAATCCTTAGTAACAGAAGAAATATCTTCACTGTCGGAAAGGTTATGCGTAAGTATGTGACCAAGATGATTGACAGAGTTTCTAAGACCGAGTGACTGACCAAGGAATGTGAAACGTGGAGAGATAGCATCAGCACATTTGTAGAATTTAATAAGCTGGGTTTTGTCTGGGTTAAAGGTCAGATGATGTTGTATAGCAAAAGATAGGCAGGTATCGAGCATGTATCTAAGTGCAGAAGGAGAAGGAGCTGGGAGTGAAATATCGTCAGCATAGCATACAGCACCAACAAAGTGATGCTTCCAAAAGCAACCGATACCACAGTTTTCAAGGGCAATTAAAAGGTCATCAATGTAAACTGTGAAGAGGATTGGAGACAAAACTCCACCTTGGCGGACACCATTAGTAGTATGAAAGCAATTAGAAAAGGTCTTGGCCCATCTGACCTTTAACTGTTGGGAAGAATACCAAGATAATAGAAGTCTTGCAATAACAGGTGGAAGGTCTCTATTAAGAAGTTTCTCGAAAAGAAGTGAATGGTCGACACGATCAAAAGCTTTGGAGGCATCTAAAAAGCAACCATAAACATGAGAGTTGTTAACCAGATACTTATGAATAACATTTTTAAGTAAACCAGTGCAAAGATCAGAAGAAAAGCCAGGTTTAAACCCGAACTGAAGAGAAGATGTTACGAAGCAAGACTGAAATTTGAAAAGAAGACACCATTCAAACACTTTGCTTAAAGTAGGGGCAAGAGCTATGGGACGGTAGTTGTCTGAACAAGATGGATCCTTACCAGGCTTTGGTATGGGAACAAGGATACAATCACGGAGAGGAGTTGGGACAGTACCATGTCGAATCATTGCAGTGAATAACTTAGAAAGAGGCGTACTGAGAACATCTTTGGCATAGATGAAGTGATTGGAGGAAAGAACTGAGCCTTCATTCTTGTTGCGTTTAAGTTGAGAAATAGCATCATAAACGATTTCCTGGGTGATAAAAACAGAGGAAAGGGCAGAAGTGGTAATAGATTCCTTAACTTGGTGTTGAAGATTGGTGCGGGATGTTGTATCAGGGTCAGAATTGAGAAGTGACTCGAGCTTAGACGTGAAGATGTTAGATATTTCGATATCATTATTACAACCATCAATAATACTAGATGAAGACATAGCACCGCTGGAAGGCTTTGAAAGTTTCTTAACATGTTTCCAGAATTCCTGTGGATTAGAATGTGAGATAGTAGTTGCTAGGTTTTCACGTTGAATGTAATTCCGGCGACGGCGAAGCCGACGAACCTCATACTTGAATCTCCTCTTGCTATTCTTCTTAATCTGGAATAGGACACCAGAGGTTGGACGTCCACAATCAGACCAAACTTTGTGCCAAAACTGAGCAGATTGCTTGAGGGTATGTGCAGATCTATTCCAACCAGAGAGAGGAGCATATTGTAGACAGTGACCCTGTGTGGGGAGACAAAGGACTGCAGAGGACTCAATACAGTTAATAAGTTGGACACAGTAGCTGTCAAGATCAACATGGTGAATAGTGCAGTCAGGGTCACAACAATTAAGGATGTCATTAGGAAATTCAGGAATGCTGGAAGAAAGGTGATTACAATAAGAAGAAATATGATGTTGATTGACTTTGAACCAGTTAACAGATGGAGAGGACTGAGCATGAGAGTGATTGGGGTGACAATGACTACTGACGGAAGAATTACGGGGACAAGGAAAAGAAAGAAAGTCAGGGAGTTTGAGAAAAAAATGAAGAGGAAGATGATCAGAGAAATTCTCCACAGGATCTAGAGTAAAGACAGAATCGATTAAATTAGAGAAGTTGGAGTAAGTGAGAATGTGGTCTGGGGAGGAGAAACATGAAAAGTCATCCTTACGATAAGTAAAGTTAATATTATATAACTTGTCAACGCAAACAAGATTATGAGAACTCATGAATGAAGTGAGAGTGGTGAGATTGGAACCAGGACGGGACAAATCAGTATTAAAATCACCCGCAATAATGATATTATCAAAATTTTCAGCAGAAATGATACCATCTAATTCACCTATACTTTCAGCAAATGCAGTGTGGGATGCAACATTGGAGTAATCGGTGGGGAAATACACACAGACAAAAAGAACAGCAAAGGGAGAGTTAGTAAGAGAGTTATGCAAAGTAAGTGAGATAGCGCATAAACGTTGGGATGAGGTGAAGATCCTACGGATCACAGGGGAAAGTGATTTACGATAAAGGATGCCACAGCCACCAAAAGGGCGGCCAACAAGGATTTCAGAGGAGTCCATACCACTGACACCAACAGAAAGGAAATCATTTGAAATGTTTAGAGAGCCAAGATGTTCACGAAAAAGCCAATGCTCCTGGATAAAACAGAGATCACAAGATTGAAGAAGGAGTTTAACATAATCAGAGCCAGATCTCCATCCTCTACAATTATACGAAACTAGTCTTAAACTATTGGGTGAAGGAGTAGTCATTTTGTGGATCCATCCATAACATCACAGGTAGAGTCTCTGTCAGTCGGCACACTAACAGGATCACTGAGTGCTACCTTTTCATGAGAGTCATGTTGTGGACTGTTAGGAGATTTGCGATTGGAAGACTGACGGGCCTGAGGGGGGAGATCTTCACGAAGGTACAGCTTATATTTTTCAAAGGACTTAAGAGTAAAGCGAGCAGCAAGAAGAAGTCTTCTATCCCAGTAGTTATTGAGTTTAATAAGCAGAGGACGAGGTCGAGAGGACTCATCGGAATTCGGTTTCCGACGGCCAATTCGGAAGGCATCCTTGATTGAGATAGGTCTGCTAATGAGGTGAAGAGCAACTTCATCAATGACAGACCTAGTCACAGGGAGAGGAAGCTCTGGTACACCAAAGAGAATAACATTCGCTGAACGATCGATAGAGGTAGAGTGTGGAGAGGTGATACTAACATTAGTAGTTGTGCCAGGCTTAGAGGGGGGCTGGGAAAGGATACCACTGGCTTTATTGGCTATCAACTTAGAGAATGAAGACATAGAGGAAGTGAAATCAGATAGTTGGTCTTTCAAGGATGAGACAAGTTCATCAAGTTTTATCTGAGTGTCGTCTAGTAGGACCGGGAAATTGTCAACCTTCTTATCTAGACACGAGATAGCTTTATGGTTGGAATCCAGTCTCTTTGAGATTGGATCTGGTTCAAGGCATGGTAGACTAATGAGATGTATAGCTTCACAGTAGATGGGAGGGAGTTTGTCAACTTCATCAAGCTTGTTAAAGGCAGAGAGTATGTCAGTTAGGGTAGCTTCAAATGCATCACGTTTATCAGTGCTACGCCTAGTGTGATAAGTTACGCCAAGCTCTTTGAGCAAGTCTCCACAAAAATCCCATAAATGTTTGTGAGCATCAATAAGAGAAGGGGTATCAAAATGAGCTATAACAGCGTGTTTGAGGGTGGAGGTATCACCACGTAGACGAAAAGCTTTCACAAAAGCTAGAAGAGGACTAATAATGAAGACAGGGTTTGTAACACTTGAAGGTTGACTAATAAAGAGAGAGGGGGAGACAGACCGAGCAGGAGATTGGGATCTGCTGGTATCAATACCTAGTGAGGAAAGGTATGTGGCAATGGAGAGGTTGTTACTGGTTTTAATGGATTGCCTCCACTTGCCGGACTTAGATTTGCCACCAAGGCTTTCAAATTCGACGGGGGAAACCCATTTACTCTTAGTGGAGCAATAGATGCACTTGATACTCCCTTCTCTCCCTGTCTGCCCCCCAAGAAGTCTGTCCAGATAGAGAGATCCTTCAATAGGACCACATTTGACAAAGATTTCCCTCTGCGATTGATCAGCTAAAAGAGACTCAGATTGGTCAGTAGCCATCTTTGAACGGACTCAACAGGTTAATAAAACAGGCAGAGGCTTCAACTCACAACCCCACTGGTCAATAGTCGCAGCACAAACGAGCTGTGGAACTAGAGACTGGGGTGTTTACCTCAGTTTAAGCCTGTTTAAGCCTGTAAGATGACTTAAGCCCGAATCAGCCCTAAGAGCAGAGGGCACTAAAAGCACCTAGCACAGAATGAGATTAGTGAACCCAATAAGTTTAAAAAGATGATGGTAAAAGACGGTAAGCAGCTAGGGAGACCGTAGTAACCACAAATTCCACAATAGTAAAAAAGTGATCTAAATAGCGCTCACCCAAAGAAGGTTACCAGCAGCGTAAGTAGTACCAAGTAGAACCAGGTAATACCAAGGGGTATTCCTCCCCGATGACGGGAAGAGCACTAGGAGTGCTGTGGTTCGAGGGTTCAGCAAGTCTCTTAAAGTTCACCAAAATTCTGTAGAGGTGAGAACGTCCATATATGGTGGTGGCGGAACAATTTGCAAGCTCGTACCACTTTGTGCGTAGATTGCACAAATGGAGGGTTAGCGTTTTTGTACTCCCCATTACCACAGCTTCTTGCTCATATGTAGTTTGCATTAGTGCAACTATTTTTCCGGGGTAGGTTTCGCCGGGAATTTGCTCGAATTTCCATTGCCGGCATTATACGGCGATGGTGGTGGCGGAACAATTTGCAAGCTCGTACCGCTTTGTGCGTTGAATGCACAAACGTAGTGTTTGCGTTTTAGGACTCCCCATTACCACAGCTTCTTGCTCATATGTAGTTTGCATTAGTGCAACTATTGTTCCGGGATAGGAATTTGCGCGAATTTCCATTACCGGCATTATACGGCGATGGTGGTGGCGGAACAATTTGCAAGCTCGGACCGCTTTGTGCGTTGATTGCACAAACGGTGGATTTGCGTTTTCGGCCTCCATATTCCCTTAGCTTCCTGCTCATATGCAGTTTGCATTAATGCAACTATTGTACCGGTGTAGGGTTTGCAGGGAATTTGCGCGAATTTCCATTGCCGGCATTATACGGCGATGGTGGTGGCGGACCAATTTGCAAGCTCGGACCGCTTTGTGCGTTGATTGCACAAACGGTGGATTTGCGTTTTCGGCCTCCATATTCCCTTAGCTTCCTGCTCATATGCAGTTTGCATTAATGCAACTATTGTACCGGTGTAGGGTTTGCTGGGAATTTGCGCGAATTTCCATTGCCGGCATTATACGGCGATGGTGGTGGCGGACCAATTTGCAAGCTCGGACCGCTTTGTGCGTTGATTGCACAAACGGAGGGTTTGCGTTTTTGGTCTCCTCATTCCCTCAGCTTCCTGTTCATATGTAATTTGCATTATTGCAACTATTCTTACGAGGTAGGGTTTGGCGGGAATTTACGCGAATTTCCATTGCCGGCATTCTACGGCGATGGTGGTGGCGGAACAATTTGCAAGCTTGTACCACTTTGTGGGTTGATATCACAAACGGAGGGTTTGCGTTTTTGGCCTGCTCATTCCCTCAGCTTCTTAGTCATATGTAGTTTGCATTAGTGTAACTATTGTTCTGGGGTAGAGTTTGCCGGGAAATTGACCGAGTTTTCATTGCTGGCATTATACGGCGATGGTCGTGGCGGAACATTTTTGCAAGCTCGGACCGCTTTGTGCGTTGATTGCACAAACGGAGGGTTTGCGTTTTTGGCCTCCTCATTCGCTCAGCTACCTGCTCATATGTAGTTTGCATTAGTGCAACTATTGTTCCGGGGTAGGGTTTCCATTGCCGGCATTATACGGCGATGGTGGTGGCGGACCAATATGCAAGCTCGCACCGCTTTGTGCGTTGATTGCACAAACGGTGGGTTTGCGTTTTTGGCCTCCTCATTCCCTCAGCTTCCTGCTCATATGTAGTTTGCATTAGGTTTAGCCGTCAATCTACGTGAAATTCCATTGACGTCATTATCCGCCGTTGCAGGAGACGGATTATTTCTCAGGTTCGTACCGGTTTGTGCGCTTATTGCACAAACTCAGGGTTTACTTTATTGAACTCTCCATACCCTCAGCTTCTTGTTGATATACTACTTGCATTAGTGCAACGATTGTTCCGAGCTAGGTGGTTTAGCCGTCAATCTACGTGAAGTTCCATTGACGGCATTATCCGCCGTTGCAGGAGACGGATTATTTCCCAGGTTCGTACCGGTTTGTGCGCTTAGTGCATAAACTCAGGGTTTACAATTTTGAACTCTCCATACCCTCAGCTTCTTGTTGATATACTACTTGCATTAGTGCAACGATTGTTCCGAGCTAGGTGGTTTAGCCGTCAATCTACGTGAAGTTCCATTGACGGCATTATCCGCCGTTGCAGGAGACGGATTATTTCCCAGGTTCGTACCGGTTTGTGCGCTTAGTGCATAAACTCAGGGTTTACAATTTTGAACTCTCCATACCCTCAGCTTCTTGTTGATATACTACTTGCATTAGTGCAACGATTGTTCCGAGCTAGGTGGTTTAGCCGTCAATCTACGTGAAGTTCCATTGACGGCATTATCCGCCGTTGCAGGAGACGGATTATTTCGCAGGTTCGTACCGGTTTGTGCGCTTAGTGCATAAACTCAGGGTTTACAATTTTGAACTCTCCATACCCTCAGCTTCTTGTTGATATACTACTTGCATTAGTGCAACGATTGTTCCGAGCTAGGTGGTTTAGCCGTCAATCTACGTGAAGTTCCATTGACGGCATTATGCGCCGTTGCAGGAGACGGATTATTTCGCAGGTTCGTACCGGTTTGTGCGCTTATTGCATAAACTCAGGGTTTACATTTTTGAACTCTCCATACCCTCAGCTTCTTGTTGATATACTACTTGCATTAGTGCAACGGTTGTTTCAAGCTAGGTTTACCCGTCAATCTACGTGAAATTCCATTGACGGCATTATCCGCCGTTGCAGGAGACGGATTATTTCGCAGGTTCGTACCGGTTTGTGCGCTTATTGCATAAACTCAGGGTTTACATTTTTGAACTCTCCATACCCTCAGCTTCTTGTTGATATACTACTTGCATTAGTGCAACGGTTGTTCCGAGCTAGGTTTACCCGTCAATCTACGTGAAATTCCATTGACGGCATTATCCGCCGTTGCAGGAGACGGATTATTTCCCAGGTTCGTACCGGTTTGTGCGCTTATTGCATAAACTCAGGGTTTACATTTTTGAACTCTCCATACCCTCAGCTTCTTGTTGATATACTACTTGCATTAGTGCAACGGTTGTTCCGAGCTAGGTTTACCCGTCAATCTACGTGAAATTCCATTGACGGCATTATCCGCCATTGGAGGAGACGGGTTATTTCGCAGGTTCGTACCGGTTTGTGCGCTTATTGCATAAACTCAGGGTTTACATTTTTGAAATCTCCATGACCTCAGCTTCTTGTTGATATACTACTTGCATTAGTGCAACGATTGTTCCGAGCCAGGTTTAGCCGTCAATCTACGTGAAATTCCATTCACGGCATTATCCGCCGCTGCAGGAGACAGATTATTTCGCAGGTTCTTTCCAGTTTGTGCGCTTATTGCACAAACTCAGGGTTTACATTTTGTAACTCTCCATACCCTCACATTCTTGTTGATATACTACTTGCATTAGTGCAACGATTGTTCCGAGCTAGGTTTAGCTGTCAATTTGCGTGATTGACGGGATTATCCGCCGTTGCAGGAGATGGATTATTTCGCAGGTTCGTACCGGTTTGTGCGCTTATTGCACTAACTCCGGGTTTTTGAATTCTCCACACCCTCAGCTTCTTGCTGACATGCTACTTTTATTAGTGCAACGATTGTTCCGAGCTAGGTTTAGCCGTCAATTTGCGTGAACTTCCATTGGTGGCATTATCCGCCGTTGCAGGAGACGGTTTATTTCGCAGGTTCGTACCGGTTTGTGGACTTATTGCACAAACTCAGGGTTTACGTTTTTCAACTCTCTATACCCTCAGCTTCTTGTTGATACACTACTTGCGTTAGGGCAACGTTTGTTCCGAGCTAGGTTTAGCCATTGGCGGCATTATCCGCCGTTGCAGGAGACGGTTTATTTCGCAGGTTCGTACCGGTTTTTGCGCTTATAGCACAAACTCAGATGGGGAATCTTCCAGCCTTGTCTCGGTCTCCTCTGGGGTACCTCAGGGCTCTATCTTGGGCCCTCTCCTGTTCATCATTTTTATGAACTCTATCACTGACTTACCTCTATCCTCGGGAGCCAAACTTGTCCTATATGCGGATGATATTTTACTTTACAAAGCCATAGATTCCCCTAACGATGTTCTCCTTCTCCAACAAGACATAAACCTTATCCTCCAGTGGTTTCATGATCATGGCTTAACTCCTAATCATTCCAAGACCAAACTCCTTCAAGTCACCAGGTCAAAGACTGCTCCTGAAGTACACATCTCTATTGATGACTATCCACTCTCCCCCAGCAATACGGTGAAATACTTAGGAGTGACCCTATCCTCTAATCTCTCCTGGTCAGATCACATTAACTCGGTCTGTAAAACTGCAAAACGTCACCTGGGTCTTGTCCACCAAAAGCTGCACCAAGCATCACCCCGAGTTCGTCATGCAATTTATTGCAGTACTATCCTTCCCAAACTGGATTACTGTTGTGCTGTTTGGGATCCACACTACTCCACTGATAAGACCGCACTGAATCGAGTCCAGTGGTTTGCCAGCAGGGTCATCACACATAAATGGCATGCCAATCACTCCACCTTGCTGAATTCCCTGAACTGGCAGCCCCTTGAGATCCGCAGAAGGTTAATTAAACTTAAGGTCTGCTATAATATATACTTAATAACTACCCTTGTATACCCTCTTCTGTTTTACCCCACACCCTTATTCTGGTTTACATCATTTTCATGAATGCTCCTCAGACCAAATGCCAAGACCTACTCACACAGATTCCCTTTTTTTATTGATATTGTAATTCTTTACCCGCTGATGTAATTAGAAGTCTCTCACCCAGGTCTTTCAAGACCAAAATTCTTGCTTTGTACTCCTAACATTACCTTTCCTTTCTTTTCTCTTCCTGTATTGTATTGTATCTCTACTTTTGTGTCTCTCTGTATACTTGTCCTCTAGCTGCTATTACTTACTCCTCCTGTTATCTATTTGTTGTATCACCCGGAACGACACTTGTTATTAGCTTTAGTAGCTACCTTGTCTGACCAGTTGCACCATGCATAAACATTTTTAAAGAAAAAAACTCAGGGTTTACATTTTTCAACTCTCTATACCCTCAGCTTCTTGTTGATATACTCACCTGAAGGACACCCCTAGGCCTTCAACCCCATTATGGTTAGTACCAGTAACAGGATGGAATGTGGGATGTTATGTATAGTGACAAACAATACACACACTCTGCACTACGGTCATACATGAGTGGCGCTAGCATAGCTTTTATTGTGTGACACATAGCTGCATGGCTTTGGTGAACTCAGGGGTCGGAATATACACTATAATCATGGTACTGCCATCTCCGTTGTGAAAAGTCCAGAAAGGGTCCTGAGTGGTGTATAGTAGTCAAGAATAGTCAACAGTGGCTCAGAGGGTTCAGAAATATGCAAAGTAGTTAAGAATGATCCTGTGAGTGTTCCAGAGGTGTACATCATTCCTCCTTTCTGTTCTTCCTTCCTCCCTCCCAATTCTCAATCCTCACTCTTTCTCTCTGTTTTTTCTTTCTTCACCTCTCTCCTCAGGTGAGCGCCTATCATCCAGGAATGACAGGAGTGCAAGTGACTCGTGCACCACAGACAGCCTCCCAACATATACAGGCCAGGCCATCATACAAGAGAACAGGGGATACCAAAAAAGGAAAAAAGAAAAGACTCATGCTGCTTATCTTTAATGCATGTTTTACAGAATTATCTTGCATGTTTGTTACTATAGTCAGAAGTGTCCAGTACTGCCACAACTTGTCCCGAGATGTTCTGGGATTGCCCAGTCTTCCTGACACAGCTGATATAAATACTTGCCCAGTTTAATTGTTGTGCGTGTATGCTGCTTATCTTGCTCAACAGCTCAAGGATATGCAAGTGTGTAACCAGTCTAGCTGGTGTTGGCTGAAGCATATCACAGTGCATGTAGGTGACTATTTAACGTAAATTGTCTTTTTTCAAGCTATTGAATTACAAAACAACTTTGATTATAATAAAGTGAAAGATTGATTTCCTAGGTATAAGGATGTATTACGATGCAACATGCATAAAAAGACCAACATTCACTTAAAATTTCTTCAGGTAAAGTTCATTTGTGTCGATATATCGGCAACCTAAACTATTCGATGTGTGGAGAATAATAATTATATCATCAGTGTTTTACTTCCTAGTACATGACTGCATGGAATACATGCAACAGAAGTCATTGTAGACCTGGAATGGAAATGTGACAGAAGTCAGTACATCACTCTAACACTTCTTGTTAGTTATAAACCACAAACTATTGTACATGAACTGCCCAGCCAGTACACGTTTACTGCCACAGTTTCATACACAAATGGTGGTGAATGAAGACAACAAAATGAAAGAAGGCTGCACTGATACATCACTTACAAAACTTGTGCCTCAACTTTTGAGCAATATCAGGATGGCCGACAAATTCCACTGCTTCAGCTATTTCCTGCCACGTAGGAGGAGGGTTGACCCTTGGTAGCCATCCTTCAGTTAGCATAGCCATGAGACACTTTTGAGGATCACCACGGTGCCGTTCATCAATGGTATTCAGCAGGGCTTCGGGAATTTCTAGGTAGGTACCAATCGCTCTCCATTTGTCTGGAACACTGTTGTACAACTGCTGCAGCAGTTGCTTCTGAGTTGGCCTGCAGCCACCTGAAAAAGTTAATCACGGTATATATATAAGTCTGTATGTCATTCATGAAGTTTAGTTAGTTAAATTCATTACACAGAATGCACCAAACAGTCTATACTTTACCAGTAAGGTGTCCACTGTAGTTCCTTGCACAAGTGGCAATGCTGCTGTCTGATATTGACGCACCCTACACCGAGATAAAATACTACTTGTCACTGTTATCGCTTTAAAAACATCATGCTTGCAATTTACCATGTAACAACATCAAGTCCCATCCCATACCACATGAATATAACAGTTTATGCAACTTACCTCACTGAACCACACTTGATAGCCATCAGGAAGGTCAAACCGCTTGTGAGTTAGGGGACACTTCATATTACATGGCTTCCCATGATGAAAGTTCATGGTAGCAGGGTGAGGAGACTGATTTGTGTCTATCTCGTCTGGGCAGAAGAAGCCAACGGAATGAGCTGCCTTTCGAGAACAGTGAAGCGTTTTAGACACCTCATCTATCCCGTTCCTGATGGATTGCTGAACTTCACTACAGACACTTGCAAGAGAAAGACTACGTGTTGAAGCTCCAGAGGAAGCACAAAGTTCAATGGACAGGAAAGCAGGCAGCACCTTAAGCTCAAAGGAGTCGAACGGCCCAACAGAGAAGCAAATTTGGTCTCGGAAGATCTTGTCTTGCTCCAACCCCCACTCCAGTTCTGACTTCATTTTGTTCTGAAGTAAGTAGACCACCAATGCTCCAAACAGACCTTTCGGACAATAACCACTTTCAAATGTGACCAGTAGAGGAGGTAGAGGAGGAGAACATGCTGCACTGGTCCCTGTAGAGCTGCCCTCAGAGTGTGCAAGCACGCATGGGATGAAGTACTGAGAGGAGACACCATCTTTCTTGAGCAGTGCTACAATGTTGAGGTGTTGGAGTAGTGCAACTAGTTTTGAAGCAGGAAGAAACTCAGTTGACCTGCATGGCCAACTTCTCAAAAACATCTAGTGGGAAAATGCCTTTCTTTGTAAACTGCTCACAAAGGGCTGGAGCAGCACGGTCAAACGTGAAGGTGGCAACAATGAGGTCTGTGATCATATCAAAGACATACTGAGGGTCTTTGATAACAAAATCATGAAGCTCACTTACGTCATGGTAGTAGCGAACCACGCCAACATTCTCATGGAGGAACCTTAGAGCATCATTCATCTCATTCCGTGTCTTGATCCCACACTGCTGAGCTACACTGTAGCATCGCTCATATCTGAGAACAGGCGAGCTCATCTGCTGCATGATATTGCTAAATGCAAGCCAAGAGAAAGGGGTTCTCACTCGATAGTTGTCTCCCTGCCTTCCAATACGCTCCACAGCAGCTCGGATCTGCTACACATCCTCTTCACCTTCGGACAAGTTGTTGACAGCAAGGATCAAGCGAGACTCTGAGGCAAACTGGATCATTCCCTCCCGAAAAGCTTTAGTACGTCTAACTAGTGCTTGGAGAACACTGTCTACCTGTCGAAGATGTTCATCGGACACAAGATCCCTGTGTGTGCCAACCAAGAAAGCATTGGGATTGATGGCAACCCTTTCGTCACCTACTATTCGGAATATGCTAGTAGAAGCAATGGTAGCGAGACTCTGAAGAAGCATCTCTTGCACTGTGAGACCAGAATCATATGGTATAATGGACTTTCCCTTAGAATCAATGTACTCTACCTGATACCTTCTGTTGAGCTCCATATTGAGACGGAAGGTAAGAAAGAAGAGAGAGGGACCAGAGACAAGAATTGGAAGGAGCTCTTGGAACTCAGGCTGACCTCCTGTGTCAGTAATGTACAATGTCCAAGGCTCATCGATCAGCTCCTTCAATTTGGATCTCTTCTTTTGGAAAGCATCCCTGAACACTTCTAGTGGAGGTTTCACATCTTCTTCATCTGCTAGTTGTTGTTTTTCTGAGGACTGTGTATCAGGAGTAGAAGTTGCTTGCTTGTGCTTGCTAGGAGAGGAAGGTGCTGCTTTGTGATGTTTGGTTTTGGGAGTCCAAGTGAAGATCTTTCGAAGCAGCTCTGATACAGAAAAGGCCTTTCCCTCAAAGTGAACACTGGCGGTCTTCGACACATCATGCATTAGTGCAAGAGCTTCATCATCAATGTCCTCTAGCTCACACCAGCACAGAGTCTCGCTACCATTGCTGAGCCTGAGTTCCAAGCCCAGAAACATGCACAGTCGACTTCCTTATCTCCACACGTACAATCCTGTCAGCTACTCCAGTGCTCGCTGACACAGAGAGACGCTTTCCAAGTAGACGACATATCAAGGAACTCTTCCCTGAATGCGGTATTCCCATGAAAACACAGTGCATGGCTGTCTGGTCCAGTGATCCCTTCTCCTTCATGGCTCGCTCACAGGCAGCAAGATGCCGTTTCTCTTCTTCTTTGGGTCCTGGTTAATTAGACAATAACAAATCAGTGAGCACAAACAATTTCTTGGTGTACAGTGATGATAGGCAAGGTGGTATAGGTACATAATAGAACACGCTCAAGAGAGATGTTTTACATGTATCTACAATCTAGTGCTATGACATCATTGCTACAGCAACAATGGTTGTGCATCTCAAAAGACTAGCTATGCTAAACACAGTTGTTTCAAACTAAGGTGAGTTGTGGATGGTTCTGTGTGACCAGCTTATACAGTCACTGCAAACCTCAGACATAATGGATATTTAAGTCTAGGGCAACCATGCAAACCTAGCCTAGCCTGGTTAGTCTGAACGAAGTACCATTTTGGGGAAGAAAAAAGTGGACTTCTGCAGGACTTGAATCTGTGAACCTCCAGCTTAGTACACTGATGCTCTACCTTCTGAGCCAAGGGGCTACAAACAGCAATGATGAATCTCTACAACACAGAATTTAATTGCTTGTTGACTTTCCCATCGGACTAATTCTGTTCCAATATTCCCGGTACATTGTAAGTCACACTGTGACCCTACCAAACTAAAGCAAAGGAGGAACTCCTAAAAGATACACATTAGAATATAACCACCACTTACCAGTGGTACTCCCAACCACATACCTCTGACATATTTGGTGGTGACCGCCTTTGCCAGTCGGCGTAGCTTCATATTCTCCAGTACACTGGCAATCCTGTTCCAAGAAGGGGTTGGGTAGTGTCTCACGTAGTGGTTGATGAGGGCCTCCATCTTCTGATGGTCACTGTGATAGAGGTGGTGGATTTTCTGCTTCTCAGAGTATCGCACAAAGGTCAGACCCAGGTCCTCCCACCGATCCTCCACCCCCCTCACCACCTCCATGAGATTCTCAGTGGTGAGGGTGGGGTCAGCTGAGTGGGTAGACAAGAGGAAGAAATGTATCATGATGCAACAGTGGTGTCTGTGCAAATATAGTCGTAAACTGAAAATGGCTACTAGCTTATACATACACATCGGTCACATACAGTGTATGTGCAAGAACAATCCATATAAACATGCTATTGTTCACTTGAGATGCCAGTTTCTACAGGAGAGTCTGTAGGGAACAATGTATCAGGATGTAGCACAAGCTGAGTAGACATAATTGGAAACATGGCAACACTAGGAATCTATATACCTGTGGAAAACACATTCACTGCAGGTATGTGGTTTCTACCATTTTGTATATATTAACTTCACTTGTAGCTCAGTTTCTTTTGTAGCTACACATACGTACTACACAACTCACTCTCACTATGGCACAAAAACTGACAACTCCTCAATAGAGTATAGTCTAGCACATACACACAAGGTATGAGTGTGTTGTGGATAGTGATATAGAAAACGTCCACACATGTAGTAACTGACAAAATTACAAAATGAAATGCCATGCTCCTTCGTGATGTGCATAGCTTTGCAACACCCAGTTGCAAATAGGTTGTACCACATCCATCAACCTCAATGCTGACATTATGAGAATATACACGTACGTAACATAATCAGTTGGGATGAATCATGCTCCCCCCCCCATCGCTTGCAGTGGGTGTGGCTGGTACGTACAAGGAGTGTCAACTTAGAGGCTAGCAAGCAGAACTGAACCCCTCTCCATACCATGCCATATGCACTGTTTCTGCAAGACTACGAGTTTGTCATGCGTGTCACAAAGTATGAGTATCAGTGTACACTAACAGTCATTATATCGCCCATGGCAACCACAATGCTACACCTGCCTGTCTCTGAGATGACTCACATTCCGTCTAGTCTCATACCCAGACTCCTCACACCACTTCCAGTGGTCCGGGTACAAGGCTATACAAGACTTGTGAGGTTAAGGTATCCTCAGACAGACTGACAGAAGCGGCTGAGCTGATGCAGATATATTATATATTTAACACTACTGTGAATAACACCAATATCCTCTCTCTATGTACGTACCTTTTGGTAAGTACTTTGCCATCTTCTCCAATGCTCTATCCTCTCCTTTAAAGTAGAGTGCACGGCCGAGATTAGTCCAGGAGGGAAATGGGTGTAAGTTGACCCACCACTCCCCAGCCGCACAGCTCTGCTCCTTGCCAGTAGTATAGTGTTGGGTGATCCTCTCTTGTATGGCATCTGGGATAAAAATACGATAGTCCATTGCAAGCTGCCTCCAGTCTTCCACCATCTCCATTACTGGTCCAATGTTCTCCACAGTCAGGGTTGGATCTGAGGGGTTGAGACATACAAACAGAAGTGAGGATAAGCTGGTGTAGGTGGACACTGAATACATTTTGCAACTGTTATGTGTACAAGCTCAACACCAGTTACATGCTTAGTGTGCTCACAGACAATTATATGCTGCGTCAGACCATTCTCAGTATATCTCAGCCATGAGGGTCAACCCAGGTGCATGCACTTTACACAAGATCAGTTGGCCACCATGAGAACAATACACTGACATTTGTGTTCCTGTACAATAGTACCCACTAATGAGTCACTAAATAGCTACTTACATCACTGTGTGTGTGTTGATACAGGGAACACAATAAGTAGTTAATTGACATAATGAGCATTAAGTACAAAGTAATGAAATTGTCACATGTCATCTATGATTTGGAAAGGTATCTGCTACTATGGTGGTTGAGGCATGCCAAATTACTCAACTACTGGTTGCAACCATGCAAGTTTGTTGAGTAAGGGTTAAACTTGAAGAAACAAGATCTCACAGTTTGTAAACATGCAACCCTCCCAATACAAAACTAAGGAGGTATCAGAGCATCACATAGGAATTGTGGCACACAAACGTGTACATCTTTACATGCATGGTTGCAGTAACATTAGCCAAATGAGGTTAAAGAGAACAGTGTATAAATAGCTATGTGCCAATCTCACCGTTACCCACTAACTTCAGGATGACTCACCCCGTGGTGGTTCTGCAAATCCTCGAATGGGATCTGCCACTGTGATATCACCAGCCTCATCTAGTGACCAGACTAGTCTCCTCCATGATGGTTGTGAGAGACCTCTACTCTCCAGCCACTGCTGCACTACAGCTTGAAGCCTATCTTCATTACAGTTGTACTTCTTCTGTATTGCATCAAGCTGTTTGGTAGTATTCAGATAACCAAGCAACCACTCTCCCACCATCCTCCAGTTCTTCACCCCCTGTACATATTTTAAGACAATGTCCACAGTGAGTGGAGGAGCTGAAGTGGAGACAGGAATAGTCAGTACATAACATGTTGTGTCACCATCACAATACAATGTATTGTCCTTTGTCATCTGTGAACAATGTCTGTCCACACTTTGTCAGACCTGTATTCAACTTGTGTTTTTCTAAAGTATATTTTCTCCTAAATTCATGCAGATGCTGCAGTTCGGCAGTGGTCTTTTACTCTCACTCTCAGCTGAACAATGAATTTGAGTACAAAAAACCTTCACCCCACTTTTCCGTACTGCAAGTGACAGAAAGCTGGGTAGGGGCTGGGCACAAGGCCCACATCAGTAACTGTATTTATGTGGCCTCATTCTAGCGCCGCTTCAAAGCATTTCAAAACATGTTTACCCTGTTTTATATCTTGCCTGAAGCGGAAGCTAGTTGAGGGAACATCGGCTGTTATCACCAGCATTTTATCATCAACAAGGTTTTTGAATCTGAGATTAGAGTTAACGCTCTGGAGACAAACAATCCTCTTTCACAAATGCGGTACTTATGTGAAGTGATAAAACAAATACATGTACCACTCTGGGTGAGACCCTTTTGGTCCCAAGAACTGCATCTGAGATACTGCACTCACTTCAGTATTATAGTTTATAGGATGGTTAAACCAAACCTGTTTTGAGAAACTAAGTATAGTTTTCTGTCACTGATTATCACAGATGGAGAAGTGACTTTTGAGGGGGTTTTTGTGTGCTACGCAGAAATTTGAGTGTGGCCAGCCGGACTGCAGTATTGACATCCAGCTTTCAGAGAAATACTCCACTAAAGTAACTCACTCAGATACTTATGATGCTGTCTACCACTGACTTTTTACACCACAGCAGACATCCAGACTCAAAATCAAGTGTTTTCCTCACAACTCAAATACTGGGCATGTAGTGTAAGTTGTCTTCCAAGAGCTAACAATCTGAAAATCTGTTTTCCTGATGATTTTGTTAAAAATAGATTCATTGTGCACACACAAATCCTTCAAGAGTCATCAGATCTTAGTTTGCAGACGAGTACCAGGAGCTTATGAACTGCTAGCTCCTGCATGCTAGTACTTTCTGGCTGTTTGGGCGTCTTACAGGTAAGCAACGTAGTGCTAGTTTTCACCATTATATACACTGTCTTCTGCATGAGACATCAGAAGAATACAAACACATGTTAGATTCGGTACCAGACCCTGAAATTTGAAATGGAGGGTCTGATAAACAGACTGGGGTGGAAGTGTACCAAGCGGGAAGGCTTTTGTGTGTCTGGTTCAGCAGAAAACTCTACTGGATACGGAAGGTTCAGCAATTATTAAAAATTCTGCAGTGTACACTTCCACCCCAGCCCGTTTACCAGACCTTCCTTTCAGCTTTTCTGGGAACGAGACTAAATACATGTGTAGTGCCTCCGACACAAGATGTACAAATGCCTTGGCTGGCAAGTGTGGTGCAATGCAGTATAGTCTCACAACCCAAACACATTCTGTTCCACAGTAAACAAGTACTTCCAGGGTTGGTGCTGTGGAAGGAGATAGGTCTGCCAAGACCAACACAACTGTCACTAAGCTTAGCTCCTTGCGAGTACTATACCTTCCTTCGTCGTTAGTGCATGGAGGAAGAGGACACACGGGTCATTTCCTCCTAGTTTTGCGAAGTTAGACTTTCGAGTGTACGAGTCTGTCTTCGCGAAACCGGCTATAATTTCCCTCTTCCCAATACGTGGCCACGCCCACCACCCCACTGGCTAGCAGATCACTATCGTTACCTTCAACTGTTTCCTCCTTTCCTCTCAACGTGCTCATCTTGTTGCCTTGAGGTGCCTGAGAAGCAAATTCCAAACAGATTTCACTGCGGGGTGAGTCACATCATAACGTTTGCGTGCGTGGGTGTGTATTTAGTCTCGTTCCCAGGCTAGGGTGTGGCAGCCTTGCGGTCTCGTCTCGTTCCTTGCAGACTTGGAACTGGACTGACTGCAATGTGTTCGAGGCCAAACTAGCCTCGTTCCCAGGCCGTTCCCGGCTCCAGTTTTGATCGCTTGCAGTATAATCTCGTGCCCCGCCCGCGCGCGCCTCCCGGCGAGAAACGGTCTGGTGAACGAAGTCGAATTTCTTGGGCTTATTACCCAAAACGGGTAATGACCAATGAGATCGCGAGATCGGTAATTATTACGTAGCACTTCCCTTACAACAGTAAAATTTGTTAATCTCCATTCGAGTATCCGTACCTTTTTTGAGCGGGTTGGCCGCAAAATGTTTTGATCGTTGCTAGGTTACAATGTTGCAAAAGTGTGCGCTAGCCCAAGAAATTCGACTTGGTTCACCAGACCGTTTCTCCTCGGGAGAGGGTGGGGTCTGGGGACGAGACTAGGGAAGGCCTGGGAGAAAGAGTCACGTGCGTGACGTCAGGTAGACGTGAGGGGGGCGGTGCCCGATCGTTGTAACTCACAGGGGTTCACTAAGTTCACCCAACTCCATGTGGTGACGTCATAAACTGTAATGTGCGCATTGCGCGCGCAGAGCGCCATGGAACTGGATCCAGACATGTAGCACATTAGTCCCGCAAGCCACACCTCTCTGCGAAGGGCTAGATCCTCGAGTCGAGTTTGAGTTGCTGGAGGGCATGCAGCAACAAAACACCAGTTGAACAAGACATCAGGTAGTCTGTATTGTATTCAAAGAGATTGTGCAACTTAATTTTATAGCAAGAAAATTATGTAGCTAATACTGGACTCGTGTAAAAAAAACCCAACAGGTTCAGTCAGTATTTTAATATTGAGTACTGTGATCATGTTCGTCCCTAGCTTGTGAGCTAACCTGTTACCTACTAAAACTAAGACTTTCCTACTAAGACCAAGGGGTAGTCACATGCCGTGTGTTCAAGCGTTTGCGACTGGGATCAAGGTTTTTGATTGGCAAAAAGTGTGCTTAATTGCTTGATCGTTCCCTTCTGTATTCTTGATCCTTTGATTTGAGCAGTTCAGAGGTCACCTTGATCAGCCCCCAAAAAGGGCTTTGATCACTTGATTCAATTTTGATCCCGGTCGCAAATGCTTCTACATGGGACATATAAGTGACTACCCCTTGTAAGACTAAGGTCCCAGTTAGACAGGATTCCTCATGTTTTTGCGGGTTGCTATGACAAAGTGTAGCCTCCTTCCCAGACTCTCAGTGTATCCTCACTTGATTTATTGCAAGCTTATTAGTGGAGCCCGGAAATGAGTTAGGCCATGTAGTCATGTACCCATCGTTGGTTGCTTGCTGTTTCCAGAGCAGAAACTGCAAGCAGCATATTAAAGTTGGATAGAAACCAGGATAAGTGTCTTAGCATCAGGCTTATGTAGCCTCGTTCCCAGGCCTTCCCCATTTTTACCTTCCGTTTGCGTTCACAATAATACACGGGAGCGGAAGACCAGTGTTTTTACCTTCCGTTTGTGTTCACAATAATACACGGGAGTGGAAGACCAGCTGGTCTTCCGCTCCCGTGTATTATTGTGAACGCTGGTCTTCCGCTACCGTGTATTATTGTGAATGCAAACGGAAGGTAAAAACGGGGGAGGCTGGGAATGAGGCTAAGGCTTATGCTAGTTTAAATGTCTGTGGAGCAATTTGACACACACTGTACCCCAAATGAGAACATTGTCATGGAAACTGGGGGCAGAGAGGCTTTTGTGATAGGGAGGAGCAAGGTAAAATTAAAGAAGATGTAAATGTTCTTCAGCACTAAACTGTCGGCATTTTGAGATCAAGATTTTAAATGCAATTATGACATTCTTTGTGTAGTAAGCAACCATTACACATGACAAGACATGTCCCTCAGAACATGAGACATTTGTGAGAGTATGGCAATGAGACTACTTTGGGAGTACACTTCAACAGATTGCACTGTGCATGATTCAGTTTGCAAGAGCAGTTTTCTCTGAAAATAGTGTATGTACACTAGAGTTCAGTATTCTTGTTAAAAAGTTGCACATCTTTGGACACAATACAGACTCTGTGATTTTTCTGGTGTTTTGTTTTGCTGCATGCCTTCCAGCAACTGTTTTGCATGACTTGCTGAGGGACAAGTTTTTAGTATCTTAAATAATGCAGTCAAGTGAAACCGTACCCCAAGATGCTCACACAAAATTTGTTCTTGTACTCAGATTGTAGTACACATTTAGGTCATCACATGCAAACTAGAACTTACTATAAAAAATCTGCACATGGCTCATGATCACTAGTATAGACTGGTGAAGCTAGACCTGAGCGTGAAAGACTAGGCTAGTAAGTCACACAGCATGTTACTGAGCTAGCTGTTGCACTCACAAAGGCATGAGAAAAGTACTGAAGCTCTTCAGGTCCGGAAATTATGCTGAATTTAGTTCACAGAGTTACTGTAAGTATAAAACTACGACCCGTAAAACTATAGCAAGCTGTAAGTGAAAGTTTACCTCACAAGGGACTTTATACTGAGCTTCTTCCAATTAACATGTCTGGATCCAGTTCCATCTTCGATCCGCGCGCGCAATGCGCAAGGAATAAACATTACAAATTGTGATGTCACCACATGGAGTTGGGTGAACTTAGTGAACCCCACGTCTACCCGTGGCCGTACCCTCACGTCTACCTGACGTCACGCACGTGACTCTTTCTCCCAGGCCTTCCCCTCCGTTTTTATTAAGGCCAAACTCAACTCGCCAACGATGGGTAAAGTAACCGTTTTCGGTGCGGACGGATGTGCAGACTGTAGGAAGGCAAAGGAACTGCTCTCAAGTAAAGGTGTTCAGTTGCACGAGATATCCCTCACCAAGAACCCAGACTGGAGACCTCTTCTGTTCATCCTCGCCGAAGGTAAGCTTGTGGTTTCCGTGCCATTTCATGATTTTGCCTATCTTTACTAATTCCAGTTTGCAAACTTTCTGTTCTAGACCTTTGTGCCAGTTGCTTCACTCTATTCCACAAAAGTTTGTATTGAATATTTGATTTGCAATAGGAGTTCGAAATTTGCATATAATTTGTCACATCACAGCAGGTTTCTGCAAATTGCCAGAAAAAATGAGACAAACACCTTGTGCACATATTATAAATGTGCACCGAGGGGCCTGACACAGGAGAAATCGGGTGTGTCATCTGCTGAAATTGCAGAAATAGCCAAACAATCACAGCAGAATCAGCTTTGACAAAATTTGAAATCTGCATGGATTTGCTGTTGATATCAGAAATCATAGGCGAAATCATGTGATTTCAAAATCTTGTGATAAATCCCATGTCTCTCAAACGAAGGTTCCAACACGAGAAATCTCGTACACCATCGGCTGAAATCACTGCAGAAATCAGCCTTGATAAAATCAGAAATATGTGCAAAATTGCTGCTGAAATCAGAAATCACATGATTTCGAAATCTTGTACGCTTCAGAGGTTCGTGTCAGACCCCTCAATGTGCACCTTCTTGCCAACTCTCTCCCTGCTTTCATTCCATCATCTCTTCATACACCCAGGCAGGACAAATCCCCCTTTGGTCTTCTTCAATGAGCGTCTGATTGGAGGATCTGATGACCTCCAAAAACTGGAGGACGAGGGAAAGCTAGACCAGATGATCAAGGAGTGTCTGGAGTCACCTGACCCTGACTTCCCTCCACCCTGCCGCAAACCAGAGGGCATCGAGTTTGTGAAGGTGAGACCCACACTGTGATATC
This sequence comes from Agelas oroides, assembly GCA_949130485.1. Taxonomy (NCBI): domain Eukaryota; kingdom Metazoa; phylum Porifera; class Demospongiae; order Agelasida; family Agelasidae; genus Agelas; species Agelas oroides. Next base: position 4,150,837 of record OX422190.1, read on the forward strand.
ATTGTAGTGTCAGATATCATGTAGCTACACATCTACACTTTCAAATTGTGCTGCCACTCTGAAGAAAATTTGTTTCAGTTGCAGATGATGAAATCCCAGGTACAAATTACAGTGCACAATTTACCTTTTACCTGTGCAAATTACTGTTCGTGGTTACTATGGAATGGGAGACCAGCAATCAGTATACCTACTAAACAGTATTGAGGGATTGAAATCTTTGTACATGTACATTACCACCTAACTAGGTATATACCCTCCATGGTGCAATCACAAATGTTTTATCAAAATGACTTTGACACTGTCTGTGCCTTTGATTCCCCTCCCTCCTTCTCCACCTCCTCTTTTGTGTTCTTGCTCCTTTCTATCTCCGACCTCCCCCTCCCTCCTCTCTCCCATCCTCACAGCTGATCCCCAAAGAGGTTCGGGAGAAATGGCAGAAGGAGGTGGATGGTTTAGATGCCAAGTTGGGGGGGACACCCGAGAGATCCATTGAGCTCATGATCATATCACTGGATACACCAGATTACATGACGTCTGTTTGTTCTGCAGGTACGTACATGTGTGCTTGTGTGAGAGTGGTAGGTAAGGAAGGAGATAAGATAGGAGGAAAGGTGGTAGGGTAGGAGGGAAGGTGTGCTTTAGGTATGTTACTGAAATTGCCTGTTACTCCAACCAGTGTAACCGCTCTGTAGTTAAACAACCAATTTTATTGGTAGAAATCAAGTAGGCATAAACACACATACAAGCCATGCACTCTCCACTACTGTACTGCATCAGCTGTCTGAATACCCAGGTACATACCCATGGACTCTTACTATAAGGCGTAAATATGATAAGGACGAATCTCATTGTGCAAATTACTCAATATTGGTAAGAAAGAATTTACTCACGTAGTTGGAAATGTGTATCTATGGTATCCACTAAACTGCAATGCTACAACAGTGAACCAAGGCCTAGATTGCCATATGATACACTTACGGAGATGCCTGTTATCATACATGGGAACTGCAATACATATTTGTGTATGTTCAAGCATGCAGGTGTTTAATCAACAATGCAAAGCTTCAGTGAAGAGCCTCTTGTTTCTTGCTCTCAATCATGCACTCTATTTCTGTCTACAGGTCCAGCTATGGCAGATGACTTTCAACCTGGTATTCAGGGTATCAAAGGTCACGAGAGCACCTGTGATATGATGTTCTGTCAGGTGAGGCAGTCACTAGTGTCACAGCTACTGACAGTCAGAACTGCCCGCCATTGTAATATATATTACCATTTCCCTAGTTTACAAAACAAACTTTCAACTTGAGTCTTGAACAAACTTTCAATGTTTAGAGCACCATCTGTTTTGTCTAACTGATACTACAAACCACAAAAGGGAAATGGGGTCAGATCAACTAACTTGTGCTGATGTGTGACAGGAAGCATTGTACCAATGTACAGATTATCTGTTCATTTGCTTGTAGAGAGCATCACTGTGCAGTGTTGTGGTGTATGCTGGAACAAAGCCTCTCTTCTTAAAATAAACACAGTTATGGATCTCATAGCTCAGTTATATATTCTTGTGGGACTAATGTAGGTACTTCCCAGTTTCCAGTTTGTGTTCAACCAGCAGTACATGTATCAGACACACAGAGAACATAGATACCGTACTGATACATGTCTGGTGGTGAGAGTCAGACTTTTCTCTATCCCATTGCAATTTGATTTGAAGTGAGGTTTTTGTTTGCTTGTTTGTTTGTTTGCTTGTTTGTTTGTTTGTTTGTTTGTTTGTTTGGGGGATGGATTCCAAGATCCAAAACACAAAGTTCAAACTGTTCTACTAATTGGGCGAGCGTGAGCGAGCCCCACACTAGTGAGTTGAATCGAGATTTTTCATCGAATATTATTATTATCTGTCGTACGTCGTTCCGTATATTCTTGATGCTGTAATTTAACGCGATAGCTGCGGGCCGCGTGCGGACCTTAAGTAAGATTTTCGTACAACTTAGCAGCCAGCTAGCTCCAAGGTGACTTTGAAAGATGGCACTTATGAAAGGCAGCCAGGAATTGCAGCCGGAGCGTGCGCACATATTGAACAAAGGATAGCCTACAGAAGTTGTGTTTGCAGCGACATCCAGGATAGATGGCTGGAGCGTGAGTATCTACTATACAGAGGAGGTCGGACATGGTTGACCTTTGCTAATTGAAACAACTGAGGTCACACTAATTGATCTTGGATATTGCAAGGTAGAAAGTGTTTTTAGCTTTTTCTATGACTGGATCCAGCCTTGAACCCTGATTTGAAAACTGGGGCCCACCTCAGTGAAAGTCGAGAGAGCTAGTCTGTTGAGATACGAAAAACCAATTAGTGTGACCTCAGCCATTTTAATTAGTAATGTTCAACCATGTCCGACCTCCTCTGTCTACTACATGTACGTATACAAGGGCTATTAAACAGTTGTGTAGAGAGGCTGAAAGCAGAAAGCGGCAGAGACCCTCCTTCTATCCATGGCTGATGGATGGCGAACCCCATCTGCTACATCTCTTAGATGCCTCAAGTAAGGACTATGCGCGACAAGCCAGGCTGTGCTTAGACTTAGCCTACAGTTAGCCAGAGTAAATGCTTAGGTTGCACTAATGGTTGCATTGTGGTACGGTTGGTACCACCCCATGACAAGCTAGTCTCTGCAACCATCTTCTCTAAGCTGTTAAGCACTTTTGTAGAGAGTAGAGTGACAAGCTTTGTTCAGCTACATGCCACGCCACCTGTGTGCTGTGATGTGAGACTTCACTAATTCAGCCTTTGATATAAGTTAAAGCTGTGTATTGCTTGCTCACGCTCGTCCCACAATGTTCTACATTCTCCTAGTTACATGTACATGGTGGGCCTGGTGTTCTTGTTTCTGGATTGTACGTAAATTATAGGTTTTCATACTGAAAACACAAAGTTCAAACTGTTCTGGTACACGGTGGGCCTGGTGTTCTTGTTTCTGGATTGTACATAAATTATATATACGTGATTGTCCGTGCTAATTTGAAGTTGATTCACACATGTGCAAGACTGGTGGTTCCATACCATATTAGACACGCCCATTGCATATTAAAATTTGTACAGGTTGCCATGAAGAACAAGACCTCATTGTTGGTTGATGATCTCAGCAAGTTTCCCATGTGTGCCAAGAATGAGGATGTTGTCAACTTTAACTTCTGCTACTATGTGGGAGCACCTTGGTTTGTGGGAAACCTCAGAGGTAAGAGTTCTGTGAAACAGCTTTAGCAAGTTCCCCCTGCCTGATACTGAATTAGTTAGAAGTAATGAAAGCACAAAGTAAATGGCTCATCCTAGAGTGGGCTAACCGCTGTAAATAGTAGTTGATCTCCTCAGACATAGTTCATGCAGTTACTAGAACTGCAATAAGCATGTGACTGACTGTTACATTTAGCCACAAAGATAATATGTAGTCATGTGGTTAAGTTGCGTAGCTATACCTAGCCCATTTTCCTTGCAGTTAACTGCTTGGCCTGAAACCTGCCATCCTGGGCCTAAGGGTGCACACACTATAAACATAATGCATAATGCACGCACGCACACACACACAGGAACAGTCCTTGCATTTGAGAAAGAGCCCAACATCCTAAAGGAGGAACACAGGGCAGTAATGGAAGCTGTCAGAGATGTTGCAGAGAAAGATTTCAAGGAGTACCTTGCCACCCATTGACATTACTGTTGCTGCCAGACTATGGTCATTAAAATCATTGCCTATTGCTTTGCTGAATGCTATAAAAATCATCACTGCACAATCATAATCCCCAAGTGGGAGGTGTTTCCTGTTTGTTTGTTTGTTTGTTTGTTTGTTTTTTTGACTAGCAAATCAAAACTCTTGAGTATCTATGCATTTTTATAAGCTGCTGCTTCAGTCTCCACAAAAGATTGGAACAACCGATATACATCTTCATGGTCAGATTTTTTTTTGACTTAGCCAGTTAAAACCGTTGGAAGCATAGCAAGTACATGCAGTATGCTATGACCTGACAGTATAATATTATGTACACCATGGCATATGTTCACAAGGGTACTATCATTGCATAGAGAATTACAGCAGCCTAGGTGCATGGCAAAAATGGGATCAAACCATGCATGCAGAAGGTTGCACATGTTGATGTCATGCATGCACATTCTATAACATCTTAACCCAACACTCATGGAATTTCGTTCACATGATTGTACAGAAAAATATTTCCATGGATTGTCCTTTTTGTGTACCTTTGTACCCTATTGTTGGCCTCATGTTTGTTTGGCTGTAGATTTTGTGCTTGCATGGTGATTCCGTTGTTCGAGCTACACCTTGTTCTCTAATATATAATAAAGTTTGGGTCGATTCCTGCTTCCTGGCTCAGCCGTGGCTACATATATCTTGATACATCGATTACAATAACACTTCTGGATTTATTAATAGTTCCTCCTAAGATAATCAATATTGTACATCAAAAAACTCATAATACACACAGGTCAAGTTGCTGATCTGAATCATGTACTTAGGTGCAAGTACCACTTCATCACTTCAGCAGCAGTTGGAAAAACTGCATTCGTATTCAGTCCCTCCGTTGGAAGATCTGGAATGATAGGCATCATTCGCTGGTCTGCCTTTTTAATCTGATTACTTGAAAATGTGAGCTCTGTTAATGGCACCCATTGCCAACTGGGGTTCTCCTGATATTGTTTGCATAGTCTCTCATCAGTAGGATAAATGTGAAGTGCAATGGCTATCTGAGAAGCAGGAACTCCTTTCGTCAGGTAATATGACCCTGCAGGAACAGAAATAGGTTTTCCATCTTTTCCAAGTGGAGGTTGGTCTGTCTCATCTTTAAAAATGACTCCTTTCTGCTGTTCCAAGCTCATGTCAACCTTCAGAACCGATGGAAACATCTGTAGTTCAACTCTTTTTTCCTTCTGTTTTAGGAGGGCTTGAAAGTGCTCTATGTATCGCTTCACCGTAAACCACTGGCTGGTCAAGAATACTTTCCCCTTGGAATCGTCCACAAAGAACGTCTCCTCTTTCAAGGCTGATATTCCCTTACCACGACTACTAGGCTGCAATCCTTCCCTTGAAATACTCTCCAAGTTTCCTTCAGGTGTGACATGGTAGAAGGTAACAATCACATCTAAAAGGAAGAAGCACAGTAAATCACAATGCAGTGTAGAAGTAGCATTGTGCTTATACATAGACAGTAGTCCTAGAGGGTATTCACATGACGTAATCACTTTTAAAAATATGAAAATATACCAAGGAAAACGGAAGACAGCTGCCATGTTGGATTACAATGAGATGGTATGTGTAGCTTCTATGGCGATCTCGGTGAATACAAAGGAACACTTAAAATGCTTCTACGGGTAATATGTGTTGAATTACGCGAAATACCACTGCTCAGTAAATTAAAACGAGATAAATTAAGCTTATCTGTGAGGCCAGTTCATTTTCAATTGATACCACATATACTGCCATGTATAAAGCTGTACTCTAAGATGGCGGCAAGAGTTTTAGTATACGGATGTGCACAGTTTTGATGACCTTGGTGAATACCCTCTATAGGGGTCTGGACCCTTTCACTGGGAAAACTGGGGCCAGTTGATATAAAATGGTCAATATTAATGGCAAACTTATCACAAATAGCATAAGTCTTGGCACCCAAAAATCTGCAAGCTGGCTATCTGTGATGACAAGCCATTCGATTGGTGCGACAACATGCATGCTTTATAATTAGGATTTTGAGAGTGTCCAGATCCTATTTTTCAACAAGGCCACAGGGCGCACGCAAAAATTTTGGTCTAGGGGTGAGACTACATGTACATAGACCGAGAAACTAGGGGCGTACATAGTATATACCTTCCGTAGGTATATATAACCTATGCTCTAGAGGGAGGAAGGTGGGGCATGTGCCTCCACTTTGCACTGTAAATTATCTCACTGGGAATGATACAACTTTTGATACTTGTTGAAAAATGTATATTACAATGTTGTATTATAATGCAAAGTGGAGGTACGTTTCACCAAAAGCAAACAGAAAAGGTAACAGGAAGTGGCAGGCAAATTCAACTCCACATGAAAGTAGAACCAACAACAGCAATTACAAACAGAAAACATGTTATAGTTATAGCACGATGCCAGGGGGCAGTAAACAGACCGAGTTCATCTGTACATGTGCAAGTGTTTACGGTAACTTCAATATTATTTACATACAACTGTGTACTATAGTATAGCAATGTAGTGGACTGTAAGGTAAAAATACATGGAGAGGGAATTAATTTCCCTTGTAGCCCTCAGGGAGGGAAATTTAATTATCACAGTTAAACCCCACCTGTTGTATAGGCAAAACTATACTAGGTGGGATATATGTACAATCAAGCCACATTAGACATTGCTACCTGCCATAGTTTTGCACTATGCTCGGGTCAGGCCAGTCTTCATGAACTTCGAACCTCCCACGCATGGGAATGGGGGTATACCGGCTGTTAGTCGGTATAGGAACGAGACCTGAAACAGACGCTGCCAGTAGTCTATTTTCATTTTACACTTGAACTTGAAGCAAGAATGAGACCAAAGGTCCATCTCCTTTTCTGCGCACTTTGTGCGTGCGTCCTACAGGGAGCAAGTAAGTTACGCTGATTTCAGGTCCTGGTCATCTAACGATCGGGCTTGTGGCGGAGCCTGCCCCTCCCCCTTTTGAGTAGCTACACCCCTTGTTTATACATAAACAAGCTTGAGTAGTTGTCAGTTGTTAGCAATGTGTATGTGCACAGTAGAGTCAGCAAAGTAACTCTTGACAATCAAACTATAATACCTCAAATTTAGTACCTCAAAAATGTACTGTGGATTTGGCCTGCTACATGTAAGCTTACGCCCATTTTCAATCTACTTGACTCCAGTATCGGTTCACATACCAGCTAGCTCAGCATAATTAAAATGCCTCCTTACGCTATGTACTAGCCAACAAGGGTCTAGTGACATTGCCTCATGGTGCTAGTTTCTAGCTCACTGGAGTGGAGAACATTACGGTCCATTTCAAGAACGTCATTGTGGTATGCAATGAGAGAGTGATGTTTGTCGGACTTTTCACGTTGGATTAAAATTGTTTCAATAACTGGTGAAAAGTCCAACAAAGCATCACTCTCTCTAGTCTCGCAAGCCACACCCTTGACAGAGCTGAGGAAGGGTCTGGTCACGCTGCAACCATCAAGTTGTCGCCACAGCAGAGGAAGGGTCTGTCATGCTGCAACCATCAAGTTGTCACCAAGGAACGCAATTATTGAACATAGCGGCTAATAATAAGATGCTGAGATCCGCTAAACACGTGACGTAATTGTTACTCCATGACAACTGAGGCGATCTACGAAGAGCGCGGATCTGATTGGTTACATCAAGTTTCTGTCTGAGAAGGGTGTGGCTTGCGAGACTACACTCTCTCATGGTCCATTTCTTTTGGGACTCATCCTACTCCAATCCAATATGGATTAGGACAACACAACCCAATAATGCTTTCTCCTGCTCCAATTGGGTATTTAGAGTATAATGTATGTGCATGTGTCCATTCTTGTATAAAAATATGGAACACAAACTTCTCCCCAAGTACTGTAACCAGAGTATAACTTTCATTCGATGAAAACAAGTCTATTCTACCAGTAGTCTTGGTACCAGACCAAAGGTTTGGGTCTGGTACTGAGGCTATTCTACCAGTAGTCTTGGTACCAGACCCAAAGGTTTGGGTCTGGTACTGAGGCTATTCTACCAGTAGTCTTGGTACCAGACCAAAGGTTTGGGTCTGGTACTGAGGCTATTCTACCAGTAGTCTTGGTACCAGACCCAAAGGTTGGGTCTGGTACTGAGGCTATTCTACCAGTAACTGTTCTTTTGTTCTGTCAGGTAGCTGTCCTACACTCTCAGTGCCTGCATACGGCACCCTAATATTCAATGGTACTGACATCCATGACAGCCAACCAGAGTACCGTCAGAATGACACAGTACAGTACCAGTGTGCACAAGGGTACACGTTGGTGGGTGACAATGCTACTGTCTGTCAGAGTGATGGACAGTGGTCACTGGAGAATGTCACCTGTAATGGTAAGACACTAAGTACAATGTACACATGTAGCACAACTGACTAAGAGCTGGCTGGTACCTTATTCTTTGACTGCTAATACCAATGCAAGTCAATCCCACGAGTGGCATGACCCAGCAGCCTTATTACCAGGCTATACTACCCAGTTTTTATTACTTGTAGCCTGGGAACAAGGCTATGAACAGCTGACAAATCTTGCTTTCATGAAATAGATAATCTGTGGCAGCCTGGGATTTATGGTCAATAACCACCTGACTCCGAGGGCAGAGCCTGAGGACAACGGTGGTTATTTTAAATCATAAATCCCAGACTAACTGCTATATTCTGCAACCCGATTGGTCCTTGTTGTTATAATAATATTAGTCCTGGTAGCATAATTATAGGAAACATCATTTTACTCTAGTATATGAAACAGATCAGAACTGACAACTTCCTGTCAGTATATGGAAAACCTGTTGCTATAGAAACAAGGGTGAAGTGGAGAATATAGTAACCTTCATCTCCAGTTTGACTACTCTGGTACACGAAACAGTGTAGCTCTCAGCAAAGACATGATGTATTAAACTTCATGCAGTTCACAACTGTGGAAGCCCCCCTGCAGTGGAGAATGCCGACTCTCCTTCAGCCATGACTACATTTGGCTCACTGGTCACTTACATCTGCAAGTCTGGGTACTCCTCAGACAGAGACAGTGCAGCTGTGTGTACCATGAGTGGATGGATCAATGTACCCAAATGCCAAGGTACTGGAAACATACGGGGATTGACATTGAGCTGTTTGGTTACTTTTTCCAGTTCATATCATATTTAGTGAAAAGGATCACAGATGTACATAGAGTAAGATGGCAGAAAGGGGAACGCACTATACCATACAGTGTCATGTGCATGGGGGTAGCACTTATTGTAACAGTAGTCTTCTCTCTACTATGAAGCAAGGATTTGTCATCGGGAGTAGCCATTTGCTATCTGAGTAACAAGTGCATGAGTGAACATACTACATGCAATTAACTGTTCATGCATGTTCATTCACCTGAAACTCAGATAGCAAATGGCTAGTTGAAATGGCAATTCCTTCTTTCTTTTCAGAGTTTGGTATACTTGTGAAAAAAGATAATGAGCACTAATTAATTAAACAAGTGAGGTGGTAATTTTATTCACGCACGCTACCTACATTACACCATAGTCATGACTGTTCATATTTCTGTGATTTCTTTGGTCTTCTGTTGTCCCAGTGCTGACGACATTGGAGATATTGATCATTGTGGCCTCAGGACTGGGGGGTATCCTCCTCATACTTCTCATCCTGATGGTGGTCCTCTGCTGCAAACTCTGCCAGCTAAAGTGAGCCCACACATAACTGGAGTCCACACTCCAAAAATTCATAACTGCATGCCCCAGATCCACACATGCCACACACCCACAAATAACTGCATGCACCACCACCCACCTACCATACATGAACTGCACACCCCACAATTGCCCATGGCCACACACCCACAAATAACTGCATACACCACCACCCACCTACCATACATGAACTGCACACCCCACAATTGCCCATGGCCACACACCCACAAATAACTGCATACACCACCACCCACCTACCATACATGAACTGCACACCCCACAATTGCCCATGGCCACACACCCACAAATAACTGCATACACCACCACCCACCTACCATACATGAACTGCACACCCCACAATTGCCCATGGCCACATACCCATACATGCACACACATGCACACATACCTGCACATACGTAAACACACACACGCACATACAAAGATGTTAACACACATGCACACCTGCACATACATAAACGCACACACACATGCAAAGATGCACACACACATGCACACTAGCCTCATTCCAAGGCTAACATGCACGCTAGCCTCGTTCCAAGGCTAACATGCACACATACCTGCACATACATAAACGCACACATACATGCACACACACTCAACTCATCACTTTCACATCTGCCATCTCATGACACACCCCAATATTTTGTATTTGTGTATTTCACATATATTACACACAAATCACATCCTTGTTGCCTTGCAGCTCCAAGCTGAATGCAGGCAATTTGGCCGAGGATGAAATAGCATTTGCTCTCTCGCAGGGAGGCTTCTCCCTCTCAAACCCACTAGTAGCAGCCAAAGATGCAGAAGGTAAGCCATGCTAGACCATCTTGCACCAAACGTTCAGGTACACACTCATACCAGCATACTAAGCATAATCCCTTTGTGTACATAATTATAAATACTAGACATTCCCACTGTCCACTTAGATCCTGTAAGCAATACGAAAACTGGACTACAGAAAGGTCAGAGAACGAGGTAGTTTCATTCCTCGACCTTTCCACCATCTAGTTTTTGAGCACTTACAGTAATTTTAGGGTGATATTCTACCACAATGCTTGACTCTATTTCTTCAGTCAGAGACCCCTCAATCTGCGCCACCTAGGTAGACATTGACATCTGTCATGTTATTTTATCAGCCCTTTCCTCTCCATTTTTCACACTGCAAATGCATGCTAGGTACGTAGTCATTGGTGTCATTCACACAATCATGATGAAATGTACCCATGCATGAGGTCTTCCCTCTCCATCTTTTGCATACTACAAATATGATCATAGCGAAAAGGTAAACATCATGAAGATTATTATTAATAGCAGGTTTTTTTTGTTTCCTCTACTCCTTTAGATGCTGCTGGGTCTCCTCTATATTTGACTCCAGATGAAATGAATGATTTTGAGCATAACAATGTCTGAAACCATCATGTTCATACACACAAGTACATGCAGCACTAACTGTTGCGTGATTTTTAGCATTCACAATGAAAACTCATGCAGAACATAGTTGTACATCATGTGTAATGATGCATGCCTCTAATTAAGCTCTACTACTTACTCTGCAATAAAACTCTGCATGTGGAATATGTATGTTTCTAGGGCCTGTGTAAATATACAATGTAGTACCATAATTGTACACTCTATTAATCCCCTTGCAATACTTTAATATTACTATATAATCTTATATTACTAACTATTGTTCCCTTCATCTGAAGTAGTGATACTGTACTAAAGCATGACATTGTATGGAAAAAGACTAGTGAATGTTGGCATAAGTGAATACACATTCAAATGGCAGCAAGGTGAACAGCGTACAAAGAAGTCTAAGTCAGCGTGATTGTCATATTATGTCATGTGTAATGTCATAATGGATGCATAATATCAACAATCATTACAGTCACATTGTCTGTGCAGCCTCTCTTGACCGCCTCAACTGCTATTCTGTTGCACGCCTCTTCACAACGCACATCCCTCACACTGGTAGGCTTTCTGGATTCAAAGTTAGTGTCTCTTTCGTCATCTGAGGACCAAAAATAATTTAGCAAATTAAGTGATTCACCACCATGATGAAACTATATAGCCTCGTTCCCAGGCCTCCTCCCACATGACCTGGGAATGAGGCTAACACGAACATAATTATGACATGTGAAACTATAATTATGTAATAACATAAGGCTAGCCTCATTCCCAGGCCTCCTCCCACATGGTCTGGGAACGAGGCTAACATAAGGTTAGACAAACATAATTAGCCTTGTTCCCAGGCTGTTCCCGCCTCCAGTTTTTGATCACTTGCAGTATGCAAAAATGGAGGGGGGAGGCCTGGGAGATTTAGTCACATGCGTGATGTCAGGTAGACAGAGGGTAGACAGATGGAAGGTGGTGCCCGATCGTTGATCAGCTTCGAGTCTACCAAACAACAAGCTATACTGATGTTGTCTTTTGAACATTACAGTCTCAAGTCCCTGGACAAGATATTACAAGAAGGACCTTCGTTGAGCACCGTCCCCCATCTGTCTACCTATAATTACTCACATACCATGCACGTGACTAAATCTCCCAGGCTTTCCTCCTCCGTTTTTGTATACTGTAAGCAATCAAAAACTGGACAGTGGAGAATGCCTGCTAAATATACTAAGGATAGACGAATATACCTTCAGGAAGCTGTACACTTTCATCCTGCATAAAGGACAGGTAAAGGCAGTGTAATGACTCGAGTTCATTTACTAGAGCTACGCCAGTGTATATAGGAGCTATGGAATACATCTGCTAAAAATCTTGAGCTGAGTATGAGCAGCAGAAAACCACTGGCGGTTAAGGCTACTACTTTGTGCTGTTTTCACCAACATGCCTATCAATGTACATTTGTATGAGTTCCAGGGCATATTTTAATTAGGGCAAATTTGTACATACTGGGTAATCTAGTCAACTATATACATTCTACAAATACACAAGTCAGGGCCATAGGAAGCAAGTTGTGAAGGGATGACAATGTCATGTAAAGCTAGCCTCATTCCCAGGTGCTTGAAAAAGTGTTTGAGCGCCTGAGAACGAGACTAATGCAAAGCTGATGCAAAGCATGGCATAGAACTGCTTCTTGTGGCTTTGCATGATTGACATCTGGACTTGCCTGGAAACTGTGATGTTCAGAATTTTTAGAGAAATGATTCATTCCATCAGTAGCCATTTGATCTACGATAACGAACACATTTCAGAGTGTTTGAATTTTGATTTAGTCTTGCGCACTTCTTGTAAACACAGCGCAAAAATGTGATAGCTCACAAAAAAAGGTACAGCCATGGCCATGACGGCAATAGTGGCTCATACAGCCATTTAATAGTCACCAAGACGTGAGTACTACATGGTATATGTATAAGTGTATGTACTTGTACATACCTCGAGTACTGTGATAATGAACTTGGCAGCCTCTTCAACAGAGAAGGCCTTCCAGAGCCCGTCACACGCTATGAGGATGAAGCTATGGAGGAAAGTAAAAAGCGTCTAGTCACTGGGAATCAAAACCAGCTACTGTCCACAATCTTCTACATGTGTACGGTATACTGGTAATGAAGGCTTTAGTCTCACAGCCACTCAATTTGTACTTTGCTTTTGTTCCATCATAAAGTGTGCATTTATTTCCGAAAACAAGAATAGTTCGGGAATGTGAGTATCAATTGTTATGCACTCAACACTATAATATGAAATGCAAGCATGAACAATCAACGAACCACATCCCCCTTAAAAATAGGCCTAGATGTTATACAAAGTCACCCACTGCACAGGACGCGTTTTGGCCAATACCAGGCCACATCAGCTGCACTGGGGTGACCGGGAGGTGGGGACTGCTATCTCATGCATAGAATGCAGTCAGATGGCTGGCCTTATTAAAAAAATGGTAGGGAATCCTCGAAAGCACCGTCTCTTCGTGCAGCTGTTCTTCGTGCAGCTGTCTTTCGTTTGAAGATCGTACGTGTTATCGGTGTGCAAACGTATGCATCAGAAATTGTCCATACCCCAAGATGTAAAACTCACAGGTCATTCTCGGTCAGTTGGCACCGGAAGACATCCGGTGTGGAGATCACTCCACAGTGTTTGAACCTCCCATCACCAATGGAGCGTGACACCTCCACAATACCCATCACCCGACCCTCACTGCAAACAACAGAATGAATGTAGATATGAGCTAAATTCATTCTAATTGGTCTTGTTCCCAGGCCTCCCCCGTTTTTACTTTCGTTTGCGTTCACAGCAGTGCACAGAAGTGGAAGAGTGGAATAAAACAGGGAAGGCCTGGGAGTATTCATCATATGAATGACATCAGCCGGATACGAGGTGGACATATAGGGAGGGAGAGGCTCCAACTGCAAATAACTCACTGGATCGTCTGTTCACAGCGCTCCATCGTTGATTGGGACTCAGACATTCATGTGGTCGAAACTACTCGTCTTGACAGGTATTGGTAAGAAGTCCACTTTTGAGCTTAGTGCCTCTCCCCCCCTATTTCCACCTTGTGATAAATACTCCCAGCTCTTCCCGGTTTTTTTTTTGTGTGTGTGTGTGGCTCTTCCGCTTCTAAAAACAAGGGATATCTGGGAACAAGTCTACAGTTTAATATGGTAGAGTTACATAAATTTGTTAGCCTTGTTCCCAGGTCTTTGCTGCCTCTAGTCGTTGATTGCTTACAGTACAAAAAAAACTGGGGGCAGCCATTTGCATTGCATATCATTAGTGCTCAGGGGCATAGCTGGAATTTTCAAATTGAGAAGGCAATGAGATGTACGTGCAAAGCACACGGCGAAATTTTATTATTCTGCACTATTTTAACCCAAGCATCAACTCCAGTTTGTGGGAAATGACCATTTGCAGTTAGAGGCGGTGTTGCTAGTCTTTTCACAGCCATCAAATGAAGCGATGTAATTTGCTACGCACATACGAGATATTAATGGCTGGGAGTATGTATCATTCCCAGTAATAATGAAGAGGCAGCTCCTCGTTTTTACTGGGGCAGCTGCCTCTTGTGTCTCAATGCTAGCTACGCCCATGGTAATGTTACATGTAGACAGAGCTCTCCAGAAATACACAAGATTGATTCACAGGCAAAACAACCACACTAACTGGGAACAAGGCTAGTACATACCGCACTGTTCCACCAGATTTCTCTATTCTTTTTCTTTCTTCAAACTGCACAAAGAAGCGACAGAGGGAGGAGGGAGAGAAGGGAGGGGAAGGAAAAGGGGGGAGGAGGACAGAGAGAGGGAAAGAAAAGAGAAAGAAGGGAGACCCAGGGAAGAGAGGTGATAGGGGAGGAGTGAGGGAGAAAATTTCGGAAGTCCAAGAGAGACTATATCTATCATTCAGCTACCTGGCCTCCATTCATTAACTACACAGGGACTGGGCTAACTAGCTCTACCACTCTCACTCATGTTGGAAGGATTATGGTCCTTTGTGAGAGCGACAAAGCTCAACTTCCCCTCTACCACTCTCACTTACGTTGGAAGGATTATGGTCCTTTGTGAGAGCGACAAAGCTCAACTTCCCCTCTACCACTCTCACTTACGTTGGAAGGATTATGGTCCTTTGTGAGGGCGACAAAGCTCAACTTCCCCTCTACCACTCTCACTTACGTTGGAAGGATTATGGTCCTTTGTGAGAGCGACAAAGCTCAACTTCCCCTCTACCACTCTCACTCACGTTGGAAGGATTGTGGTCCTTTGTGAGGGCGACAAAGCTCAACTTCCCCTCTACCACTCTCACTCACGTTGGAAGGATTGTGGTCCTTTGTGAGGGCGACAAAGCTAACTTCCCCTCTACCACTCTCACTCACGTTGGAAGGATTATGGTCCTTTGTGAGGGCGACAAAGCTCAACTTCCCCTCTACCACTCTCACTCACGTTGGAAGGATTGTGGTCCTTTGTGAGGGCGACAAAGCTCAACTTCCCCTCTACCACTCTCACTCACGTTGGAAGGATTATGGTCCTTTGTGAGAGCGACAAAGCTCAACTTCCCCTCTACCACTCTCACTCACGTTGGAAGGATTGTGATCCTTTGTGAGGGCGACAAAGCTCAACTTCCCCT
>OX422190.1:4168860-4286360 GCA_949130485.1 Agelas oroides
TGTGTGTGTGTGTGTGTGTGTGTGTGTGTATGTGGCCAAGTCACTAATGTACATGCAACCAAATCCAATTGGTTATCACTACCACTCACACACACACACACACACACACACACACACCAGTGTTGCAGTAGTTGAATTATGGCATATGGTTTTGTTGATTACAATTACTTCAATACTCAAGGTTTACAGAAAAATTACAAAAATTGCATGTAATAGTTATATCCCTCCCTGGGGGGTGGTCATTTTACACATTGGTGTCGGGGCGTTGGTGTCGGGCGTAGCCCGACACCAATGTGTAAAACGACCACCCCCCAGGGAGGGATATATAACCTGTTACCTAGGCAACGTCACTGTACAAGAGAGATATGGGCAACATTCTTAGATGTTGCCTGGGTAATGGGTTATATCAGGTCAAACTGTGATTGTCTGGGAATTGTGCTGACACAGCAATGTGATCACCTGACAGTAGCCATTTTGCCAAATTTAATTCCTGCCAAATTTTCTGGCTATAGAGTAGTACATGTACAGTAATTGACTTGTAATTGGTAATTATATAATCCACTGCAAACAATTACATGCCATTTGTTTCAGTAATATAACCCGTTACCCAGGCAACATCTAAGAATGTTGCCCATATCTCTCTTGTACAGTGATGTTGCCTAGGTAACAGGTCATATAACTATTACTTACGAACTACAGCATATGTCTACAACAATTAGAGTTACTGTGTTTGAAATCTAGTCATATAATCTGTTACCTAGGCAACATATAAGAATGTTGCTCATATCTCTCTTCTACCATGATGTTGCCTAGGTAACAGGTTATAATAGTATCCCTCCCTGGGGTGTGGTCTTGCACATTGGTGTCAGGCTACGCCCACCCGACACCAATGTATAAAACGACCACCCCCAGGGAGGGCTATTACTTACATTTTGTTATTCAATTAAAACCCTGAGACACACACACACACACACACACACACACACACGAGGATCAGGGACTAAGCCTATAGTTTACTTTCACCTTTTGGAAACTTTGCCACAACATTCTTGTGTAAGTGTTCGGCAGTAAATTTGGAGGCCCTGGGCCCAGCATGCCCATCAAATACCCCATAGTAGGCAACTCGTGATCTGTAGGAAGGAGAAAGAACTCTTTCATGTCACATTCCCAGGCTTCTGTTAATGATATATTAAATAGGGGAGTGGCATGGGAGGTTAGAAGGGTCAGAAGTGGGAATAGGACAAACTCTCATAGCTATCCGTTTCCATGACAATAGTGATGGTACCATGAAATATTTACAAGTAGCCTTGCTACTAGATCATTCCCACTGTCCAGTTTTTGGCGAGCAAAAATAGGCATTGGAGATCTCGTCATGTGACTGGCATTTGCAAGGCTGAAAGCTTACTGCTCATTGTTCAAACACATGTAACGAAATGTGTTCCTTTGGTTGGGGGACATCCCCCCCACCTCTGTCTACCTAGCTAGTCATTGATGTCATTTGTTCCCAAGCTCTTGTGCTACCAGCTTTCCTCAGTTGCATAGCTTTTTCATACTGCAAGCAATGGAAGCTGGGGATGTGAGGGCCTGGCAACGAGGTTAGTCATGAATGCAACAAGATCTTCCAGGCTTCCCCCTCAGTTTTTGCATACTGTAATAAACTGGACAATGGGAAGCCCTGGGAACGATAGCCTCAAACTCAGGCTTTCCTTTTTTTTTCTCCTAGCTTTTCTCACCAAAGCTGCGAGACAAAATCTGGAACAGAAAGTCTGGGTTCGAGGCTATGGGAATAAGGCTATAAACTGGACAGTGGGAAAGCCTGGGTTCGAGGTTATTCAACATTGACATGCAGGGCAACCAAGCAAGGGTTAGTGCTGATCTGGTTTGGTTTTGCCAGACTAGGCGCAGAGCCCGATTTTGTGTTTAGTTTCAAAGCATGTATGGAAGTGACGAGGAGCAAAAACAGGAGGTGGACGTCTCTCTCAGGTGGTAAAAGTGTAAAAATCTCATCCATGAAGTCCATCTGTGGGCATATGTCTCAAAATGCAACTGAAAACAGCTTTGGCGTGAATTATGTTCACTCTGCTGTTTCTTCAAGTGTCCTACTCCAGGCTGTACATAGAAACTACACTAGAAGTAGGACAATGGTGGGTATTCTACTCTATGGTAAAATGTACATGGGGACAGGGGAACATTTTACATTTCAAAGCTGCCAAAGAGCTTCCTCACAAGTTATACCACATGTACGTGCATTTAGCCTCGTACCCAGGCTCCTCCCCTACCTGTTTTTTTTTTTTGCAGGGGAGGAGCCTGGGTACGAGGCTACGTGCGTTCATATGCAAAGTAACCTTGTTTTTCAGGACCCTCCTCCCTGGTCAGGCTATCTGCATATACCTGACAACACTGGTGTGTAAATTGAGTTTTGTCAATCTTTTACAGAGGGGCACGGAAACATGGCTAAGCCTTGCAGTATGGAACACTGCAAGTGACAAAATCAACATGGACAGAGGCAATACACAAAGCTACACAGATATGTTATGTAAAACATCAACACGACACTCACATGTTATTTGGAAGTGATGTGAACTGTAGTGTGAAGTCATCGATGATGGTGTGTGCATCCTGCATGTCCTCCCTCTCTCCTCTGCGCTCACCAAGGTAACCCTTCAGCCGGTAATGAGCTGAAGGGACACATAATGCAATAATGAACTTAGTAAAATTAGGCTAGGCATAAGGGAGGTTTTGTTGTTATGAGGGAAAAGCCAGCAGTCACCAGGAATCGAACCCAGGACACCTCATCCTGGCTTGAGCCATCAGTACTCTGCCACTGACAACCGGACAACCACCAGCCCTTACAATCTTTATATGTGTTGTACAGGTGGTAGTAACAGCACATACTGATCTTCATTCACGACAGAATATTCTTAGTATCTTGTTGCAAGCCACAGCCAAAGCAAGCGGCAACACAAGGGTATCAGTTCAGCCTTCAAAGCAAGAGAATTATGAGGACCTCCACCAAACCACACACCCACATAACAAGCATGTGACAAAATTTTCATGCCATGTGACTGAAGCATAGAGTAGCACCCAGGGTTTCATACAGAGAGGGGAGGGGGGGGCCCTGGAATTCCCCCCCCCAGAAATCTTGAAATTGAGTATGGTTATTATTATTAGCTATTTACATGTTACTGAACATAAGTATGTGTCATCAAAATGTTCGGAAATTTTGTCCCAGATTGCGTCAGAAGCAATCTGAGAGGTATATAAATTCAAAATTTTCCTGGGGGGGGCATGCCCCCAGACCCCCCTAGTAGGCATGCATGCATTTCGCACACTACTATCATCCTGCTACCATCTTGTTTTCCCCCCCCAACTCAAAATCCTGTATGAAACCCCGGCACCTGTGCAG
The DNA here is from genome assembly GCA_949130485.1 of Agelas oroides. Classification (NCBI taxonomy): domain Eukaryota; kingdom Metazoa; phylum Porifera; class Demospongiae; order Agelasida; family Agelasidae; genus Agelas; species Agelas oroides. Next base: position 4,172,267 of record OX422190.1, read on the forward strand.
TACGTATACAGGATTTAACGGCTGGTGGTTGTCTGGTTGTTGTAGCTCAGTGGCAGAGCACTAGTGGCTCAAGCCAGGGTCCTGATGACTGCCGGTTTTCGCTTTCATTCATTTTCGCCTCATAACAACACAACCTTTTCACTTCCAGCTGAGCAGGGTGTACTAAGCATTTAGGCTAGACTTTTACAGATTGTAACAAAGAACCAGGACTTCAAAGAGATATAAAAGGACATGAGATTCAGCCAGAATTCAAATCAACTGAGCCACTGGTATTCTGGTATTGGAGCAGAGGATAGACACAGATCCATTCTTAGGCTGGATCTCCGGTCTCTGCGTAGTTACTGTCTACTGTAACTAGCAAGGGATTTTAGTAGCAGTCACTTTGCATACGGCCCCAAAACCCCAATTAGGGGCCAGCAAAAATTTCTCCTTCTAGAGAAGCCACAAAAGTGTTTTTGCTCCTCTAAAACTCAGCAGAGACTCAACTGTCCCTCCCACTTGGAGCAAGACCCATCCATATGAGAGCAGAACAGCAATTGGCTAGTCAGTAACAGGTTTTAGTACAAGGTACGCAGCACTCGTTTGCTATAGTAGTGTTCCCAGCCTCTCAAACCCCGAATTTTCATCACTTGCAGTATGAAAAGCAGGAGGATAAAGAGAGTAAGCGATGAAAGATAGCGCCGAGGATATGAGAGGCCAATGTTAAGAGAAGCAGGGTTTCATTTACTCAAGGGAGAGGGTATCTTTCCACAATCGAACTCATGATCACCATCCCTCTGTTTAGCAAGTCTGAAAGCCTGGGAATTACATTTAAGTTGTTTACAAAGTGACAGATTTGCACATAGGAAGCCTATATTCACATGAAGAATACATGCTATACTTCCGGAGGGCAAAGGTGGTGGCAGCTGGACAGCGGACCTTTCACCTTCAGAGAAACAGCTTTTTTTGTCTTTAAACACTAATGTTAAGGATTCAATTAGCATTTTCTTGCCTGCATTTTGCACACAGCTGTACCGAATGCAGACCCTAACTCTTGCCCTCCGGAAGTGAACCCACACCCCATAAAGTATCCACGAAACTCGTAATCTCCCCTCAAACAACACTTGTACATGCAGTAATTACATGAGCTTAGTTTCTGATGTTTGGCTTCTTTGCCTCCTGCCTGTTGGTCATCCACAGCTTCTTTCAGTGGGTGTTTCCCCAGCCCTTCTTCTCCTCTTCCTCCTCCACTCACAGGAGGTAGGTCTCCAAACAGGAAGGGCTGAGCAACGCTAGCAGCTGTAACAGAACAATACGACAACTAAGACAATGTGCATTAATGGACGCACTGGGGAGCATTAGGGTATGTGCCTCACACACGCAGAAAGTGGGGTGCACCAGGAATATGTGCAGCTGTGTACTATACAATCATTGCATGTGGGCTAAGTCTGCTCGTGGTAAACCTTCGCCATGCAGTGAACAAACTTATCTTTGATCCAACTCAAGCCACCACAAAACTAATAACTTGCTGGACTTGAATCTCATATCAGGACTGGTGTCGTTATGTCAGCTTGATGAAAACATCACCTCTTGGTAACCATCCCTATGGTAACAGTTAACTTTTGTTTGCTCAATATTATTGAGACTCATGAAGGGTCTAGGAGCTCATTAGTCAGTTAATGAGGGCAGGGATGATGTCACCAGCAACTATTAAATTGCCTAACATACCAGTGCATGCTTCCACCCCAGCCTTGCACTGCCTACAGCTTTTTGGAGGGTCTGGGAATGAAATGCCGACAGTCACCAGCTGCAGGTTTGTTACAGTTGTTGGATATCGACATGGTATGCTTCATGCAAAAACTACTGCAAGCTATCAACACTGATATAAATAGTGGCATAATGAGTTTTCACATGGATGACAAACATGACAAAGCGCCTGTCCATGCGAGACTAGCAGGGGGCATTAAATAGAATACATACCCTCCCTTGGTAGTACGGGGGTACTTACTGCCTAAAAGTTACTTACCACCATTTCCAGATGATGAACTTGGAGGAGGAAGGTCGCCAAACAGATCGTCCATCTCTTTTCTGATGTGCAATAACGATTCACTTGCGACTCAGTTGCGAGTCCTACCCAGCTCCACCCACTGGATAACATTTCTGCGCCCCCCTCCCGCCCCCTCTAGTCCCGCAGTGCATGCAGTAGCCTCGTCCCCAGGCCCCACCCAAAAATCGGGGACGAGGCTAGCAGTGCAGTATATAGGTCTGGGTTGCGCGACCCCCGGCCCCCTATACATGGGCCGCGTATTGCGTGATTGATTTTGCCAAATCACGAATGCAGTTCGAGTAGACTATATGTTGCAAATTTGCTTTGAGTACTGACAGGTGAACCTTGGACAATCATCAGATTGTTTACAAGTCTGTTCATCATCATCAATCAATATAATTAACGCAAGTACACACAACCAACAACTTATTGAAAATCACTGACAATAAATATATTATTGGTAAATAAAAATTAATAAGATTTAAGCTGGAGAGATCTCAGAGAAAGCATACCTAGCTACATCACTTGAAAGCTAAAAGGTATCTCTTCTAGAAAGTATAGCACACATTCTTAGTTTCATCACCACTCTCCATTCCTGGAGAGGGAAATGACCTTGAAATGCTTGTGCATGATCCCAAACCCCATTACGTAGTCATCAAGATCGAGAGGATGTTCAGGAGATTCTTTGATGGTACACTGCTGCAGGATGGTAGCCAAGAATAGGAACACTTCCAAACGAGCAACAGGTTCCCCTGCACATCGCCTGTGGCCTAATCCATAGGGAAACACATACTCAGTAAGGGCAGCGTTGCATTTTCCATCTTCCGTTAAGAACCTTTCAGGATTAAATTTCTCAGGATCAGCAAAGACAATCTCATCTCGATTGGCCGAGTATAGGTTAATAATGACAGGCGTGTTTTTTGGAATGAAATAACCACCAAAGTTGGTGTCACAGGTGGTGGAATGTGTAACACCAAGAGCGGACATTGAATGATGTCGATACATTTCAGCCACAGTGGCTACAGTATAGGGTAGGTCATTTTCATCCTCAAATTCTGGATAGCGGTCTTTACCGATCACAAGGTCTAGCTCATTCTGGACGCATTTCTGAACCTCGGGATGGAGTGCCAGTATCATAAACCCATACTGCAACGTACCAGATATTGTTCCAAACCCTGCACCAAAGAGAGTAGAGATATGTGTTTTTAACATTGTTTCATTGACATTCAGCTCTTTCCTCTCATTCTCATCCATCTCCTCTGCTACCTTACGGAACATGTCACTCATATCTCGCATTGTTTCACCATCGTAACTCTCAATGTGAGCTGCTGCAAGCTTGTCAGAGTAGCTCGTAAAGTGGTTTAGCAGTTCTTCAAAAGACCGGAGCTGTTTTCTCATAAGAAATTTTGCCCATGGCAAAAAGTCACAAATTAATCCAAATGCCACATACTTACCAAAATCTTCAGACTTGCTAAGAATGGTTGAAATCTCTTTGTCATCAGCATCAAAGAACTTGCCATAACATATATACCCCATGATTGTGCATGTAACTTTATACAAAGCAGGTTTCGGGTCAATTGGTTGGTTTTTTGCCTTCTGAAACTCCTTCATTAGCATGAACACTGCATTGTGAGCAACCTGCTGTAGTTCTCCTCTACGCACTCTTGTAAACTGACCAAATGCCTTTAGAGTGTGCTTCTTATAAAGTCGAACAGACGGGGAGAAGTCTGAAAAACCAAAGTTTTTGACAACCACGTACGAGTAGAAATCTGGCCTGCCAGCGAAAGTAGTGCCACTGTTCACCATTGCCTCTCGTATCCTCTTCTGACCGCTGATTACCACCACTTTACGACTTCCTATTTTGAGTTGGAAAACGTCACCATACTTCTTTGCCAGCTGGTTGATGGTTAGGTTCATTTTCTTCCCAAGAAACGGCATGTACCCCACGACAGGTAGTCCCCATGGCCCAGGTGGTTCCAGGTTGTTGCGCTTCCGGAGCGCGGCAGCAACGACGTAGAAGAGGATGACGACGAGGATTGCCACCCACACTTCGGTACGATACAGCAACTCAGTGATCATGCCTACATTCGCAGAGTATTGACTTCAAATTATGAGATCGACAAACTATTTCCAAACACCGTCGTCTCATTGATTTGACTTACATAACGTGCAGTAACAGGCCTCAAAGTCAAGCGTTGTCATGGAGCCCGTTACTGCACGTTAGTATGTAACGATGGCGTTTCGCGATCGCAGCCAACAGTACAATTCAAAGTTCATCGAATAATCCTTGAGGGAATGTTATAAGCCGTATACAGTAAACTATAAAAAACAGGTGCAACAAATGACATTAATCTGCTGGAAGAAAGTTGGATTGTCTCAGAGTCTCCCAAGACAAGTGACAATTTGCATGAGGGGTATCCGGGTAATGGTGATGGAGGGCCTTCACAATTCGAACCTAACCACTCTCTCTGCTGAGAGCAGCCACCATACTACCCAACTTCTTGTGCAATCTTTGCCATCAAACATGCTTTGTCCGCTTCTGCACAGCTCACCAGCAGTACACTCGGCTCTTAAAGATGCTTTCCTTCACATGTGGCTTGGAAACTTCTTCACTGCCGTCCTCACAGTATACCCAGATGTCCAGGATTGCCATCAAAGGCTTAGTGCCTTTGATCTCATTGTGTTCTTTCTTTGTTCTCTAATCCCAACCCTAACTCCACCCCCTAACAATGCATTGTTGGCAAACCTGGAAATACAGGCTAATAGCTAGCTCCTTGGTTGCAAAAGCTCTCTCCAACTCCCCAGACTATTTTATCAACCACAGTGCATCGACATCATCACCCATGGACACCAAAGCCTTACTATCCACACACTCTCTCTCAGCAGACACCAACTAGTGGCCAACTTCTGTGCAACTAGCTAGCTACGTATATAGCATATTATTTGTTTTAACCACAGATGGCATTATTGTTACAGACAACACTGGTATACCTTAGCTTGCAGAGACAGTGTTTAGGAAAGAGTACCTCATAAATAGAAGAAGACCAATGCCAAGCATATCTCAACCATACTATGTTTACAAGAGCGCATAAGAACGGGCGGCTAGAGTAAGAGCGTGCAAGTCCATAAAATTTGAAACCTGTTGGAATATACCACCAGTACAAAAAATAGTAACACATATTGGCCATGCTGCATAGACATAAGGCATTGTTGCTAAGCACATGACCGGGTGTTCTATTTTTAGTATGGTTCAATAATTTTGACCGGACTACAGGCTTCTATTGTGGAGTTACACGCTCTTCAGTACTCTACTCAGTGCTTTCTGGCTTTACCTTTTCATTATTTTGGTGGTTGTTTTACCAAGAGAGAAGGACCATCCACCAAGTTATAGGAATCAGTTTCCGTTCTCCCTCTTTTTACCCATCTCTGGTGCTATAAGGAACTGCTAGCTATCAAAAGCCTGGATTAGGTCTCAAAGTGTACGTAGTAGATTATTAGTATCCAGGAGCCAGACATATGAGGCAACCCATCTTGGGAATACAAAATTTGGTAATCCATATAATACAGCCAGTGCCTCAACTGAATGTAAGTTACCTGGACTTTGGTGTAATGAAAATCTGTCCCAATCACCCATCCAAAAAATGCAAATGTCCTTGGAAGCCCCAGAGATTAGCTGGCTTGTGAGTCTGAAGATAGTAGTGTTCTACTGCTCCCTGCTATCCATGGCGAAATTAAGGTGTGCCAAGCAAACCCACAGAATTGTTTCTAACCCAGATCTATGACTACTGGCAAATTGGTGGTGTAAAAGTTTCCAAGTCACTAAAAGTAGGATCGACCTTTTGGGAGAGTGGTGGCTTTTAGAAAAGCCAGTATGTTGAGATTGATCTTGCAAGTTTACTTGCTGCTGGTGTACTTAGTTACCGCCTTGGTTCCCTCACTGACTGCATGTTTGGACAGTTCACCAGGGAGATGCAACCTCACAGCTGTCTGGATTTCCCGGCTGGTGATGGTGTGCTTCTTGTTGTAGTGAGCTAGACGGGAGGCTTCGGTGGCGATACGCTCAAAGAGGTCGTTCACGAAGGAGTTCATGATGCTCATAGCCTTGCTAGAGATACCAGTATCGGGGTGTACCTGCTTTAGCACCTTGTAGATGTAGATGGAGTAGCTCTCCTTGCGAGACTTTCTCCTCTTCTTGGCATCTCCACCAGCAGGCTTAGACTTGGTTGCTGCCTTCTTTTCTCCCTTCTTCGAAGCCACTTTGCCAGGCATGTTTGCTCTTGATCACTAGGTAACTGTTGACAATGAATCAAAGGATGAGGCGATCACTGTGGAACGTTGCCAGTTGCCAAAACTTATTTGAAACTCGAAGATCACTTTTGTAGGATCAGTTGCCTTTGGACCAATCACATCGTTAGATTCCCTACCGTCTTTCTTGAAGCCGGGATCACTGTTAATTTTACGATCAGGTCCGTGTCCAGTGCTGTTTCTGATTGGTGAATTACAAAGTGATCTGATCCAGAAGCTCTGTAAGTACATGCTGCCCACAGTGGGCTATAAAAAGCTCTGAACAGATTCACTTCATCTGCAAATCAACATTTGGGCTCTTTGCAAAGCGTTTTCAAGGCAAAAAAACAACAACCAATCATGTCAGGACGTGGAAAAGGTGGTAAAGCTCGTGCCAAGGCTAAGACTCGCTCTAGCCGTGCTGGGCTCCAGTTTCCAGTTGGCCGCGTTCACCGTCTCCTTCGCAGTGGCAACTACGCCGAAAGAATCGGTGCTGGTGCCCCCGTCTACCTTGCTGCTGTAATGGAGTACCTCGCTGCTGAGATTCTTGAGCTGGCCGGCAACGCAGCTCGTGACAACAAGAAGCAGAGGATCAACCCTCGCCATCTGCAGTTGGCCATCAGGAACGATGAAGAGTTGAACAAGCTGCTCGCTGGAGTCACCATCGCCCAGGGTGGTGTGCTGCCGAACATCCAGGCTGTCCTCCTGCCCAAGAAGACTGGTGGACACAAGAAGGGATCATCTCAAAGCCAGGAATACTAGGCTGGACATGTGAACTTTTTTTCTACAACCGGCTTTTCTAAAAGCCACCACCTAAACAAGAGACCACCCTTTCACACTGCTGTGTATACCATGGTCCAAGGAGAACCTGGAGATCCTAACCTATCTCTAGGTAGATAGCTTTACAGTGTGTTATAAAGACATGTACTGTAGTCTATTGCATTCATTGGAAATGTAGATAGCTTTACAGTGTGTTATAAAGACATGTACTGTAGTCTATTGCATTCATTGGAAATGTAGCCAACTGTGAAGGTATACATGTATACATGACAGAATTTCTGACATACACACTTGTAGTGAATATAATTAGCAGTTGACAGTAATCATTCAACTCAGCGCATAGATGAAAAATAGGTTAGCCTCTTTTCTGAGCCAGACTCCTTCCCTAGAATGGGCAGCTTTAGTAACACCAGGCCGTGTAACTCCGTACAATTTGAAACCGGAATTTACTACCAGTACTAAAAATAGTAACACGGACAGGCAGCTGCATGGGCCATTGTTCCCAAGTATACATGACCAAGTGTTCTATTTTTAGTAAGGCTCAATACTTTTGACCAGACTAGCTATGGGCTTCTATTGGAGTTACACGCACTTAATCAAGCCAACCGTTCTTATGTGCCAACTATGGTAAGTGCAACAAACATTTGGGCGAGAGGTTGGGTGGGTGGTGTGCATGGGGGAGGGGGGAGTTACAGATACAAATATTGTTATGTGACTCATTACATGTACATTCATTGAATAATATCCGAAGGTGTACAGCAATAACAGATGAGAATTTGTGTTAAATTGAGCTAGAAATATTACAGGTTGCTTCGTTTAGTCTTGTGATATCTGTAAACAAAAGAAATGTCATTGATTAAAATTAATGCACGAATATTGCTAACCAATGAAGCTAGTCATAGGTATTACTACAAACTGATGTCTTTCACACGCAATTAATTGGTGGCGATGATGAACGACACACTATCTTCGATGGTGATGTAAATGTACTCTCATCTTCTCATCAACCACACATGGACTAACATGTAGCAAGCAACAGTGTATACTGAGATATCAGAGTATAGACAGTAAGGAAGGAGCTCTCACCTTACAGAGATGGTCTAGCAGATGTTATTAGTATTCATAGTTCACAGTCTGCAACCTTAAAACTGTACCAGTTACATACTGAAGCCAAGGTGCATGTTACTACTGTCTCAAAATGGAACAGTAGGATCTGATTGGTCAGCATCTCATGCATACTAATAACATCTGCTAGACCCTCACTTTTCTGGAGGGTGAGAGAGGGTCTAGTTTGATAGACGAGGAAGGAGCATAATATGTATCATTCGATGTGACAACCAAAGTTTGATGTTTCCAGCTATACTAGTAGACATTCTTCCTCATATCTTCTTTCATACAGAGAGACTACTAGGCTCCAAGTTGCAGGCAACGTTCCCCAGAGAATGAACAATCACAGATGGGCAACGAATTCATATCAGATGTTCTAGATATCACCTCAAATATGTAGCATTATCAGATGTGGCAGATATGGTTACTCACAGTACACATGTACACCAGTATACACATACCTATACATTTGCTGAATAAACAGTGCTGCTCGGTCAAGCTCCCGGTTTCTGCTTCTACTTCTGTACGTCCGGTAGTGCTGCTGTATCCTTTTTGCTGCCTGTTCCCTCTGCTGCTTTTGCTACGTGGCACATAAAAAGAAGCAGTTGAACACACCAGTTGCTTACCAAAATAATCCCAGTCAAGAAATCTATGTTTCTGCTTGTTACTTATTAACTCTTGAACAGTTATTTCTAGCATTTCCAGACCTCTCCCTCTAACGCGAGGAAAGGGTGATACAAGCCAATCATAGAGCAGCATTGATACAGAACTAGCTCAATCCTGACACACTAAGTGATGTTATGTGTTCAACATAGACCAATTTGTAATCTTAAAAAAGGCTTCAGCACTTCCACAAAGCCTAGTCTCATGCCCAAACCACATGTGCTTCCATGCAGCGTGAAATGTAGTCTTGTTCCCAGACCCTCAGCAAGGGTCTGGGAACGAGACTACATGAAATAGTTTGATGAACCATATTGTTTCCTAGAGAACCTAACCCAATGTTTTTGTGTCACAAACTGTTTTGAGGTTACAATAGTTGTAAAAGCTAAGAAATTCAACTTTGTTCACCAGTCTTTTTCTCATAGAGGTGAGGTCTAGGTAGCCTCGTTCTCAGGCTCCAAGCGATGGAAAGCTGGGCGGGGCCTGGGAACGAGGCTAAGGTCTAGGCACGAGACTACACAAGCCCAGGGATTCAGTATCACCACACTCCATTCCTGGTAAGAGGGTTCAGTCTGGGCACAAAACTATTCAATTGTACACACCTCCTTGTATCGCTTGTAGTAATTCTCAATAAGAAGTGCAGCATGCTTCTCTCGTGCCCTCATCTGTCTCCGATTCTGTCATAACAACAAGCCAAGTATGAGTAGATAACATAGCCATGCAATCATGAATGACTGAACCATGTGCCTGAAGATTCTGTGGGGATACTTACCCCCTGCATAAAACTGTGCGGCAATACCCCCCCTCCCCAATTTCCACCACCTATGACACATGTAACCATTACCAGGCATCCCGGCCACTCTCGTCCACCCCCCTCACTAGCTCCCATGTCAACTCTGACACTCACCTTGTATTTCCTGAATGCATTCTGAATGATCTGTGCTGCATGCAAGAGCTGCTGCTGCTCTGAGTCTGTAGACAACACACAGATTAAAGGTAGGCTTTAATTGGAATTATTTCTGCTATAGTCTCATGCCCAGACCCCACCCAAAAGGAGAGAGTGCTGTGACGTTTCGCCAATTCCTTGGGCTACATTAATGTTGATTGCTTTCTGGCGAGAGATTTTAAACCACCAATCACATTGCAGAAATGGTAATTGCAGCACTGGAATTAAAGTCTTGGCTACTTCACCACAACGACACATACAGCACTCTTTTGGCATGTAAATTAGTTATCAGTTCCCATGCAGCAAACTATGAATTTTTAATGAAGCCCAAAGGATTAGCTGAATATCACCAGACCCTCTCCTCTTGGGTGGGTCGGGTCTGGGCATGTATGAGACTACCTATGCTATGCATAGTCACTGGACTGTTATAATATGTGACCCCAACTGAGTAAGTTGATGCCTACAAACACGACATCATGGATACATTGACATGAAGACAGTTATTCACAGGCCCCTGGTTGGTCTACCATAGTTTACGTCACTTACTTTTACAGCCGGAGATTGCAGAAGTCTTGCAACAGGCAAGACAAACATAGGAAAATCACACTTAATTTACCCTGTATTAATCTGATTATCTTTCCCGCCTCAGCAGGCTCTTACTCTTGTAATCTCGTGCCCAGACCACGCCCACCTCCTGGCAAGAAATGGTCTGGTGAACAGAGTCGGATTATTCCCAAAAAGTGGTAAGGACCAATGAGATTGCGAGATGGGTAATTATTACGTAGACTTCCCTTACAACAGTAAAATTTGTTCTTCGCCATTTGAGTATCCGTATCTTTATTGAGTGGGCTTACCACACTAGCCCACAAAATTCGACTTCGTTCACCAGACCGTTTTTCGCTGGGAGGCGCACGCAGGCTGGGCAAGAGACTATTACTCTTGGTTCGCGCAGTAACTTAACTGTGGTTTTCTACTGTCAGCTACGCTTGTCACAAGACTTCTGCGACCTCTATACTTAGGAGAGAAAAGCCCTTGAAGGTGTGTCCATTGTAGTTGGGTGTCTTTGCATAACATCTAGGCCTGCCTTCTTTCAGGGAGATGTGGTTCATTCATTGTTCAAGCATGAAAACACCTACAAATGTACCTATAATCTCATTTTAGAACATTGAGACCTTGATGCATACTCATTCTGAGCAGTTAGAACAACACATGGGTGAAGCTGACCTGTGAGTGTAAGGTGAGAGAAGTCCCTGTGATGAACGTTGGAGGTCTCCCCTAACATCTCACACAGTTCAATGACAGAGGGTGACTCCCCGGAGTCAAACAGCCTCTCATGCACAGTGGAAGGACTGGAAGTAGACGCAACACTCGGCGACGAGGGGATGGGCGAGCCAGTTCTATAGTTGTACAAGTGGTCGAAATCCAAGCTACTTCCTTGAAGATGAATACTCGGCATAGAGCTATGGACCTCCATCTGCATCCCTTCCGGGATATCTTGGAGTGGGCTGAGACTTTGGGGCAAAGAGGGTGAGTGAGAGGCTGAGTTTGCAAAGTATGTGCTGCTTTGGTCCATCGTCCTGACGTCAAAGTTCATCTCTGGCAGAGAAAAGCGGTGGTGCTGTTGTAGCGGTTGAAACGGTGGTAAAGAGAGGCGGTTGCCAGCGCCCGCACTTTGCTCCAAGCTGGGATTCTGGGAGTAGGAACTTCTGGTCCACTCTTCAAGGCTAGTGTTACTGCTACTCCGAGCATGACCAGAATGGTCACTGAAGCTGCTGAGGACAGAAGCTGTATACTGGCTGCTGTTGCTGTCTTTCCTCTGAGCTGTACCACCATTGCCACTCGTGGGATGTAGAAGATCTAGAATCACTGGCGGGTTAGGGAGGTCCATTTTGGCAGCAAAACTGACAGTGTCATCAACGTGCGAGGTTCTTGTCCAATTCATGATGGATTCGATGTCTTGGTCGGTTAACAGATCATCCATGCTGGTACCGGTTCCAGTAGCTGGTCTGGAATGGGACTGAACTGGGGTGGCATTTGACCCACAGAGGTCAGAGTTCAAAACGAGATCCTCTACTTCTTGAGGTAGCTCAATGCTAGGTGGGTTGGGTAGCACACAGGGAAGGGTGGAGTTTCCCAGGCTAGCGTCCATAGGAGTAGTGCTAAAATTGGTGGGAGTAATTGCAGTGGATTCATCAGTTTCTGTGTGTGTGTGTGTGTGTGTGTGTGTGTGTGTGTGTGTGTGTGTGTGTGTGTGTGTGTGTGTGTGTGTGTGTGTGTGTGTGTGTGAGGGGGGTACATGCATGTGTGTTGGAGGGGAACGTGCATTTGTACATGTATACATTTTGGGTGATATTGTTTGATGTGTGTGTGTGTATATGCATGTAGAAGGGGAAGAAGGAGGTAGAATGTGAAATAACACTCGCCCTTCAACGCAAACAGCTGAGCTACCATGTACCATGTACGTAGCTAGGTGCTCTCAAAGAAGAACGTACTACCAGACCATAATGTTCACTCCAGACCTTCCATGTTACAAGGAGTTCTAAAGTTAGCTTACTGCTAGTTATAAAAAAGATGGTATAGAGAAAATCGAAACTTCAGCAGTCGTTGAGGAACAAACCCAATGTCTCTGATAGTACTCTTGGTACTCCCCAATCATTTCACCTCATACCTTCAAACAAGAGCGCATAAGAACAGGCGGCTAGAGTAAGAGCGTGTAACTCCAATAGAAGCCCGTAGTCCTGGCAAAATTATTGAACCGTACTAAAAATAGAACACCCGGTCACGTGCGTGCTTAGCAACCCTGCATAATAGCTTATGTCAACGCAGCGTGCGCAGCACGTGTTACTATTTTTAGTACTGGTGGTAAATTCCACCCGGTTTTGAATTTTACGTAGTTACACACTCTTACTCTAGCCGCCCATTCTTATGCGCTCTTGCTTCAAATAAAACCGATACTTTCAGCTTAGGTAGCCTCAGGAGCTTATGAGCAGTCAAGTCGCAGCTTCATTGCCCACAAGCTCCCGGTTGCCTTATTCTGCACTACACGTAGGTACCTGCCACAGAGGTTGACTGGAGCCACATCCTGATTGAGTCAGCGTTGCAGTGTTGCCAGGAATTCCACATGTTCGGATCAGACGTACTCGATAGAGCCCCGTGGTGGGGTTCATCCATAGATGTTGCAGCAATGTTGGGAGAGGGGACAGAGAAGGAGAAGCCATGGGAAGATTCGGGCAACGAGAATGAGGTACCGGAATGTGATGATAAGTGGGGAACATGGCTGCTTGTATCATAGCCATCAGAGAACGATTCATTGAGCGCATTTGGAGCAACCACACCATTTTGATTGGGGTTACTTTCTTGATTGAGACTGGACTCCAGATCAAAACGATTGCGTGTCAGATTCTCAATGAGACGGGAGAGATTCGCCGTCACGGTGTGTCCACCCACAGCCTCTCGAGGTGCTGACTCAGCAGGAAGCTGAGACAGAAGCAACAAGTGTTGCAAGCTATCAGAATCAAGATATAGCGGCATGTCCAAAAGAGCGTCACTGCCATTGGACACACTCTCCGAATTACAGGTACCATTCTGTACTCCTTGTATTCCACTTCCAGACCGGTCGCTGATCGTTGCCATATTTCGGGTGACATCATCTTCTACTTGTGTGTGGCTTGTGTTGAGAGGGCTAAGCCAGACATTAGGCACTTTGGGAACCCCTGGTGTATCTTCAGAGGTACTCAAGTCCATCCCCATGTCCAACCCTCCATTTGCCACACTTCCATTGCTCGCACCACCCAAGGTCCTTGCCGCACGATGTCCCCGACTTGCCGCACCGCTAAATCCCTTTAGAGGATCCATTCCGACCAGAGAACTGGCAAATGCGGAAAACTTTGTAGGATCATAGTCTTCAACCTTCGCTCCACTTTTGGAGGTCTTCTTCCTAGCTGAGCCTCTAGTACGAGGTAAGGGGCTAGGGGTAGTGAAGGTCTGATCTCGAGATGAAGAGAGGGTGCTACAACTAGGGGAGGTCTGGTCCATTGACCTCGAAGAGTAGGAGAAGGAGGACGATGGCTCTTCATCAACTGGTGTTATCAAGTTTTGGAGCTGAGAGAGGACATCAGGTAGTCTCTGCAGCTGTCCGCCAGACATTGTGGCTCCTTTCAAGCCAAACACCCCTTTGTTCCCCTTTCCTCCCCTTTCCCCCGCCATTTGTGCTGTTTCAACACTGTCAGGTTGTTTAGAAGTAGAAACTTCAGCTAAGCTACTTGTGCTGTTTCCAGCTGGTAGCGGTGCTTCACAATCGTCGACTTGTCCTCCCTTCTTTGGGAAGGAGGTGGACGAGAGCCCCTTGGCTCCAGGGTTTCCGAGGAGAACGTAGCTCATGGGACCATCCTTTGGGCAGCAAAAGATGATGTGTGGAGAAGCTGAGAGGACCTTCAACACTTCCAAACAATTGGCTGGGTTTGAATCTGCCGTACTGGAGACGATCTTCTCGGGGGAATCCTCCTCCACATTTGTGTTTGTGCCTGAACCAGAGGGCACAGCATCAGGGTCATTCTCTAGTGCAACTGGGGTCTCCTTCTTGCTTAAGATGACCTTTGACCTTTGTTTCTTGGAGCGTGTCTCTTCGAATTTGTCAAATGGGAGGCCGGTGTTGTTCATTGCAATGGCATCTTCAAGTGTGGATGCTTTTTCTAGGTTCTGGCCAAGGACGAGGGAGAGTTGTTTCAGTAGGGCTTGTGCTTCTTCGTGTGAGTTGACCAGGTTTAGCAGGGCGCACAGGTTACAGTCACTGATGGTCAACAAGTTGTAATTGTCAGGGATGACATAGCATTTTACCTCTGCCGGATCCTGTGTGTGTGTGTGTGTGTGTGTGTGTGTGTGTGTGTGTGTGTGTGTGTGTGTGTGTGTGTGTGTGTGTGTGTGTGTGTGTGTGTGTGTGTGTGTGTGTGTGTGCGCGTGTAGGTACAGATTAGTAAATGTGCTGTACATATAAACCGTCAATGACTGCAGCCATAGCTAAGTGTTATGGAGGTTATGTGTGCAGTTGTAAGTGTGTGCGTTGGGGGAAAAGGAGTAGTCAGTGACAACATGCAGGTAGGTTCTATGATAGCTCAAAGCTTCAGGAGTGATGTTTGATTTGCACTGGACTGATAGTGAGTTTGCTCAGCCCACCTCTTCTAGGACGGTAGGTGGAGTATAGTAGGAGTCGTAGCAGGTCGATTCCACCTCAAGATAGTGTACCATTATCAAGTTGGGGTTCTGTGTGTGTGTGTGTGTGTGTGTGTGTGTGTGTGTTCGTGTGTGTGCGTGCGTGCATGTGTGCATGCATGCGTGCGTGCGTGTGTGTGTGTGTGCATGCATGCGTGCGTGCATGTGTGCGTGCATGCGTGCGTGCATGTGGCATGCATGCGTGCGTGTGTGTGTGTGCACGTGTGTGTGTGCACGTGTGTGCGTAGGAAGACACTATATGTGTGTAGCACTGTATGTGTACAAATAGGTTGTTAGAGTAAGTTCTATTTGGAGCTCTCATCATGGCATACAGATTTAATTCCTTCCGTCTATTACTGCCACATTCACATAATAAAATATAACCCAATATGCTGCACTGTAGGTAGGGTAAAGTCTGGAACACAAGACTAGGTGGAAGAACAATTTTGCCACTGAAATCCCTCACCTGGATGAGCCAGTAGCTCCTCCTGTGGAAGTCTGGGTTGGAGGCTGAGTGGGTGTAGCATCCGTAGAGCAGCTGGAGGAAGGGAGAGGAGGGAAAAGGAGGGGAGAGGAGGGGCGAGGAGGGAGAAAGGAGGAGGGAGGAGGAGGGAGGAGGAGGAAGGAGGAGGAGGAAGGAGGAGGAGGAGGGAGGAGGAGGAAGGAGGAGGAGGAAGGAGGAGGAGGAAGGAGGAGGAGGAAGGAGGAGGAGGAAGGAGGAGGAGGAAGGAGGAGAGAGAAAGGAGAGAGGAAAGAGAAGGGAAAAGGGAGAAAGGGAGAAGGATGAAAAAGGGGAAGAGAGAGGGAGAGGGAAGAGGGAAGAGAGGGGGAGGGGAGAGAAAGAAGAAAGGTAAAGGGAAAAGGAAGGAGAAGAGAGGATGAGAAAGGGAGAAAGGAAGGGAGCAGGAAAAAAAAAGAGGAAGGAGGAAGAAAAGAGGACGGAGGAAGAAAAGAGGAAGGAGGAAGAAAAGAGGACGGAGGAAGAAAAGAGGACGGAGGAAGAAAAGAGGACGGAGGAAGAAAGATAAAGGTTTACTAGTGAGAGGGGAGGGAGACCCAGCGGGTGGGTATACCCATCCTGATTTGGTCCCCACTCACACAATATGGTAGCACCATTACTAAGAACTGTGTAAAGTATATTTCTTCGCTACTATTTAAAATCAGCAAGACAATTTTGCATCTACCTCTCATCCTTCCCAGAGGACAACCTATCATCAAAAGCCACACCCATACCTGGAATCCTCCAACTTTGAGCTTCATCCGATCCTCTCGAATAGAGTTCTTGGCCAGGCGCCGTGTCTTCCAGTCGTAGCCATCATTGCGGTACTTCTTTGTCTGCCGGCAGAACAACACACCAAAGCTAACTAACATGATCTACTGGAAACACGCCAACTGTAATTACAAATTAGTGACACTTGAAGCACAGATCAATTTCCATAATTATGTAACTAGTAGGGTTGTAATTACAGATTAGTGACACTTGAACTACATCTTAAGTATGCACAGGTCAATTTCCACAGTTATGTAACCAATACGGCTATGTGCATGCTAGTGTGCACTGAAAAATAAAAATCACCTATTTTGATATCCTACATGTAACCACAGTACCAAACTTAGCTTACCTCAGTTCTGTCGAAGAACAAAATGGTACCTGATGGAGGTCTACGTTTGGAATATAATAGGGGAAGGAGGGCGGGAGGGAGGGAGAGAGGGAGGGAGAGAAGGAGGGAGAGAGGGAGAGAAGGAGGGGGGAGAGAAGGAGGGAGAGAAGGAGAGAGGGAGAGAAGGAGGGAGGGAGAGAAGGAGGGAGAGAAGGAGAGAGGGAGAGAAGGAGGGAGGGAGAGAAGGAGGGAGGGAGAGAAGGAAGGAGAGAAGGAGGGAGAGAGGGAGAGAAGGAGGGAGAGAGGGAGAGAAGGAAGGAGAGAGGGAGAGAGGGAGGGAGGGAAGGAGGGAGAGAGGGAGGGAGGGAGGGAGGGAGGGAGGGAGGGAGGGAGGGAGGGAGGGAGGGAGGGAGGGAGGGAGGGAGGGAGGGAGGGAGGGAGGGAGGAGGGAGGAGGGAGGGAGGGAGGGAGGGAGGGAGGGAGGGAGAGAGGGAGAGAGTGGCATCAACTGTTTGCGTATGTGAGAAAAACCTGGGAATCTGTTTACATTTGGAAATTGTATGTAAAATCAATACGTATATGTCCTATGTATTTCCGTATCATTGAAAGGCAAAGATGCTTTCTTGTGGCTACCAACTAGTTTCAGTAAGTCAATACACTACAAGATGCTGTCATTTGTGTGCTTGACCATAAACGAAGCGAGTTGGGTACAGGGCGGGGTAGCTACGCCATTGTCTTGGTCGATACCTCCACCCTCCTACACAGCGGTGTATACAAGGGTGTGTAGTCCAAACAGTATTAGTGTACCCTACAAGGACAGGTAAAGGCACCACCCTACATGGTTTCTTTGACCTTCTGAGAGACATCAGGACTATCGGTCTACCACCTGATTTATTAGGGCAGTACTAGACACATCTTTTCTCTACATCTTCTCCATCTGACACCACATGTAAATAGTTTACGGAGCCTGTTTCTCTTCCTCACTGGAATTTGGAGCAACTCATGCATGCTAATAGCGTCTTCACTTTCCTTCCCCTCCCCCCCCCAACTTTTCCACCCCATTACTCCCTGCTCCCAGCCTCTGGTGAGCAAGAAAAAACATTTCCCTCCTTCCCATCCTCTGCCGACTCACTTGTCCAGGACTTCACTGGAGATCCAGCTGTTGTGGTGGTCATAGCTGATCAGGTAGCTCAGAATTTCCTAAGGAAGACAACAGGTAAAATAAAGAGGAGGGTTATGCACAGCCAAGAAAAGTGGTGATGTTACAGTCTCTACTTTGGGACTAGTGTAACTATTTTGCCAATCTTGAAGGGTACCCCCAATTTAAGTGCACCACTAATTTAAGAGCACCCCCAAATAAAGTGCATCACTAAATTAAGGGCACCCCTAAATTAAGAGCACCTTAGTTAATATCAGGGCTATGTGGGATTTACATGTATGAACAATATCTCCGTAAAACACAGGCAAGCCCAGGCACATGAGTCACCCAATGAAAATTCCAAACACAGTACAATACAAACAACCTCATTTCCACAGATTAGAATATATCTGTAAAGGAACCCACAGCAAACAAAAGGTAAACTTAAGCAACCTGGCTGGCTTCCAGGTAGTGATTTAGTAGGTAGTGAGTGATCTTAAGGGCCTGGGAGGGAGGGGGGGCAGTAGGGGGGGCAGTAGATGCATGCAAAGGGTGCATGTGCACGTCAGTGCACCTGCCAGGGTTTTGTAGATATTAATGAAAGTCTGGACATAATTAAGGACAAGAAATGTCACTTTTCCACTATATGGTACATATTATATGCCCTGTACTTTAATATTGTGTCATATACCCTATTGTAGCCTCGCATAGGAGGCGGCCTGGGTATGAGGCTAACCCTATTGTAGCTGTTAAGGCAATTATGGCATCATAATCTTCAATTTTCTGGGGGGATGGGGGCAATCCCAGTGCACCCCCCTCCCCCCCCAACACTTCTGTATGAAACCCTGACACCCTATACACACACTTGCCTGCATGAAACCAAACATGGAAATTTCGGAGTCAGTACGTTTACGCATTAGCCACCGGTTGTTAGAGAGACACCGGTTGTTAGAGAGGCACTGGTTGTTAGAGAGACACCGGTTGTTAGAGAGCCACCAGTTGTTAGAGAGGCAGTTAGAGAGACACCGGTTGTTAGAGAGACACCGGTTGTTAGAGAGCCGCCATACATAATTGATAGCTCATTAACACAGGTAACAGGAACACCACATACCATGCCCAAATAAGGCACAATCAGCCAACACTACACCAATGTTTACAGTATCAATTTCCCGACCGTCGACCGTCGTTGAGCCCATTGCCTGTCTACTCATCCATGAGAACATTTAGAAAGTCTAAAACCTCAAAACACTTCCTTTTAAGCACTGCATACTCATAGTGACCTCAGGACTGTGGAAGGCATTAACGGTTTACTTTACTCAGGTATTGAACACACCTTTTAACAGTATACTGAAGGTATACTGGAAGTATACTGGAGGTATACTGATTCAGAAGGTGTACTGAAGGTATACTGGAGGTATACTGATTCAGAAGGTGTACTGAAGGTATACTGGAGGTATACTGATTCAGAAGGTGTACTGAAGGTATACTGGAGGTGTACTGGAGGTATACTGAAGGTATACTGAAGGTATACTGGAGGTATACTGGAGGTATACTGATTCAGAAGGTGTACTGGAGGTATACTGGAGGTGTACTGGAGGTATACTGAAGGTATACTGAAGGTATACTGGAGGTATACTGACACAGTTAAGAGTTTTCCCATCTGGCACCACCTTCCTACACTTGCTGGCGAATGAAAGTTTCATTCCTGGGTTAAGTGCACCATGACACTAATACTAGAAAATGTAGAACATTGTGGGGGCGAGCCTGAGCAAGCAGCTACTATGGCTACATGCACATGAATAGACTAAGCTTCACGCTGAAATGATGAGCTGAATCACTAGCGTTTATGAGTGTCGTTTATGCACGACCCTTACCTGAAGCGATCTCAATGTGGCGTGTATAATTTTAGTACGGTCTGCGAGCAGCCTGCCGTTGATGGTCGGTGCATAGCTGCTGTGACAAACAAGAAGTAAGGTGCCGTGCGTGCTTAAACTTGAGCCGTCTCCACTACGGTTGCCAACGCTGCACTCTGGCAGTAGCCCAGCATTGCCCTTCACCTATTGAGGCTACCTACTAAGTGCACGAGGATGTTCAATTTTCGGGAAATATTTAAACGTGCATTTAAGTATATGGCCGCAAGCAAGCAAGCACATATACAAACACACTTCCGCAATGCAGTCCCGCTAGTGTGGGGGTCACTCAGGCTCGCCCCAATTATGCACTGAGATCCAATGCTTCCTCTGACTCGTTGTATTATGTTACATTACATTGTAGACTGTGCAATACGTTGGTTCTCCTTTCGCATCTTGGAGTGTAATTTAAACCACCAGGCAGTAAGTGGACACCGACTTGTCCATGCTAGCTAGACTATTACACATATCTCTTTTTAATAAAAAGCATACGTAGGAGCCACTATACAGAATTTAGGCTTGTGTGGAACATGCTGGAACCATTTTGGAAACACTAGGTGAGTGGAAGCAGACAGCATGAAATAAGAATAATAGGCGAAAATTTGAGCATAGTCATGATGTAACGCAAACTCAGTAGGGTTCACATTTCATAAACATCACTAAGTCAACAAGTGAGTGTTTATTAACAATTAATAAAGCGTAAAACATGCAGCAACCGTCATGGATCTTAAAACCATCATCGAGAATAGTCTTAGGGACAGTTGTATGATTTCAAGAATCGGGAATAAGCATGAACAACCAACGAACCACATCTCCCTTAAAAACAGGCCTACATGTACATGTAGATGTTATGTAAATTCACCCACTGCACAGGACACGTTTCGGCCAATACCAGACCTCACGAGCTGCACTGGGGTGACTGGGAGATGGGGACTGCTACCTCATGCACAAACCACAGTCAGGTGGCTGGCCTTATCCAAAAGGTCAGTAGAGGGAAGCTCTTGCATTTTCAGGCATATTGGGTCTAGTACATATGACTCAACCTAACCTACAACTGCACATGCAGAGTACCTCCATCACCATCTCTACAAGTCTGATGATGGACAATCAGTGAACCACATCTCCCTATCAAAATGTTGGTCTAGTAGTTCACACTATATGTATAATTTATACCAGGAGAAGCTACCTTGTGCTCTACCCTTGTACCGGGCTGTTTGTAGGCCAGGGTACGAGGGTCAAAGTTCTCAGATGAGACTTCTGGGAAACTAACCACTTCAGTATCCACTGGTTTGCCTGTACGCACTTACCTCATCACAATACAGGTGCCTGGTGGAGCACTTAGACCAGATGTGGTTCACTGATTGTCCATCATTAGACTCTCCCTGTGCACACATGCACACACACACACACACACACACACTCACTCATACTCACTCATACTCACACACACACACACACATTCAGTCCAAAAAGAATGTAACCCTATTAACTAGTTAAAATGTTGGCAAAGGACTAAAAGCCATCATTATCACTGATGACAGTCAACAAGAATTCTACGAAACTACTTACATGTTGGTCAGTGGGACTTCTAGGAACTAACCAACATGCACCCACCTGGCTTTATTGCATACTAGGAAATACTTCCTTATGGGGTGTCAGATCACAGTATTCAATGTCTAACAGCCTCCACCCCCCCCACCACACACGCACACGCACACGCACACACACACACACACGCACACACACACACACACACACACACACACACACGCACACACACACACACACACACACACACACACACACACACCACACACACACACACACACACACACACACACACACACACACACACACACACACACACACACACACACCACACACACACACACACACACACACACACACACACACACAACACACAACCAATTAATCAAACTATCAAGATGCCTGATAATGCCCCCTCTCACACTTTCAGTTGAACCCCTCTAAAGTGGACACCATTGGCACCACTGCTGTGTATCCGGAATGTGGAGGCTGCCATAATTCAAGGCTTCTAGTATACTTTCGGTAGGTGTGGCAATATGTACTTGGGCTATGAAGCTGCATTTTCTGACCTCACCATCACTATACGTTGGCAAGAAAGGCTAGCACAATGAGCAACAGTGCTAATAATAATGTTCAGTCTTTGAATCTAGCAGTGGTGACTGACAATCTTAAAGTGGTTGATACAATTCAGTAGTTAAAGGGTTAATTAACTTAAAGTGGTTGACAACCACCTGCATTATCTATTGACTTTTGTACAGTTCAGGTGGAACTAGAAAACACATTTGATTTACAGGATATCAAAGTGTCCATAAATCAGGAGGTGATTTGTAAAGGTGTATACAGGCAAGTGTTTGGGACCATGCTTATTTGCTGAAGTTTGTAATTAAGGGAGTCCGGAATAGGGAAGTCCACTGTATACCAACAAAACAACTGGGATTGGCATGATTCTGTATCAAGACATTGGTTTTGCCACATGGATACAGGGACTCAGGCGTACCTCTACAGTGCTCCATCGAAACAGCTTGGTGGGGTAGGACCTACGGGGCCATATTCTCTTCTTCCATATCCTGTGGCCTGGCAAGTCCATCGTGAGTACCGGGTCTCCCGCTTTAAAGTTGATCTGGTACCCTGTGTGTGTGTGTGTGTGTGTGTGTGTGTGTGTGTGTGACACGTGCTAGTGCTGACATGCAATGTGTAAGTATATGGTGTTAACACTGCACATACAAAGGTATGTACACCATAATGACAACACTAACAACAAGAAGGTGGCAGCAAGCATGGTCCTCATGACAATTGCTGTTGTTAATGTGGAAGAGGAAGGAAGGAGGGTAAGAAGGCAGAAAGGAGAGAGGTGGAGGGAGGGAGGACAGTAAGAGAACAGTAAAAAGAGGGAAGAGGAGGGAGGACGGTAAGAGAACAGTGAAAAGAGGGAAGAGGAGGGAGGACAGTAAGAGAACAGTCAAAAGAGAGAAGAGGAGGGAGGAAGGAGGGTGAGAAGACAGAAGGAAGAAGAAAGGACAAAGGCATGAGAGGAAACCCTAAGGTACACGTAGTCGTCAGGTGCAATGTGATACTGCACTTCTTAAATGCAAGCATGTGTGGCATGAGGAAGGGTGGCACACTGTAACAACAGACACCACTGACCTATCCAAACATTGCAACTTCTCACACATTCCGTGTAACCAACTGATGCATTAAATACCTGACATGTCACACATGTACATGTACCGTACATTGGGAAAATTTCGCTGTTAAAATAATTATGCGGTTGAGACCAACCGCAAAAATTTAACACACGAATAAAAATATTTACACAGCGATGATCAACAAATAAGCGTGCATTGCACGTCCACACTCCTGAGGTAAATGTCCGCTTGATGACTACTCTTGACAGCCACAGCGTTACAGCCAGCTTTCCTGATACCTGGTAGTAGACTATATACTAGGAACGCTCCAGGCGCTCGTCCATATTGTAACTGTCAACTGTTAAAAAATTTCGCAGATCAAACAAACCGCAAACATTCATCACCACGAACATTTTTGATGCAAATACATGAAAAGTCCTGACCTACAGTATACGAGTCTTGCCCTTGTTAATATAAGTTCTACACTACACCACGTACACAGTGCAAAATCCCCACCTGTTATGCAAGTTCAGTGCTATAGTGCCTGAAATCTGGCAACGTGATCAAATTAACCATTATATTTAATTTCTACCCTGAAACTTCCACCAATCAGGTGGCTGTATATTTAGCACAGAGACAGGAAGTATGAATCCTCAAAAGAGCTGTGACAGACTTTAGACTACAGAAATAAGGATGTGGAACTAGAAAGGTCAATCACATGGGTAAACATCCTCTCCCACCACCAGATAAGACCAGGCAAACAAGATTAGTTTCACATCAGCCACTTACTCGATTTGCATGTAGGTGGGGGGTCATTATTCATTCTTCGTTACTAGCAAACACTATATATGCTCGGCAAATCTGTCGTGCTATGGCCATTAAAAGTGGGTATGTCATTGCTTGGAAGGCGATAATGACAGTTGAGGCAGCAGGTCTCAAAGGAAGTGGGTGCTGATGATTGCCTGGCCTAACTTAACCATCCACACATACCCTGATCAGTATCACAATGCTACATTTGAGAAGCTTCTACAAGCACCTATGTATGGACAAAGCCAGCCACATGACTGCATTTGGTAGATAACTTCCTCAGATGATTACCTCCCAAACACCCCCTGATCAGCGTTGCTATGCTACATTCAAGGAGCTTCTACAGACCACATGCATGGGTAAGGCTATAACCACCTGACTGCACGTAGCAGTCCCCTTCTCCCAGTCACCCTAGCGCAGCTGTATTGGCTGAAATGCATCCCACACAATGGGTAGCTTTGTATAGCATCCAGGCCCTTAGGGAGATGTGGTTTATTGACTATTCATGCAGTTCAATACAGTAGCTATGTACAGTGTGAATGTTCTGGCCACTATCAGCAACATGGCTCCAACAAAACGAAAAGACAAACGAAAAAAAAAACACTTTCAGTTCAAGAAACATGATAGAAACTACAGCAAACAGTGTTAGGGACATAACCCATTATGCTGGGGCATAATTTCAACATAACCTTTTTGCACACTACTTTGAGGCAAAAGTGGGGAGGGGGCGTTTGGTCAAATATTAATTTTGTCTTGTGCATATGCCCCTCCCGCCGTTCCTCATACAATCGCGACGACTGCCACAGCTTTCTGGATGAACGACAGCTTTGATGAACGTGTACTACAGGAAATCAGCGGCGCTTGTGTTGAAACTAAGCCGAGAGGAATCAAAGCAACTTGCATCATCAGTGGTAACAGGGGACGACCCCACGTAAGTTCGCGTTTCCAGTGCGAGCAGCAAAAGCCTTGGTGGTGGCCAGCAAACGAAGCTATAGTATTTTTGTGTGTGCATGTTGACGAACACAATCAACAACAGAGCTAAACCAAAGTTCACTAAAGCTCACCGAGAAGACGCTCGATACGGGGCGTTTACACGCAGGAAAAATACATATGTAAGAACTTGTGGGTTAAAGAGGGGGGAGGGCGTTTGGTCGAAGGGGGCATATTTTCGGAAAACTTACGGTAGTATGGTGAGTCAAACATTGAGCATGTGGGCATAATAGGTAACTTTATATCAAGCATTGAGCATAATGTACTGTGAGTTACAAGCTGCGAGACAAAATTCGGAACGGAAAGCCTGGGTTTGGAGGCTACCCAGACCCCACCCTCCTACAAGGAAAAATGGTCTGGTAAACCAAGAGTCAAGTTTCTTGCACTAGCACACACTCTTGTGACTATAATGTAACCTAGCAACATTCAAACATGCCCGCTATTGGGATACCCAAGTAGAGAGGCAAAATTGTATTGATGTAGGGAGTGCTACGTAACAATCAACAATTTCACAAGCTCGCACCATTTGGTAATATGCACGCAGTTTAGACTGGCAATCATACTGTTAGCCACATACCACACTAGCCTCGTACCCAGGCCGTTAATTAGGAAAAACGGCCTGGCAACTTACCCGGGTTCAAACTGTATACGGATGTGACGTGAAAAAGATTACAGCTGCACCCATACAAGCCATGAATATTGGATAATGCATGTGATATTTAATCGTAGCCACGTGACTGTTCGTAATGTGGCAAGCGCATTGTTGTTGCCAGTAGACTCGTTACAGGCTTATATTGGATGGTTACTGTCTTGTCATCTGTAGACGAACCGCTTGCAGTAGACTCGCTCTCGCTCACTGATGTCGATGTGCCCGACTGACAGTAAGTACTAACTAGTACCTGACACTGCTACTCTCGAACAGGTCCTTTTTTATAAAGAATCCGTTTTGTCCGCAGGTACTGTAGTTGTTGCACACAAGTCAGCAGAAGGAGTTCGAACAAAAGCGTCGTTCCAAGCGCTAGCGGTACCACGGGACGGGTATAATACTGTGATGCATTTATGACACAATTAAAATTCTCTACAACTGTCACGTGAAACGTTCTGAAATCTGATTGGTACTGCCAACCCCAGTGCAGCGGAAGTCAACAGTTTGAACTCGGATAAGTTGCCAGGCCGTTTTTCCTAATTAACGGCCGGGTACGAGGCTACATACCACACTTGTTGTAGATTGCCAGTCTAAACTGTGTGCATATTGCCAAGTGGTGGAGTGTGGTATGTGGCTGCTAACTGCTAAATAGACACTTGTAATCTGAGAAGGTGGCAATTCTCTGTAACTACATACCAAAAATGGGATATTAAGCACCTGTGCCTATTTTCGAAATTAGCAGCCAGAATGGGTGCAACCCGCGCCCACCAACATAATTAAAGCACTTGGAACCAACGAATCCGTAAAAGGTTTTTGCTAATTCCTGGATATGTTTTATCAAGAGGCCTTGCCTAAAGTATCTTGTGTCGAGAGCTTGCTTACAATCAGAGATAGATACCAGCGAATGCTAGCCGCTACGTTCGAAAAGCCGTATCAGCAAATTCACTTCCGCTTGCACAGTAACGAGTGCCTTTTTATGTGGGGTGCCTATTTTTGTATGGGTGCTTATAAACACAATGTGGTTGTTGAAATCAAAATAGGTGCCTATATATATTCATGGGGAGTTCTTTTTTGTGTGGGTAGTTTGCAGTGAGTAGTTTTTTTGTGAGCGACCTGGGTACGAGGCTAGGCCTTCAAAGAGGTTGCAATCCATTACAATCTGTCAGGCAGTGTATTGCTACCAGGAGTATAAGAGGTGAACAACACAAAATACAGTTTCACAATACAGTTTCACAATACTGTGGTTTCTACATTGTTCAAAGAACAAAATGTTGCAATTCTGAGAGAATGAGAAGGGCAGGAGTACATTATGGATCCCTCAAAGAAGGCGTCTTGTACCCAGACCCCCACTGGTGAGAGGGTGGGGTCTAGGCACGAGACTATCGGAGAATTGCTTCATAAGTTAGCTGACCTCTACCATTAATTCCAGCACGTTTTAGCATAGTGACAGTTGAGGAAACACAATAAATGATCATTGGTAATCATAAGTTAGCAAGTTTAAGTAAATTGTCACATCACCCACATAAATTACTGTCAACAATATTCAAAGTCTGATGGAAACATGCTAGATTATAATCAATTAACACATAACCCGTTGAATAAGTGGTATTCATCAGCTATGACAGAATTATGAATACATTTGACACCTGATACACCCTCTGTCTCTCTCTTTTGCTTTCCCCTAATGAGTGTGAGTGTGAAGCGGAAGCACAATGCTCAGCATGCTAGTATTAGCCAGTACATGCTCGTACTTGTACAAGCATACCCCACGCTGATACACTCACGCTATGCTAATCGAAGCAAGGCGAAATCAACAGCATCTTTCCTCTTCCCTTCTACCCTTATCTCCTGTAAAGGATTTAGTTCTAACAAGAACGTATAAGAAAGGGCGGCTAGAGTAAGAGCGTATAACTTTGTAAAATTTGAAACCGGTCAGAATTTACCACCAGAACTAAAAACAGTAACACGTACTGCGCAGCTGCGCATAGACATAACCCATTGTTGCTAAGCACACGACCAGGTGTTCTATTTTTAGTACGGTTCAATAATTTTGACCAGACTACGGGCTTCTATTGGAGCTACATGCTCTTAACTTGAGCTGAGCAAGCATTGCAGAGTATCATCTGTTTGGCTAGCTTCATCAGTGCATTAAGGGTTCATGTTGGCTAGGAAGGGATCCATATTCACCCCTAACACAGAAATCCTTGTGACACAACCTCAGGGTTCTGCCCATACTGGTTGCCATGGCAATGAGGCCACCAGTCAACTATGCACTTTAGTTCAATCAATGCTTCCAATATAGGGACAAAATGAATATTAAAAACAAGGTCAGAAACGGAGATGACTATCGCTCAACTGTTGCTAGTCCCATCCTTGGGTTTAAAATTAAACAGTGGTGGAAGATGGGACTGTTTGTGTCACCATTAAAAACAACGCCCTGTAAACTCATTAGTCAGACAATATGTTACTTGTTCTCAATACAAGTAACTCCAGACACAAACGCCTGCCACACAATGCAGTGTTACCCAGACAACACACTGCTATAATGCCATTAGGATTCTTGCATTCTTCCCATTAGGATTTTTGCACTGTGTCATGACACCACAATATGAAGGATTAATCTTCACAGTTCAGAGTAAATCAGAGAGGCAGAGAAAGCAGACCACACGGGGCATGTCGTTAATTTCTTGTCTCCCCCTACCCCATTTCAATGCCATAAGATAAGGATATCCAGCCAAGAATTTCCAAGCTCAGCGGTTTACACATATCAAGTGAGTTCATCAGATCTGGTATAATTTGACAAGCTATCCAGGGACAAAGTGTGAGAGCACAAGTAGAAAGCACTTAGTCTCATGACCAGACCCCATCCTCTCACGAGGAAAGCAATCTTGCAGGTATTGAGCATTTTCTTGCCTGTGTACAGTCAGAGGGGGAAGGCCTGGTCTATTTTATCAGGTGAACGACGTCAGTGTCTGCCTTGCAATTGGTAGACAGAGGGGGAAGGGGTCCCTGATCGAAAGAATGCATTTTGTGCACGCATTCTTCTTTTTGAACCAGGAGTGGTACGTTTTTTGCTTGGTGAACGTTCAAAACTCCAGCGCTTGGGGCAAGAAGGGCTCAAGCTCGTTCTTTCAATGGGGGGGGCCCTCCCCCCCTCTGTCTACCTAAGTAGACACTGACATCCTTCACATGATAAAACGGACCAGGCCTCCCCCCTCTGTTTTTGCATACTGCAAGCAATCAAAAACTGGATGATTGTGGTGGGAAGGTCTGGGAACGAGGCTAGTATGACAGTGATCTTAGCTCAATGGTTGGAAATACCCCGCCATCTCTACTGCAATATTTTCCTACCTTGAAAAAGGTGTTTCTTGGTGTGCCCATTAGCACTGGATGGCCGACACCCACTCTCCCCCCTTCCCTCCACCGTCATCCTTTCCTGCACCTCCCCCTTCTCCTCGGCCCTACACATTCCAGACATCACAGCTCCCATACACAGCGGCTGCGGCCGACCTGTGTTCATGATCACCGCGAACCACGTGCACAGTAGCCAGCAATAAATAGCCTCGGGGATCCGGGAACCTCGAGTAGGTATTGAAGTGAGCTGGCGCACCCTGCGCCGAGTCCAGACGGATGACAAGACTTCTAGACTGGCTATACTGCCTTCAGATCTCTAAACCTTGTCTCCTTAACTCTCCACTCGCGCGCATGTTTCCTGAAGGCCACTTTCTATTTACGCTAGTGGGCAAGGCCATACATGCATGATCTAACGCCCAGTGATGTCATCAGATGACGGAAATTGAACACAGTAATGAATAACGTAACCTAGTTTTTGCATCAACAATGATGGACTTGTGCTAGCACTCAGAACTTAATTAAATGCGTTCAAGTATGGGTAGAGATGTTGATTCCACAGCAGTTTGATCACATGGTTGCAACTGCTTACTATGCAGCCCTATGGAAGTTTCACTTCCTAAATCTGCCATACAATGTGTGCTTTCATATCCATGGCTCTACGTACAAGCCATAAAATTCATGTATTACCAAACTTTGAAGCAACTAACCAATCAGTTTGTGGAAGTAAGGCATTAGAAATTTCCATTAATTGGTGGTTAATGGTCAACAATTTTCTTCCCAACCTGAAGAACCATATATATCCCATATTTGTAGATCAGACAGAGGCCCCTAAAATGTTTTGACTACTAATCTAAAAGCAGCCTTACAGAATACGATTAACCTTTAGTCACTAATTACACTTGCATGATCTAATGACATTCCACTGGAAGCATAATTATTGATGTGTGTGTGTGTGTGTGTGTGTGTGTGTGGGGGGGGGGGGGGGGGGGGGTTGACAAAGCTACTCTACTATTTATGCTTATAGTGGCTAGGCTCTGCTTTGCGCACGAGGCTTCCTGCACGCATGTACCCCTAGTTATACTCTATTATTGTAGATGTGTGTGGGGGGTTTTGACAAAGCTACTCTACTATTTATGCTTATAGTGACTAGGCTCTGCTTGAGCACGAGGCTTTCCGCATGCATGTATACCCCTATATAGTTATATTCTATTATTGATGTGTGTGGTAGGTTTTGACCAAGCTACAAATCCCTAGCGGGTGCACTGACATGCGCATGCACCCTTGCATGCATCTATATTCCCTCCTGCCCAGGAAAAAAATCCTGTGTAAATTGCAGTGCCCTGTTAAACAATATACAGCACATCCAATTTTTCTATATATTAGTTATGAATGAGGGCTCTGAACTGCAATGACAAAATGACAGAAACTCCCACTCTTTATTGTTTCTTTATTGAAGCACCTCATGTACACTTCTTTTTATTATCCTGGTAGCCACAGTCCAGATGTTTGAATCACAACTAGTGCACTTCCCATATCTACATCACTAGGCTAGCTAACACTATGGTGGTATTGCATGTTTCAAGTTTTTCAAAACAGCTTCTACTATATCAGGAACATGCGCCATTGCACCAACACCTGCATGGGATTAGACAGGATACAGAATAATCTGAGTGTATAGTTAGACCCACTATCCGGCTCCACCAAGATTTTATCCCATACCCTGAGGAACACTGGGTTGCAAGGTAAAAGGCAGAGGCACGAAAACAACAGCAGTGCTGTGCAAACAGGACGGACATATTCCAGTCTCTTTTCCCAAATGTGAGCGTTTGCCAAGGAATAAACTTTCCTACACAGCAATATCACTAGTGTTTAGTACTGCATGCCAAGATCTACAATTTCTGCTGAGGTCACATACAGTGTGAATAAAATACCAACAATCCTATTACAGTCTGGTCAACGGAGCAGTACTATATACCTTGATCACCACATGCCAGTAATTTGGTCACTGGAGGCACTTGAGTATAGCCGAGTTCTGTGAGGGTGTGCACGTGGGAGGATGTGAGGGGGTGATTCCACATGTATGTGTTCATTGCAGGGCAGTAGAGAAGTGGCCGTTTTGGATCCCAGGCTCTAACAATGCATGTCTGATGGAAGGAAGAAAGAAGCAGTAGTAATAAGAGGGAGATACCATAACACAATACAGTGGAACACCTCCACGTGCACAACTTGGGACCAAAATGTCTGTGTAAGAAAAAAAAACACACAACAAAAGCAAAATAAAAAAACACAAAAAAAAAACACACATACACAGAAAAAAAACAATAACAAACAAGTAGTGTATACTTTAAGAGGGGTTTTCTGTGGACATCTATTGATTGTACATCTGCAGGCCAGGCATTGAAATACAGACACAGTTTTGAGTTCCTCTTTCATACTGTTGCTTTGAGAATGTTTTCATTTCAGTTAGCTGAAACAAGCAAAACTTATCATATGCACAATCACCTCTACTGTAGCCTCGTTTACCAAGGCATGGGAACAAGGTTGTTCTGATACATGCTAACCAAAAACAGGAAGAAGAATAACAAACCCAAGGGCATAACAAATCAACCGTAGACCAAATGTATAGGTTTGCACTAGCTACAAATTACTAACAGTAATGTATTACATAACAAAAACAAATGCTCAAAGTCTACCAGTAACTCAAAAATTACTCCAGCACTCATGCCCACAGTAGGGATTAAGCTATCATCTTTTTACGCTGCTGACAAAGTTCGAAATGTGCTGAACTTTCCGTTGTTGCCTTTGGACCTAATAGAAAGTAAGATGGTCATTATTTTGCACTTGTACGTACCAGCTGCCAAGTGCTTCACTCCTGAACCAATCAAATCGCTTCTAAAGTTTGAGATCAAACGTTCAGCCACTATACCATATATATAAGTACCAAAACATTTGACGTCAAAGCTTGAGGAACTATTCAGTTGACATGAGAGCAAGAATGGATACACCACACAGGACTCAACATACTAGCCTCGTTCCCAGGCCTCCCCCGTTCTTGTTCTTCAGTTTGCGTTCAGGATAATTCATGGAAGCAGAAGAGCGGCAAATTTTGCTGCTCTCCCGCTTCTGTGTATTATACTGAATGCAAACTGAAGAACAAAAACGGGGGAGACCTGGAAACAATGCTATCAACATAACTCCGAGGGCAGAGCCTGAGGACAAGGGTGGTTATTGTAAATCATAAGACTAACATGTGTTATATTCTCTAACCCGATTGGTGCTTGTTGTTATCAAGGTAGTTTACACTGTAAACAAGGTAGATTATAGTAAACATTATTTTACAACTTCCTGTGGTATATGAAACAGAATCCACCTGTTACAAGTAACTGATAACACTTTGGGGTTGAGTCCACACTGGGGTTGAGTCCACATGGTCTCAAGTGTCACACATGCATGTTGCAATTTGAATACAGTGTGTAGGGTAAGTGTAGCCTCGTCCCCAGGCCTCCCCCGTTTTTGTTCTTTGGTTTGTGTTCACAATAATACACAGAAGTAGAAGCAGGGAAGGCCATTTTTCACCGCTCTTCCGTTTCCGTGTATGATACTGAACGCAACCAAAGAACAAAAAATGGGGAGGCCTGGGAACGAGGCTACGGGAAGTTCTTTACTGTGCACCCAAGTGGTTGGCCCTTCTAGTGGTCACAGAAAAATTACTGAAAACGAGCTGCTTTTAACTTGTGAACGCTCATTGCCATTTAATAATAGTGCTTAATTGAGCATTGACATCACACAATAACTCATGTAAAAATAGTGCATTTCACGTGATTGTGAGGTGGTATTGTAGAAGGTTGTCGGCTCATTGTTGATTGATCTTTAGCCACACCCCCTTTAGCTGTGATGGGACAGACCAGTGGACCAAGGTGAGTCCAGATCTACATTTAATGACTGCCGCATGTCAACAGGCCCCCTTTTCCTAGTAAATGCATATAGACCCTACTTTTCAGCACAATACCGTAAAATCAGGATTAAGCACCCACACAAAATAAGCACCCCATGAATATTGGCACCCATTTTGATTACAACAACCACATCCTCGTTTATAAGCACCCATACAAAAATAGGCACATGAAAAGGCACCCCCAAACCGAAGCCCCAAACCCTGCAAATGGAAGCCAAAATTTAGGCAAGGCCTTTTCCATATTAGCAAAAACCTCTCACAGATTTGTTGGTTCCAAGCGCTTTACGTTGGTGGGCGGGGGTTGCCAATGATCGATCGATTGCTGACTGTATCTCTGGTTGTAGAAAAGCTATAAACATTGGACAGGAAAAGAACCTCTAGGCCTAACAGCTAATCCGTTCCCACACAACTGCACACGCTACCAGAAAATTACAAGCACCCCATGAAAATAAGCACTCCTTGAAAATAAGCACCCATTCTGGCTGCTAATTTTGAAAATAGGCACTGGTGCTTAATATCCCGATTTTACGGTATGCAACCAGCAATGTAGACTTTCATGAGACAGTAGCCCACGGGCCAAAATGTACTATATGCAACCAGCAATGTAGACTTTCATGAGACAGTAGCCCACGGGCCAAAATGTACTATATGCAACCAGCAATGTAGACTTTCATGAGACAGTAGCCCACGGGCCAAAATGTACTATTTGTACATAAGTTTCTCTCTATGGTCATTCATACTCTTCCTGTGAGGAGCTACACTTTTACCATAAGGCTTGAGGGGAAACGTACCAGCAAGTTGTCACAGATACCATTGGCCATTTTCGCCATTGTGTTTGCACTCAGCGGAGCAATAACAAGGAGGTCAGCCCACTTCCGCAGCTACACAACACAAGAATACATGTGTGAGTGGTAAATAAACCAAGAGATTCTTCATCATATCAGCATTCTGTATCACACATAGGTCAACAAGCAATAATCTCATCAGATATGGTGAAGTTGAGCATATCGGTATTGACCTCCATACAGTATTGTACATTCCCAGGCCTTCCCGGCCTCCAGTTACTGTAAAAACTGGAGGCGGGGAAGGCCTGGGAACGAAGCTAGCATTTGGCAGCTCATACAGTGACACTTACAGTCTGTAACTGATTCTGTAATCAATCTCGTTAGCTTGCAAACTACTGGCTCTGACCTCAATATGCAGCACTGGATCTCCCTTTTTGGCCCACTTCTACATATGTACATACATACATACATACATACATACACACATACATACATACACATATACATACACACATATACATACATACATACATACATACATACATACATACACACATACACATATACATACATACATACATACATACAGACGTACATACATACATATACATACATACATACATACATACAGACGTACATACATACATACACACATACATACATACAGACATACATGTACATACATGAAAGAAACAAGTCAAGTCATCATGTCTATAGCTATCCATCAGTTTAAGACTATCAGTACAACAGTGAGAACAGATGATCATATGAGGAGAGAATCAATGAACCACGACCTAGACAATGTGCAAAGTCACCCACTGTGCAGGACATGTTTCTGCCAGTACCAGGTCTCATCACCTGCACTGGGGTGACTGGTAGCCTCATTCCAATGCTTATTAGCATAACAAAGAAATCCTTTTCTCTAATTTTTCAAACAAGCCTGGGAATGAGGCTAGGGTGACTGGGAGATGGGCACTGCTACGAAATGAAGTCGGGTGGCGGTCAGGTGCCTGGCCTTATACAGAGGAGGTCTGACATGATTGATGTCATATCCACTGATCATGTGATATTGACAAGCTGTAGCCTCATTCCCAGGTCACTCCCAGATTTTATCTCGCTGTGAGATAAAATCTGGGCCATCGCTGGCGAGATAAAATCTGGGAGTGACCTGGGAATGAGGCTAAACAAGCTGCATTTCAATGTTCCATTTCTAGGCATCAGAAGCTTCTAGACTGCAAGGTTCCCTTTGGTTCAAGAGTATGACAAGAAGCTGTCTATCTGGTTGAGATTGATTTCTGCCGTTCATCTAGAGCTCTCAACAGCTACATATGTGCTATTTGGTGGTCAAATAAAAATGTTTGTTTTTTTTTGGACCAGCCTTTAGAGTGTTTCCGCTAGTGTTGTTTTAGTAAACTGTAACTTCAATTAAATACCTTTTAGTTTAGTTAATCGAACTATAACTAACTAAAAAAGGTAGGTATATCTGCTCATGTATATGTCAGTACCATGCAAACCCCCTCAACCAGTCACAATCTTGGCCATCAAGTGTTTCTTTCCAGCTCTTGGTTTCCAGCCATTGAAATTGTCATTAATGCATGACCATGTAGGACCTCCTCTGGTGTACTGATGTAGTGCATGCAAAATATACCCACCCATTCATCATCATCGATGTGGCATTTCACTGGCAATTTAGACGCATCAAAGAAGTGCAGACCTGCTTTTGTAGTCACCACTTCAACTTCGACCTACCGAATAAAGACAGCTGCCACACATCAATCATATCTAGCAAGAGATGAGTGTCAAAACCAAGAACCACATGATAGTCCTGAATCTATGCACATAGCCAATTAGTCTCATGACCAGACCAGCCTCCCCTGCCCCAAGAGTCTGGGTTTACAAAGTACAGTTTGTAATAATTGTTGCTGAGGCATAGCAAGCATAATTTAACAGGTGTCTCTACCCACTGAACTGACCTTTTTGCCACTAAAAAGGCAACCATGTAAGTGAGAGGCAACTGTACAGCTGAACTTTCACCTTGTTAGAATTTTCTTCTGCATCTCTCACT
This sequence comes from Agelas oroides, assembly GCA_949130485.1. Classification (NCBI taxonomy): domain Eukaryota; kingdom Metazoa; phylum Porifera; class Demospongiae; order Agelasida; family Agelasidae; genus Agelas; species Agelas oroides. The sequence goes on from OX422190.1 coordinate 4,207,702, forward strand.
TGTTATTAATTTTAGTGATCAATGTAACAATTCTTTACTTCCACATTTAGTACACAGCTGCACTGCACACAAACCCAGCCTGTTGCCTAATGTATACACTAAGACATACCCCATGAAAAGTGTCTAACATGCAGGTGCATACATCTTGCTATAGCACATGCAGTAAGCGTTTGACGGATTGAGCACATGCAGTAAGTGTTTGACGGATCGAGCACTTGCAGTGTAAACACATGAACTATAGTCTAACCGATCACTTGATTATACTGGCAGATTGATCATGCCCATTGGAGGCAAGCTTGCTTCACAACAGTAGTCTCGTGCCCAGACAACTTTTCGCCAAGCGGGAAAGTAGTCTGGTGAACTGCCTATACCGTTTTGGTTCCAATATTTTGAAACTACCGTGACGTCACGTCAACTGGATTGTAAATTCAAAAGCACTCTAGTAAACAGCAAACTCCTAGACAGCCTACTCGTGCTCCTTTCGATAGATACAATAGCCTAGTCTACTCACGGCAGCTAGGGCTGCCCGACCAATGTCCATTTCGCTAGTAGATCGTTGGCACGCAATGTGGAATGCAATCTTCGATGACGTCAATCGTTAAATTAGAAAAGAACAATGCGCCAGCATTCCGGCGCACTTGAACGAAAACGGAATAGGCAGTTCACCAGACCCTTTTTTCCGGCGGGCACACGCGAAAAATGCGGTCTGGGAACGAGACTATCACAACAGTGCTTATGCTGGAGTGTCCATATTCTGACCGCATTTGCTAACTCGAACTGTGCTGGGAAACCTGTGTCTGTGCAGTGCAAGGCTGTGCTTATGGGCTATGTATGATACAGTATACGACATTGCAGATGGGAGTAAGACTAAGTACAGGACACAACTTTTTTGTGGTAAAAAAGTCAGTCCAGTAGTCCAGTCCAGTAGTCCAGTCCAGTAGTCCAGTTCAGTAGTCCAGTCTAATAGTCCAGTCCAGTAGTCCAGTCCAGTACTCCAGTCTAATAGTCCAGTGCACGCGCAGTAGTCCAGTCTAATAGTCCAGTCGTCCAGCAGTCCAGTCCAATGAATACCTAATTTAACAGCGTCATAATTTTGTGCATTTAATACTGGTTCACTATACCTTGGCCTCCTGCTGCAGTGTGAGCTGCTCCACCAGTTCTGGTACTTTGATCGCTGCAACACTGCCTGTGACCGCCACCAACACGTGCTGTGCCTCTCCCTTCTGCTCCGACATGCTGGGTCAAAGGTCAATAGCAAGTGTTCGCTTTTATGCTGACTCAGCAGAAAAAGTGCACGCCTACATTGGCTACCAGCAGTACTAGAGTACAGGCTGAGCCTGGACTATTCGGTTGTGTCTACTGGGCCAGTCTTCAAAGTGCATTGGTAAGGGCTAGCTGCTGTAACCACCAATTTATTTCTGTTTTAATTGATACTAACTTTCAACCAGCTCAAAGTTTGGATCCAGGCCTAACTAGCTACCAGCCTGAGTGATGTCTGATGGAGAAGAGACACGGGTTCAAAACCAAGTTTTGAACCCCGCGCACCAAATGAAACAGCTGGAAGTGGAAGGGCATGTTCAGTTGATTGAAGGCAAATCACAGATGCTGGATGAGGTGAGTTTGTATACATACTTTGGCAAAGGAAAATTGCTTACTTCAGTGAAAAGCCCACTTCAATAAGATAAATGCGATAATGCATGTAGCTGCTAGCCTCGTTCCCAGGCTCTGCGGGGAGAGCCTGGGAACGAGGCTATGTAGCTATGTAGCTGCATCATTTACAGCCAAGACTGTAAACAGAAATCCACACTCCAGGTCCGTGGCTTGCATGCTCTCAAAACTGTGTACTGTGCTTTGCAGGTAGGTTGTCAGAAGAAAACTGACAGCATGTATCTGTGGTCGATTCAAGTCTTGTAAAACACCCCATAAAACGGTAAACAGAAATCCACACTCCAGGTCCGTGGCTTGCATGCTCTCAAAACTGTGTACTGTGCTTTGCAGGTAGGTTGTCAGAAGAAAACTGACAGCATGTATCTGTGGTCGATTCAAGTCTTGTAAAAAACAACAACATAAAACGTGACTCTCAGTCTTTGTAGCCTATGAAGCCATTGATTGACCAGGTAAGCCACAAGTTTAATTTACTCTTGCAGCTGCTGACAACCTACCTACAAAGCGCAGTAACTATACATAGGTACTATACTAGAGGACTTTCTGTAGTACATGCAAGTGGATAAGGTCAGCCACCATGCAGCGGCAGTCCTCATGCATTATTTGGTCACTCCAATAGCTGATGAGGCCTGGTATTATCTGAAATGTGTATCCACATTAGAAAGGGTGTACATGTTTCATGATTAATGTTCACATGCAATACTCAATGTTTAAGAAGAATATAGTCTCAAGAACATTATACACTGCTGTCTTGGTGCCTAACTGTTGCTTTCTTTTGTTACTGTCTGAGTCAGGTTAATCAGCTAGTAGACTTAATGTCTGCAGAGAAGTCAACCCTCCTGCAAAAGATTGCAAGCTTAGAGGTAAGCTTCTATTTTAGTTCCTTACTAGTGAAGCTGAAATGCAGTACCAACCAGGCAAGTGTTAGTGTATGCATGATGTTTGCACGAATATTTCTAATGGGATAAACCTCCCCACCCTGACCCTGTGTGCACACATAAGAACTGGAGCATAGTATGGTGGGGGACCTTCTTTTAATGCAGGCACAACTTCTTGAAGCATCTGACAAGAACACTGAGGCTGAAAGGAAGGTTAGTAGAGGTATTCACATACGTAGCTATACCATTCATGTCAATAGTAATTTGCTAAAGAAATTTAAAATCAGCATTTGATTTGTACTGCATATTAGAACCCCTACTATATACTGTTGGTTTTTTACTTTCTGTGCTGGTTCAGGATGAAGAGTTGAGACAGGCTCAGAGGAAGATAAAATTGCAGGAGAGAGAAACACAGGAGCTCGAGACCACCAGGTGAGTTCTCTTGTCAAGTTCTCAAACTCTCCTACTGCAGTAAAAGGAGGGAAGCCTGGCAACAATGCCAGCTGCTCTCAGTCTGTATGAAGTTATAACAATACCAGAGAGGGTTAATAATACCAACAACTCATTTCCCATTGAATGGTAGACTCATCTGCTTCGGCAAGGTGGAGTTGTTTCCCGGAGTAGATTTGTGCCCAATTCACTTCACAAGTCAAACAACATGGCTAGCTGTAGCCATTCCAGAATAGGTTTCCATTAGCTTCAGCTGAACTCCTCTTCTACTTCTTGCTCAATGCACTTTCACACACTTGTACCATCAATTGATGCCTCTGCGTAGAGCCACGCTCATGGCTATATTAAGTTATATGCAGTGGCTAAATCAGATTAAGTTTTACTGGTGTTAAATACTTCTCACTAATTTGACAGGAGTTCTTTGGAGAAAGGTAACCATCAGTTGCAGTCAGAGCGTGGCACTCTTGAATCCCAAGTCAAGGAATTGCAAGAAAAGTTTACAAAGGTATGGCAGATATGACATGCAATGTCACAGTGCACAGTTTCAAGGGAATATGTTTGTATGATCTGTGTGACTGCAGTTGTTGTTTTGCTCTAGGAAACCTCCGATTTAAGTGTAGCCCTGAAGGAAGCCCAACAGCAGCTCCATGAGACTAGGACAGAGCTCAACACCCTCACTGCACTTTTGGAAGAAGAGAGAGCAAAATCTTCAAAACGGTGCATACAACCTCCATCCCTAACAGACGTGCACGGATCTGCACACACGCATGCATGTGAACATCACACACACACACACACACACACACACACACACACACACACACACACACACACACACACACACACACACACACACACACACACACACACACACACACACACACATGCAAACACATGCAAACACTAATAACGAAGCTTGACTTCTTCCCTCAAGTAGTAATAAGCATGGTGGAAGTGTTTGTGCCAGGTACTCCTCCATCTTACTCTTACTCACTTTAGCCACAGGGATAAAACAGAAATGAAACAGAAATTGAAGTGTCTAAAAAATGAAAACAAGAGGATGAGCACGGCTTTGGAATCACAGTGTGCAGAAAACGTTAAGGTAAACTGACTGGGTAGTCACTTCCTTATGGTTCTCTTCGAGGTGATTAGAGTCACATGCTGTCACACACTTTGGACAATATCACACTAGTAAGTGCACGTATAGTGTACCCTGGGCGGCCTAGAGGAATGTTAGTTCTTAAGTGCTGGCAAGATTATTGCCGAACGCCTTACATGAGGCACATAATCGTGCGGGTGTGGCGGGTGCTAGTGGGGTCTTAGTCTGAGGTTTTGCTTGTATGTCTGTCCGTTTACCTTTATCATTGAAATATACGGGTTTACGCATAGTTTATGTACCTTTCTGGCACATGCTGCTCATGGTGCCATTGCGATGGAGGACTCGGAGGATAGAAGACAACGGCATGCTAGAGAGCGTGTCCAGAGATATAGAAGACGGTTAAGTGCTCGACAAAAGGATGAAAGATGACAGGATAACAGTGACAGGAGACGACTTGCACATCAGCACCTGAGCGATTCACTTCGCTCGCTGACCCGTGAATGTGTGCTCGGCGTGAGGCACATGATGCGCATGTATATACCTAGTTATAGAAACAATGTGCAGACTTAGTAATGGATAATGTGAACATAGCAGTCTGTCCACACTTCCTCCATCAATATTCCTTCTAGCTCAGTTCCCAACTCTGTAAGGCACAGGAGCAGGTAAAGGTATTGCAAGCTGAGCATTGCTCTACACAGACTCGATTGGAAGGACTAAAGCAAAAATACAAGCACTCCCAGGATGAGATTCTTGCCCTGCGAGGACGACTCACCATTGCACAAAAGTCTCAGGAGAAGCTACAAGCCAAGTGTTCTGTTCTGGAAAGACCAGCAAGCTCCCCAACAGTCTTGAAAGTCTCCACTAGATCCAGGGAGGAGCAGAAGCTGGCAGCAGAGTGCAGAAGAAAGGTAGATACATGAATAGTGGGGGGCTTCTTTCTGCAGTACAGGATCTCATTTACTTGTCAGAGAGACTTGCAGTAACGTATTTGATGCTAGCCACAGATTGTGGAATGACCTATACTCTTCCCTCTTAAGTCTCCCTTTGGTGCTGTTACCTCATTGGAAGAGCCCAAATTTCACATCTGTGATGCTCTGTGCCAATTTCTAAGGCCATGTATGCACATGGCCTGTGTTGGCAGTCAGGTCCCAACTTGCATGGCTTGCATGCTGTGTCTATTTGGGATGCATACCAAATACCTATCCTGATGAAGTTCATCATTGGTTATCATCATTGATTAATCACGTTTTCTGTCAGTCTTGCACAGTTTTATGCTCTGACTTCAATTTCATGTGGCCAAAAAATGCGAGAAAGCAATGTTGTAGCAATACATTGTTTTGTCATTTGTCATTGTTGCATTGTAAGCTACATAGAGGAACAATCTTTTTGTGTGTAGGATGAACTGCTAGCTTCTTATGTGAAAGAAATATCCACAACTCACCAGGATCAGCAGAGACTGCAGGAAGAAGTGTGGTGAGTTCTCCCACCATTTCATGCTCTCTGCCACGTACACCAGGGCAGCAGCTATCCTTCTCTCCTGCATGTGTTTTGCTTCCCCTTCTTCATTTATTACTACAAGTCTTCCTCTTCTCATTCTCTTGTGATTGATTGTTGGTTGATTGATTGAACAAAGCGCAGAATAGTGATAAGCCTTGAATTTTCAGACTTTTCTGCTACATGTACTTTTGCAGTTCCTGTAGTTCTATTCTTCCTTCAATCATTCTCCTCCTTTCAATAGTCCTCTTCTTTCTAATTTTATTGACAGTTATGTCACTGTGACAGTTATAAGGAACACAAGTAACCTTGCATCCCCCTTACAAACTGTCAAGCCTTGACAAGTAAGGATGGTTCATAGTTTATCCATGTATCTTTTCACATGCACACATGTCAATGTATATAGTGACCTTCAGCAGAGGCTCTGTGCTGAAGAACAAGCCAGGGATGCATTAAACACTGCACTAGAGGTACGTGAAACCTCTCTACACTTCCTGTATAATGTATACTCATGCTTGTGGATAGGTAACCTATACTATAGTCAGTCATCTGTTGCCCCTTCTTACTCTTAGCCCCGTACCTACCCCTTCTCACCCCAGTGTTTGTTGCTTGCAGTAACAAACACTGGGGTAAGGTACCAGAAACCCACTGCTTATCTGAGCACTGTATTGTAACTGTAATAGTCCAGTCTACATATTTAGGAACCATTAGCAGATCCCTAATTCTGTAAGGCACCTTCTCTTTTTTATAAGATTAATGTAGCATACATAAGCAAAAAGATCTTGATCTTTTGCAGGTGAGGGAGAAGGAGCATGAAGAACTGCTAAGAAGTATTCAGAGTAAAGTACAAGCACAGGAAGAACAGGTATATCTGAACTACATGTACTAGTGCCTGGAATTGGAAGGCAAATTTACTACTAATTTACTAGTAATGTTTGTGGTCTACGCTTCCTTGTGATCTTGCACAATTTCAAATTGTGACTGAAGAGGTGTGAGTCTGTGAGAATTCGGAAAGCAATTTTATATGAATGATGCTTGTAGGGTAAAAACAAAACATGCAGAACAAACTTGTCAAGAAACCTAGCAGGAAACAACCGCTTGAATAGCTGGCACTGGTCATGATTTTGCTTTTCTGAGATCACCGCAATCAAGACAGATTCTCCTCACTTTTCACCAAGGTATTCGGTTTTTGTGAGTCACACATTTACTAACTTTCTTTTTTGTTTTAAGGAGCAGCAGCTATCCTGTGTGCGTTCTGAGTTGGAGCAGAGACTATGTCACATTGAATCTGAGCTGGCAGCCTCCAGGAAAGAACTGATGGAGCTGCAGAGGAAACTGAGGGAGAAGGATGGACGTATAAGGGAAGAGAGGCAGAGGTTTAAGCAGGAGAAACAGCAGGCAGAAGAACTGATGAAGGTGCAATGAGATGCACTAATACTCAGAGTTCCTTTCCATTCATCCCTCCTTTCTTCCACTTCCTGCCTCCCTCTCTCCCCTCTCCCTCCTCCCCTCCCCCTCCCTGCCGTCCTCTTTCCTGCCCTCACTTCCTCTCTCACTCCCTCCTTCCCTGTTTGCCTATTCCCAGGCTAGTCGTGAGACAATCCACAAGTTGAACAAGAGGCTGGAAACCACCCAGAAAGTTCACTGTGGTGCAGTAGAGAGAATGACTCTGCAGTGGCAAAGACAGCTCAGGGAGGCAGAGAAAGACTGTGAAAGAATGAAGGTCAGAGCAGAAGGAGAGGTTGGAGCTAAGGAAGATTGAGCTGGTCGTGTAAGACAATGGCTCATGAGTGTGAATGTGTAGACCATACAGAAAGCTGCTATTACAAGAGTGGTAACGCTGTAGCAGGATGATTCCACCTCCAGACAATGTATCGTTATATACTCAAGTTGGGTATCTACACAAGTTGGGTATCTACACATACACACATGCACTTGTGTGGGTATGTATATGCATGGTGTACTCATCCATGTGTATGACAACAACAGTTATTGAGTACCGGTTGTGCAACTGAACTAATTATTCAGTACCACCTCTGTAGTACATGTACAGGACTGTGAGGACTGGTGGCTGTCCAGTGGCTATATATAGCTATGTGGTAGAGTACCGGTGGGTCATGCCAGAAACTCTGGGTTTGATTGCTGGTGACTGCCGGCTTTTCACTGTATTTTGATTTCCAACTGAGGTAAGATGCAACCATTAATTAATCTCTTCCATTTTCTGCAGGAGGCTGGCACTATGAGATGTGCAGAATTAGCCAAGGAGCTGTGGGAGCTGAAATCAAGACTAAACATCAGTGATAGTTCGACAATGTAACACTCCTATATAACATGTTAGACATACATGAAGTATTTATACACACTGTGGAGATTTAATGCACTGTGTCTTGTCTGGGTTAAACTGTAGGATGTTTTGCACTTTTGAAACATTTAGAGATAAACAGTATAGCGTTCAGAGAGCAGAGAGACCAGAATGCCTTTAAATCATCAGGAACATGTACATATACCTCCTTAGTAACCAATTTTCTCTGTGTGCATACCATGGTGGCTATGGAACTTCCTGAGATACAGCTAGCCCAATAGTTTGGAAAGTTCAGCTACAAGTATAATTTTTTCGTCATGTATGGTATGGACAAACCAGAGGATGCCACCAAAATCAAGACAATCACGTACCACCAATTTTCTCTGTGCACATGCATACCATGGCTCCTTGAGGTGGCTTTGGAACTTCAAGCAGCCTGAGGTACAGCTAGCCCGATAGCTTGGAAAGTTGTAGCTACAAGGATAATTTTTTCATCATGTATGGTACGGACAAACCAGAGGATGCCACCAAAATCAAGACAATCATGTTAGAAAAAGAGTGTATGGTAAGACATTGTGCATGTGGCTACGTACAGTCCATTTCATTGCTGTTCCAGGAGGCAAACCTGTGGAACTCCATAAACTTTGATGGGTCCCAGGAGAGTAGTGGAATATCTGTTTCTGCAAATATTGACTGGCTGCAGACAATTGCAACATGCCTGGCACCTATCGTCTTAATGTTCCCAGGCCTTCTCACCATCCAGTTTTTGCTTGCTTATACAGTATACTGGGAACAAGGCTTACATGGCACCCTGATAGCACTGACTTGACTGCTGATTCTCATTCCACAACCCAGTCAGTACAGTCACAGTGAAAGTCAGTACAGTCGCATGCTGGAACCAACCTGATGATCCATGATCCATATCATTTGTTTCTTTTGCATAAATCCTTCCCTGGTATAGGTCTCAGCTAAGGTTCCTTCATGGGAAGGATTTTGTGTAACTCATCTGCTTGCAAAATACAGAAGATGCAAAAGGGCTTGGATGGTGGTGATGACGATCTGGACTTCCAAGATGCTAAAAACAGTGATACCACTTGCAGCTACAAACCACTGGATCTGCAGTACATGGAAAGGAAACTAAAAATGCATTTTAGATTAGAAGACACAGGAAAAATACAGTGGTTTCATGGACAGATATTAAACTATGATCCTTACAATTCCTCAGGTCAGTATGGTGTTTTCTTTCCATCTGACCAACAGACTATTTGTTAATGATGAAGATATAAAATACCTAGAGTAAACTAGCTCCGATTAACTATATTGTTTTGTCACACTGATTTGCTTCTAATTCACTATGCCTCAGCATGCAGCTAGCTGTTCAGCTACTGGAAGATGTCTACCAGTGGTTGTCAAAGAAGTTCTCGAAAATAGAGGAAAGTGAAAAGGCCGGCAGCCCCAGGGAGTTGAACCCAGGACACCTCTGACTTGAGCCGCAGTGCTCTGCCACTGAGCCACGGCAACCGAACAACCTCCAAACCACACAATCCTCTATAAATTCCTTTATTTCCAGCATCTCTGAGCAAAGAAGTTCTCATTTCTGTCAACGTCAACATATTAAGGATGATTATATCGAGCCAAGTAACCGCACCCCAAGATGCTCATGGAAGGTTAGTGCTGCAGGTTTACCTTGGTTTGAACACTTTAGAGTTCAGTGCTATACGTAGGTAAAATCTTTGTTAGTAGGCTTTAGTAAAAAAAAAAGTTCACTGCTACTTAGCTACAAGACCTGAAGTAGATCAGGGTTTTGTGCTGCAATTTAGCTGAAGTAGGAAGACTTAGAGTTCAGAGTTTTGTGGCTTCTTAAAAAAAGCTTTACCCTCAAGGGAGGAGCCAGAGATCAGTTTATCAAATCGTGAATAGCGAGGCACGCCTTCGCCTGCTTCATACTCGCGCACATTACGCGCGTAATACCAGTCCGAAGCATGGTACCGCGCTCAATACACGCAATGATTTTATACGTAGGTATATTGAACGTGTGACGTCACGTAAGCGGAAAAATCGCTTCGGGAGTCGCTAGCTGTGAGGGGTGACAGTGGTGTAGCCAGTGGCGTAGCCAAGCTGGGGCACACTGGGGCACGCTACAGTACCGGAGTGCGTTTCAAAGCTCTAATCTGATTGGTTGGAGGCTTAGTATCGTCCCCAGACACCAAATTTTTCGCGCGCGCCCTGCGGCCTTGTCGAAAAATAGGGTGTCTGGGGACGCATAAATGTAATTTTTACACCACAAGATGCAACCATAGATAATACATACCGTAGGTGGATGTGAAACGGCATGCGTTTACGGATAGTTTACGGAGATTTAATGACACAGTCCCTGCCACGGTCTGGGCGGCCAAAATTGTCGTGTACGCGCGACACTCTTTCAGTCTTGGGACACGCGCGAACGCTGTGATAGCGGTCTACATACTATTTCAGAGGATTACTAAGTACATACTCTACAGATTCAAGGTTACAGGAAGTCTACACTTCGCTTGTAACTCAACGTATTCACCCTCGCATCCATTGGAGCACTGTACTACAATCTTTGTGTGAGATTATCTCTGGAGATGTTTTGCTTCGAACCAGATGTTGGCTTGGTACAAATGTAATGTAGGTCGGTCTACTGGGAGAAAATACTGATAATGCTGTGACACTTTTTGTTTTCTCCAGAATCAGGCAAGATTGAAATTTCAGGATACTTACTTTGTGTGAGATTATCTCCGGACGTAGTTGTCTATAGACCAAGTAATTGTTACAACTGTGTACTGTACTAGAATTTACACTGGGAGAAAATATAAGTGTTCCATTGAAAGTGTCGTTTACCAGTTAAAAAACGGTGTGAAATCTCGCATGATTCGCGTATGACGGTACCGTGTCGCGTCTACATGGTAGCTGCATTCTCCACACGGAGCAGATTGAGCGCGAAGCAGCATGAAATTAAACTTCCTGTAACCTTCTAGCTGTAGAGTATGTACCTTGTCCATTCTATTCCCTGTTCCAGCTGCTGCCAAACCGCTCAACTGAGGTAAAATGACACGGACATCCGTATACTTCTCCGTTTCATCCGTGGCAAGGAGTGTTTCCGTAAAAATTTTAGTATGCGGACGTGTTTCATATCCACCTACGGGTATATATTATCTATGATGCAACTTAATAAAGGACCCGCTTACACCCCAAGACGCAACAAAGGACCCGCGTAAATAATTAAACCAATATAATGCACAGGCCGGAGGAAGCGTTGGACATCCAATCTGAGTTGATATTCGTTAATGGCATGGTGCACTTACCCCGGGAATGAAACTTTGGTACACCAACAATTCTCCCTTTGTCACAGCGACTTCCGAAGCGATTTCCCCGCTTACGTGACGTCACACGTTCAATATACCTACGTATAAAATCATTGCTGCGTGTATTGAGCGCGCTGCCCTGCTTCGGGCTAATATTACGTGACTAATGTGCAAGTATAAAGCAGGTGAAGGCGTGCCTTGCTATTCACGATTGATAAACTGATGTCTGGCTCCTCCCTTGAGGGTAAAGCTTTTTTAAGAAGCCAGAAAACTCTGAACTCTAAGGCTTTCTAAAGCCTAGCAGTGAACTTTGCTTTTTCCTAAAGCCTACTAACAAACATTTTACCTACGTATAGCACTGAACTCTAAAGTGTTCGAGCCAAGGTAAACCTGCAGCACTAACCTCTTATGAGCATCTTGGGGTGCGGTTACTTTGCTCGTTATCTATGATGCAACTTAATAAAGGACCCGCGTAATATAAATAAATAATATAATATAATACGCAAGCCAGAGGAAGCGTTGGACATCCAATCTGAGTTGATATTCGTTAATGGCATGGTGCACTTACCCCAGGAATGAAACTTTGGTACACCAACAACTCTCCCTTCACCAGCTACACCCAGTGGCGTAGCCAGGACATAGCCGATGCCGAGGCACGGCATGGGCACAACAAAGAAGCAAGTAGGAGGGGTCTGGGAGCATGCTCCCCCAGAAAATTTTGGAATTTTTGAGCTTCTCAGGTCGGTTCTGAGACTATTTTAAGCCATACCGTCGCCTTGAATCAGAAGCACTTCCCACTATACCTTCGGTACGGTAGTGTGCGCGGTGTAAAGCCACTTTATTTACTTACGGCAAACTCACATACAGTAAGATCAGGGGAGCGTACGAGAACTCGTTATTCTGAGGTTACAGGTAGCCATACTGCGTTCCCAGATTTCAAGGCCTTTATGTATTTTTAGCGCCCGATCACGGTCGCGGACAACGGTACTTTCGGCGCCGATAATTTGCAGGCGCGCCTGCGGTTGGTGGGGCACAGCCTCCGGTAGTCTCGTCCCCAGACCAAATTTTTCGCGCGCGCCCTGCTGACTCGTCGAAAAATAGGGTCTGGACACTTTCACTACGAAAACTGGGGCAAGTTTACATACGGCGGTCACTAAATTGTGTAATTGTAGGTGTTAATTACATTATCAGCTACCTGTAGCGTTTGCTTTGGCGCCCAAAAATTTGCAAGCTGGCTATTTGTGATGACGCATAACGCACAGGCGTTCAACAACGACAGAACAGTCTGGTGTTACATCTCGGGTTCAGGATGCCGCCTGACAGATGCATAAAGGACGTCCGTGAAGCCAGGGAATATTTTGTGTACATGTATTCCCTGGCTTCAGACGTTCTTTATGCATCTGTCAGGCACATGTACTGCTCTGTCGTTGTTGAACGCCTGTCCGCGATAGCGCCTGCTTTAGCTTAGTTCCTAGACTGAAAGTACCACGCCTCCAAAAGTCCTACGTCCACCTAACGTCCACCTGACGGGAAAAATAGTCTGGTCAACAGCCTATTCAATTTTTGTTCCAAGCGCCACGATGGTGGCGCTCCAATCAGATTGCTGCATGCGAATGACGTCACGTACTGCACTACACACGCGACCAAAGAAGGGTAGGCAGTTGAAGCGCTTTGCAGGAGACTAAGCCAGGTAGAACCAGAGAACGACCGGCGAAGGCATGCCAGGACTTCTGTGAACGAGCGGTGTGTGTTTCTGAGCTTGAAAACTGGCAGTGTGAAGTTCCTGAGCTTTCAAATGTAGATAAGATTGTCTCAGGGCTTTCTGAGGTTGACAGAGGCTTCATGTTTTGTGAATATTCGTTTCTTGGCGTTCGGAAGCTCTGAGAAGGATGATCCCTGCAACGAGCTGTCTCTTTAGAGCTCTTTCGTAGTTTCAAGCTTTGTGTGACGTCACATAACCCATTTTTGAAGAGGTTGCGTCACCAATTTTTAAACCGCACGGAACAAAAACGGAATAGGCAGTTGACCAGGGGCGTCTGTAATCACTGGACTGGACTACTGGACTCTAATTTCAATGCACTAAAAACATTATGTAGAGTTGTATACTGCATTACCTTGGCATAAAAAATTGCAGTAGGCCCTCCTGTTCAGTGGTCTTGAACTATTTTAACACATTAATTAACAAATGTGGCTTGGGACTTGTATAATCGACTCCTGTTGGCTACCTAGGATGCTGGCAGACTGACTATATAGAATGTACTGATATTATCCTTACTTGTTATCTTTTACCTTGACATGCTGCATACTCTCTGAATGCATGCTAGTTCAGAACAATTTTTACCAAGTTAAATTACGTAGAAAGAGGGTTATCGCGATTATGCGGTGGGTGCGCACGGGGAACTCCCATATGAGGTTTTATGACGTAACCTCATAGAGCTGTGTGAACGTTCGAACTTAGACGATCCCATACGTAAACGCGCCACGACGTGGTTTGCTTTATGAAAATGTAAACAACTGGTGCACTAGTTTATGGTATAGCTGTATTAGGCTGTAGTAGCTATAGAGGCATACTTGGCTACTGCTTCCAAGATGACGGCCTGGAAACAGCTTGTTGTTGTCTCTCTCTTCATCTTATCATCCTCTGCAGTTCAGTTTCAGTATCGCACTCGCCCTGAGACTGTTCTCTACGCCGATGACGGTCGAGTTCGTGGTTTACAGGATCGCATGGGGGACATTATTCTAGGAGGGCTGTTTCCAGTTCGCTCCATTATCCCTGAATCGGACGGCGGAAAATGTGCAGATACAGTGAGAGACCACGGTATTCAGACAGCAGAAGCCATGTTGTATGCTATAGATTCTATCAACAGTGATCATGATTTACTCCCTAATATAACACTGGGTTACGATATCAGAGATACTTGTCAGAGTGAGAAGATCGGTCTCGATGAAAGTGCTGACATGGTGTTGGCAAGTGATTCGGAAAGTTGCCCTAGTATTAGTAACTCGGACAAATTTCTGCCCACGGTCATGGCAGTGATTGGACCATTGCAGAGCCATGTTTCCATTCAAATAGCCAACTTTTTTCGTATATTTCAGACGCTACAAATAAGCTACGCTTCGTCCTCCAGTACACTGAACAACCGCAATATTTACAGTTATTTTTTTCGCACTAAACTCCCTACTAATAGCCAAGTGCAAGCCATGGTGGACATCATAATGCATTACGAATGGGATCATGTATCTGTGATATTCTCACGCAACCAGTATGGAGAATCGCTTGCTAATCACTTCCGCCAACTTGCTAAGAAAGCAAGCATATGTCTTGATTTTAATCAACCCATTTACAATGACTTTACACAACCTGAGTATAATGAAGTTGCCAAGGAATTGATGGTGTCCCATGCAAACGTTGTGCTTCTACTTACTATAGCAGACCACACAAAGCCCCTTATGAGAGAATTGACTAACATCTATTACACCAGTGAAGACAAAAGGAGGTTTCTATGGATTGTGTGTGAGGCTTCTGTGCAAAGTGCTTCCAATTTTAATGAAATCGTAGCTGGGATGTGGGGTCTTGTTCCTTCCTTAAAGAAGGATAGCTCTTTCGAAAACTACTTCTCTGAACTTTTGCCAGAATCTAATGTTCGCAATCCTTGGTTTCAAGACTATTACCAAGATCGCTTTGACTGCTCCATTGGCAGTAACTGTAGCAACATTAGTGTAACAGCAGATCCTGGTTTCCAACAGTATGTCTTTGTTCCACTAGTTATTGATGCAGTCTACAGTGCGGCTCATGCAATACACAACTGCATCATGGATAACTGTCCAAAGCCGGTGGTATGGCATCCCAACAATCGTTCATGCCAAGGACACAACTCCACAGTAAGTGGAGAAATGTTACTCGACTATCTCTACAATGTCAACTTCACTAGTCCCACTGGTAAAGCTATACAATTTGATACGTCTGGCAATGTTGAAGGCAAGATCAACATCGTGAATTATCAAGTGATGCAACCATGCTCAAATTGTAACAAGACGTTTGAACTTGTCGAAATATGTTATTGGGATTCTAAATCCGAGCGCCTCTATTTCTATCCAGATAAAACACCACAGTTTGGTCCATCAGGTAATGTCCAACTCGAATCACATTGTCGAGAATGTAGTCCTGGTTTCGTTAAACATGTAGTCATATCTTCTTGTTGTAGTACCTGCAATCCTTGTCTTGGGCCCAACTACACTAACTCTACCTCATCAGCACAATGTCAAACGTGTCCTTATACTATGTGGGGCAATCTTCCTCTGACTGGTAGTACTGATTGTGTAGATATTGATGAATCCTATTTAAAACCGTCCAAGCTATGGGGCATAATACTGATAGTCGTAGCCATAATTGGGTTGCTAGCTGCAGCATTTGTGGGTGCTGTCTTCGTTTGGTTCTGGAACACACCAATAGTTAAATCATCAGGACGAGAACAGATGGCACTACTTCTAACTGGGATAACACTTTGTTTCCTACTAACAATTGTGTTTCTCATAAAACCTTCACCAGCTGTGTGTGGTCTTCAAAGGATTGGCTCATGGTTTTGTTTCTCACTAATCCTCTGTGCTTTGTTCGTGAAATTGGTTCGAATTGCTCGAATATTTA
This sequence comes from Agelas oroides, assembly GCA_949130485.1. Lineage (NCBI taxonomy): Eukaryota > Metazoa > Porifera > Demospongiae > Agelasida > Agelasidae > Agelas > Agelas oroides. Next base: position 4,223,561 of record OX422190.1, read on the forward strand.
GGAAAGGCAAAATCTCTCCTGTTAGGCCCAAGTGTATCGGCCCAATACATCAAATTTTGTTCACATTTCTACTGGTTGGAATACAAATGATATTGGTTTTGATATCACTATTGATTGTTTTCCCTGGTGTGACAATAACGCGGTCGAACAATGAGACGAACCAAGACGATTTCCCAACACTTGTTTTCCAGTGTACCTCGCCTCACACTGCCTTAGTGGTTCTACAAATCATCTACTTCACCACCGTCACTATTGCCAGTAACGCACTAGCCATCATGACGATACAGTTCCCTCAGAACTTCAACGAATCAAAGTATGTTGCATTCTCTACATTCACATTGAGTCTAATGTGGATATTAGTCTTCATCCCATCTTACATTGCCACGGCAACTACAACCATCCAAAGCGCAGTCACTTTACTCACTATTCAGTTGAGTGCTCTGGCTGTTTTGTTGTGTCTGTTTGGTCCAAGGGTCTTTATAATGATTGTCTGGCCAAAGCAGAATACTCATAAGGCCGTCCAGAACTGAGTGAAAAATCAACTGAAACTGAACAGAAATGAATGCACAGGTTATGCTATAATTCTGTTTATATTAAGTAGTGTGTTTTGCCAAGTGTAAACCTTGTAGATGTTTAGTCAAGTGCACTAGCACTTAAGTCTTCTTGTTTTGTAAACTACTGGTGCCCTTACTTTGTGAGCTTTGCAAAAACTATACTCAGCTAAAATAACTTCTGTGTGGGTTTACTAGGGTTTATTGAACTGACATGCTTCTTCCTTTTCCTGGTCACGCATGTGAACAGTAAGACTATCTGTGACTTACACATACATTGCCCAGCCCTTGTAGCAATGGTTGCAGTGCATATGGATGGAGTACAGTAAGTTAAGTTTACTTATAGACACAAGTTAAGCACTATATATGCATAGCAAAAGACATTGTCCTTTTTCCTTGTTCCTTGTCATGTGAACTACAAGACTCATAAACTCTCCAGGTGTGACTTATGTACCATTCTAAACCCTTGTAGTAGCAACTTCAATTAAATTTTTTCAAACATAAAATTCTTTTTCTCTTGTGATAGCAGAAAATATATAATGCAGTACATGCATGGAGTGCAACAATTGAAGGTGCTACAAGGACTGAGAAGATGCTACAAAAAAATGTTCCTCAAGGAATACTGTCATGTAACTCTGTGTGCAGTTTTCAGCCTTTGAAGTAAATTCAGCTCTAGTCTCAAGAAATATTTGGCACATAAGGTCCATTATGTGTAGGAGGCGGGCCAATGCACTGAAATGATTCAAACTACATGGAGAAATCACTTAGGGTAACTGAGTAATCCTTGCAGTGGTATAGCTATGTACTAGCAGAGGAAATAATACAAGCTTGTTCAAAATTAGCTATTTGAATATACACTCATGTGTTGGGTCCAGCACCATTGGGAGTACTAGTCTTGCAAGCCACACCCCTCTGCGAAGGGTCTGGCTTGTGAGACTATGGGAGTACATTATGCACCTGACATCTGCCACAGACAGTGAGGGAGTCGCTCAACCATTTTAAAAGTTGCTGTAACTCAAGCAGGTGGATACTCTGCACATGTTTAGTGGTTGCAAATGTAACTGATCATGGTTGTAAATATGCCCTAGCTAGCTTTGTGTTTTGCATGTCTACACAGAAACTGCTATTCACTTAGTCTAGCTTCGTTCCCATGCTTCAAGTGGAGGCAGCATGTGAACGAGACTAGCTAACCTTTCTGACATAACAGTGCCTCGTTCCCAGGCCGTTCCCGCCTCCAGTTTTTGATTGCTTCATCAAAAACTGGAAGCCTGGGTGTAACGTTTAATTTGGACCCCCCACCCCCCTAAAATTCGTCTCCCCCCTTGTTACAATATGTGTTTCCCCGGGTTCCCTAGTGATATCTGTTCCCCGAACAGAACATTATTTGGCATCTTTAGTGTCAGTGATAAAAGGTAAGTAGCTAGCTTAGCTCAAGATGGTATTTTAATGCAAGGGGGACAGTTGATGTTTCAATAATGCTGTAACTCTTTAAAACTTATGTAGCCATGACTTTAAAGACAGTACAATATTCAATTGCAAGGATACCAAGAACCAGAAGTAGCTATGTAGCTATGTTGTGGAGGAATTAAGGAGTGCTATTTTACGTGGACCAGCAAAGAGATGGTTCTAGCTATATACCTTTAACTGCCTTGTCAACGGAACAAGAAAAAGAAACTGACTCCTATAACTTTTTGAATGCTCCTTCTTTATATTAAACGTAGTAGCTATACCATAAAATTTTTGTTCCCCCCTATATTGCACACTTGCACGCACTGCCAGTGGATAAAATGCGACTTCGTCCTGTCCCAAGATTGTAGGATGGTCAAGGGCATGCTAGTCTTGGAACAGTATACTACTGCAAGTGATTAAAGCTGGTGGTGTGAGAATCTGGAAACGATGCCAGAGTAGACCATAGCAGCCTTTCTGTCTGACCGTCTGACGAAAGCCTGACTGGTCAGACAAAATCCGAGCAGTAGGCAACACTGAACATGAACAACAGCAAGACGGAGATGTTTTTGGTGTTGAAGACTGGGAGAGTAGAGATCAGATGTGGTAGTGGTGTGAGAATCTGGAAACGATGCCAGAGTAGACCATAGCAGCCTTTCTGTCTGACCGTCTGACGAAAGCCTGACTGGTCAGACAAATCTGAGCAGTTGGCAACAATGAATATGAGCAACAGCAAGACGGAGATGTTTTTGGTGTTGAAGACTAGGAGAGTAGAGATCAGATGTGCATATATTTATTACTGTAAAGTTAATGCAGAATGCCAGTCTGGAGATTATACAGACCTCAGGTGTTGCAGGTGTAGAGAGTGGTATCACATTCACCGTGTTCCTGTCCCTACTGTAGTCTGTAGTCATGGAGGGCAGTAGTGTAGAATGGTTCCATTACTTATGTGTCTAGGCTAATTGTTATGCCTTTGTACTTATTTGACTGTTTGTAACAGTGTTGTAGGGGGGTCCAAATATTTCAGTGGGGAACAAATTTTTCATGCTCTTTCTGAGAAATATGTTCCAGGGGTCCATATTTTTCAGAAAATTGGTTCAAGGGGAACACATTTAGGGGGGAACAAATTTGTCATGACAGACCGGCTGGTAGCTAATTGTAAACTGATACAGCTAGGGGACTATGAACCACTTATAGCTATACCACCATAGACAACAGAGACAGAATTCCGTCTCTCAGATTGTCAATGTAGCACAGAGTCTACCAGAACACACAAAAAAAATAATTTGGCTCTATTGGACTAATAATTTGCCTCAGATTTACCTGAATAACCTGTTGTGCCATCCAGTTACTATATCAGTCATGTAAAAATGTTTGGTTTATGATTACTGAAGCATCAAACAATTTTAGAGTGACCTAAAGCTATATGCAGTGTGCACTGAACAACAGTTTTACTTAACAATTTTACTACTGGGCAATTTTACCTCAGTGTCTTGCTTACAGGCCTAATACAATGCATACTATCCAAAAATTGTGTTTTGTAATGTTGTTCGGTAGTAGTATACTACAAATTAATACATCCAGCTCCCAAGCTCCTTGAGAACAGCAGGTACTTTGATTATATATCTGCCCTTCTATTAGCACGATTCACCTGTTCAAAGTAACTACTGTGATTGAATCTTGCATGTTATTTCTCAGTACAGAATCCGTATACAGGAAACACTGAAATGCAGTGTGTTACATACATGTATAATTCTATACAACAGGCAGCTTAGTCTTTTTATGTAATGTCCAAATTAGTACAGGAATGCTAGCTAATAAAGATAAAGATATGCAAGAATCTTCAGTGCTGATAGTAAACCTGCCAAATATGGATAATTAGCTAATGGTTATAGTATAGAGTTTGGAATGTATCCTTGTTGTCAGATAGCTAGTAACAAGGAAAATCCCATGTTAGGCAGGCACTTCAGTATCGTAGAGCCAGCTTGAGTAAGTAGTGTATGATTCTGTCTGGCTGGACCATGTAGTTGTAGTGGGTGGTGTACTGGAGGAGGTACTGGTTGGAGGTGAGGTGGTAGGTGGTGGAGTTGGTGTGGGTGTGGGCGTGGGTGTGGATGTGGGCGTGGGTGTGGGTGTGGGAGAGGGACTTGGAGTAGCTTCACATGGAGTGGTGTAGTTCCTTGGAGTGGACCATTCAATTGAACTGACGTTGGTGGTGTTCCACTGTGCACTTATATAGAGCTTTTTCTTCCAGGCTTTTACATTGGCATTGAGACAGTTTGCCAGGCACTGGAGGAATGTGGGTCCATCAGCTCCACCAGCTGTGTTACAAGAAAAGAGAGTGAGCGTACTAATCTTATTCTTCAGTTGTGCACAAATCTTATTATAGCAGTTGCTGCCTTTGTCTACGTATTCCTTTGCTCCGTCATATTCACCAATGACAAAAAATCCATTGTTTCCATGTGCATCAACATACACATCCACCTTTCCCCCTGTTGCATTAAATTTGGTGCAAACAGCACCGATAAATTCGTCACATGTTTTCACAACCACACCATTTCCCACAGGTTGCTGCAAAGGCCCCGAGCTTGAATTGTAGATGGAAGCATCATGTGATATGATGTTGCAGTTGTTGTTAGGAGGACACTCGATAGTGTCACGAGGAAGGTGCTCACAGTCGGGTTTCTTGCACTTTTTAGCATCTGGTTTGCATGTAGTGTCACAGCTTGAAGTCATTCCTGCACTCATGATCATGTTCTCTTGAGAGATGGCTCTGCGCCCCCTTCTGTCATTGACCTTTGTCACGACACTCACATGGAAGTACCCAACACGAGTGCATAAAATTCTCACAGCCCTTCTTCGACATCTGATTTTGAAGTCAACTCCTTCTTTGTAGTCAGTCACAGTTCCATTCAAGTGAATATACTTTGGTGGAATGATGTAAACGGAATCAATAAGATTTCGCGTTTTCAGGTAGTAACGGAAAAAAGTACGCAACCGCCCACTGCGAACTCTTTTTTCAAGCCGGTCTAGGCTGACCTCGGAGTAGCCTTCATCTTTGAAGTTTTGTACAAGTTTACCTTCCATGTCTGAATCAGCAGAAACGATAGTCACTTCTGGTCTGCCTCTTGCACCCACACAGAAGACCACCAGGAGCATAGCTCCCACAAGAAGTACCAGAGCTCTCATCATCCCAAATATTAGCATAAATGCTACACTTTTGTATGACGTAAAAAGTGCATTCTGTACCTTGATGGTCTTGCTTTTATAACAAAAAAAATAACAAAAAAGGTATGCAAATTTGAGGTGTGGCATGTTTGCAAGCAGAAAACTGCATGAAGTCTTTCTGTTTGTTTCAACACTGCTTTGTTAGTTCAAAGACTTGTCAGTGGTAATTCTTGGGTGTTAACTCTTAAGTGCTAACTTAGTCTAGACATGATCTCATGATAAGATATAAAGTGGGTATGTCATGTCTGCAACACCTAATGTTTCTATACCTATATTGTGTTTAGGGCCCACCCCACATGTCGGGCTTAGCTGTGATGTAGCTTAAAATGATTGTGGTAGCAAGGCAACTTAAAACAACCATAGCTTGGCTCCATTTTTCTCACACTAATATGAGGATGTTATCTGATTTCACTTGTTGCAATTTTGGGTGTGACTCTTACAACCACATAAAAGACCAGAGGGACCCCAAACATAGTCCTCACCACACAGCAGCTTTTTGGTAGGCCTGAAGAAAAGATTGGGTGTGGTGTTTGTAAATGAAAAGTTCCTTAACAAACAATGCATGGCAGTCAACACTGATTTGCTGTTTATGCTCACTGTGACCTGTCGTCTAGACTAAACTTAAAATAATGCTTGGCTGTCAAAAGTTTGTTTTCTAAAATTAAGTGCACAATCATGTGCAAGCAGCATATTCCGAAGTGCTAAACAGCATAGCTATGTTCAAACTGGCTTCTAACCAGTCATTTTCTGACACTTGCTCTGCACGCCCCACCCACATACGCAGTGCGCATAGACAGACTGGCGGATGGCGAGGCATCATACGCATGCGTACTCCTAGTTTGATACACACTGACTAGCTACCTTTTCCTCAAGAGGTTACCCGAGCAGTCAATGTCAATATGGTTACGCACTACATGCATTGATACCTGTAGTTAGAGTGGAAGGTATCATTCCGTATGTACCTACCATATCTCGTAATTTGTTTCATCCCTAACATGCTACATAGCTAGCTAGTTACATTGTGTAGAACATTTCCTTCCATACACTTGACTTTCCTTTATGCTAGATCTCAAGTTTCAACTTTAGTACTACAATATCAGAGAACATGCCATGCAGTGATTGCTCAAGGGTAAAAAAAAAATCCTGAGTGTCAACTTGCTAAGTGGGAAGTGCATGAGGTGAGCATTAAGTGAGCATCAGAGCAGTATTGGGTGAAAAATTGAGCTTATTATCATTGCTAGCAATAGAAGTCAATTGCCAATTGCAGCAGGGAGTTTCACCAGTTGATGTCCCTGCAGCTGCATAATATTATCTGGATGACATCTCTTACAGTCGTGGCATGAAAATAAGTCTATAAATGGTAGTACTATACCAAATACAGAATACGTCATGATATTCAGGTGAGAGGCTGCAAAGGTGATCTAGCTGGTAGCTACTAAGGTAGAAGAAAAGCAGAGGGAAGCCTGATTATGGATTGCTGATCAGTCTGCAGTCTGATAGGTGTTGTTAGATGATCCTGTTAGGTGTGGGGGGATGTAAAGTGCACTTAGATGGTAGTGTATAGGACAATGGCTGAGAGAAGCCAGCATATGTGAATGCTAATCAGTCTGCAGCCACATAGGTGCTGGTAAATGATCCCTGTTTGGCTGTTATGCTAAGTAAATACCTGCACCTTGCAAGACATGGGATGTAAATATATATTAGATGTACGTTGGCCTAGGAAACAGGTAAGAGCTCGAGAAGCCCTTGTACAGTCTGCAGCCTGAGGGGTGTTGGTGGATGAACCGGTATCTTCGCATCCAGGCCACATGGCTGTACAAGGCTAATTATAAGGCAATGGTTACAGTATGTGATGTCAAAGAAGTCACTATTGGCTACACCTGGCAGCTTCTTTCAAATAGCATTTTTACATTTGGGCCTCAATACACAGGCACCTCATGCTTTCACTGAGTTATATTAGGTGTTGTTATAATTATATAAACAAGCCACAATTACCACTGCATGACAACTTTGATGACAAGCAGGTGAGACAAAGTCATAACCAAGTGATTGTATTACTAGGAGGTCTTTGATTTATCCTTCCTCTTGCCACCACTACCACTACCACTACTGGTAGCAGCCTTCTGGTCCTGCACCTTCTGCCAGGGTAGTGGGTGATTTGTAAAGATAGGCCAGGGAGGGATCACCAGCTATGTGAGAGAAGCAGGCAGTAGTTTGAATAGTACAGGCAACACCTACAAGTATATAAAAGTCAAATAAAGTCGTTAATGGAAAGATACCCATGATAGTTACTAACTTTCTCATCGTACGAAGCAATGTGTACTATGAGGTAACATGACTATACAAATCATAACATCTACTAAACATGTGTGCATACAATGAATTTAGCTTCATACCCAGGCTCTCAGTGGGTGGGGCCACCAAGAGCCTGGGTACGAGGCTAATAATAAATGTACTTACATTTAGTTTGAGAGGAAAAGGCTGAAAGAAATGGTGGTTCTCTAAAGAGAGATCCATACTCCCACACTTCACATGCTGAACATTATTTAGGTGACATAGCTGAGTTTTCCGATGAGCAACCTTGGACAACCCAATTGTGGAGAGTTGTTGGTACCCACTACAACTGACTTCCACCACCTTACATCTCAGCTAACAAACTACTGCCTTTGTGTAATTACAGAAGTTGGAAGGATGGCAAATAAATTATGCAAAAAAAAGCTTAATGTAGATTATGAACATACTGTAGATCGGGAAATTTTTGTGGTAAAAATAATTTACGTTTTAAATTTCGCGTTAAAAATACTTCGACGGTTCCGCAATGTTGCGCATATATAATTTTTTTTTGCGTTTATTTTTCGTCGCTCTGGTGTACCGACAAAAGTATTTTAACAGCGAAAATTTCCCAATCTACAGTACGTCCACAATCAACACAAGACATTGGCAACTAGTTTTTTCAAATTCATCTGCAAGCAAGCAGCTGCATTTGTGTTCCTCTCAGAGGTAACAGTGATGAGATTGTAATGTAAGCCACAACTGGGTTGTTTCTAACCAATCCTTTTGCCTCCCATCTTTGTGGTGTAACGACTAAGTAGAGGTTGAATGCACTAGTTTCATAACACCTCAACTGTGGCAAAAGAACTGAAAACAGAACAATAATAACAATGCCTATTCCTACAGAAACAGCACATGGTGCATACTGAGTACGTGTACAACTCTGAATAATGTAACCTTGTGCATTCTCTACTTAGTTGTTATACCACAAAGATGGGAGGCAAAGGATTGGTTAGAGTGGATAACAACTAAATATACCCAGCCAGAAATCCAATCCACAAATAATGCTTTTGAAGGTCTTGAGATAAATGCCATTAGCAACTCAGCCTTCTTCTCCATGCGTGGTATGTTAGTGCATAACGTGGGTCGAGGATGATTTTGAAACTTGATGTTACCAGGATAATCACCCTCAACAAACCAGCCAGCATAATTCACAGACTTTTACTCACCAAGCTAGCCAGCACGATTCCAGCTCCAAGGATGTATATCGTCTGAACAAACTGCTGGCATATGTATCCCCACAAAAATCCTACGACCTGCAGTAATAACACACATACACACATGTACATATAACTTTATAGTACCGTAAACTCCGGTTATTAGGTGCACCTTGCTATTAGGCACATATTATTTATTAGGTGCATGCTGGTACACGGCATCATTTATTAAGTGCATGTACATTATATAGAGTTCACGATGGCGGGGAGAGATTGAGTGAAAACCATGGCATCAAGAAGACGCAGCACACTCGATAGTCATCCTGAAGCCAAAGAAAGAAGAGCTACACGGGTTTTCCCCCCTTCTGGCTAACACAAACTCACAAGCCACATCCTTCGCTGCTTACGACTGGACTACTAGGCCTAGTAAAATTTCTCCCGTACAACGCGTAGAGCGCCGCATATCTCCTTGAATACATAATGGCTGTGAAATCACTCTCTCTTCGAGGAGGATGGAGCCTTTTGATTTCACGTCGATACTTGCCAGGTGAATGCGTCTAACGATCTACTATGCACTCAGTCCCCACATGTAGGGCGTGGCTTTCATTGCATCCCTTATTTAGCTCATATCCTCTATTAGGCGCATATTTGCTTACCACTTACACTTAAGTGCATGCGCTTATTAACCAGAGTCACCGGTAATTTGTAGCCTTGTTCCAGGCCCCATGGGAGGAGGAAAGAGTGGCCTGGTATCCACTGTTGGTGCAAACTACCCCCATGATTTATGGGGCATCACAGACCACTGTCAATGAACTGTTATAACCTTCTCGATTACACTAACCTTCATGAGTCAGCTACAAACTACTTGTTGTTAATGATTGTTTACAGGACACTCTGTAGGAGGTAACTATCAGGTCTGATCAATCAAATTGCTAGAAATGAATGAGCTGTACTCTAACACCATTTAGAGTACAGCTCACGCATTTCCCTCGGGCCCTTAGTAGCGCCCTCACTACGCTCGGGACACTACAGCCAAGGGTCCTCGGGCATCTAAATCGTGTAGTTCCCTTGGTCTCAGCGTCTGCTCCGTGGAAATAATGACAAGGAAGCAATGAAAGTAGCTACTTAGCTCTACACTTGAAGGAACTTTTGTTGTGTCAAGGAGGAGGGAGCTCAACACTGACTGGCACATCAATGTTCTTATTTTCTACATACACATTAAGTTAAATTGGGTGGAGCATTTGTAGCTAAATGGGTAGGGCAGTTACACTTGAGGTTCACTTCCAGTTATGGCTAAGTGGGGTCACTGGTCTTCAGGGAAGTACCCTTTCTAATCATCACATGTAATTTCAGTTTCTTTAAACCCCTACTAAGCTCTTTACATGTACATGAAGGAATTGTTCCCACAGTCATCAATTTCAGCAAACACTAGGGCGGATGAATGATGCAACCTTCCCCTTTGAAGCTCACTGATCACCTCGAGTGAGCCGACACAGACTGTTACCATCAAACCTATGGCAGTTCTGGATTCAAAATCACCAGAATGAGTCTCATGGGGAGTATTAACTCTGTACTGTGGCCTTCAATCCAGCGGGTTGTTGCCATAATTTTAGTGCAACAGATTAGTTTGCAAGTTACCAATGTTGTGCTGAGATTTGTTGGACTAACACACGGCAGAATAGAAATTTTATTGACAACGTTTCAAACGGACTGTGCCAATCTTCTTCAGGTCAATTTCTATTCCGCCGTATGTTAGTCCAACAAATCTCAACACATCAGTTACCGCGGCACCATGTCTAACAACTACTCAAGAAAATGTCACACATGCATGGCAGTCCCCATCTCCTGGTCACCCCAGCGCAGCTGATGAGGCCTGGTATTGGCCGAAACGCGTCCTGCGCAGTGGGTGACTTTGCGTAACATCTAGGCCTGTTTTATGAGGGAGATGTGGTTCGTTGATTGTTCATGAATGATACATGCATAAATCAGGGCACTTTTCCTCTCCTACATGGTTTGGATACGAGGCATAGTCACTTGAACCAGTTATACACTCCTTTACTACCTTGGCAACTATACTGGATGGTTTACTGCCACAATATGGAGGCAATGCAGCAGTAGAGCAATGGTCTACCTTAAGCCTCCAGGTAAGGTCGATGGTTTATGTATGGCCTTCTGTTTCAAGGACACGAGAGCGATCAAAAAGACAGACTTACAGCAAACAGCACAATCACCCACTGATACAGCTTCTCTGCCAGCTTCTGACCTTCATAGTCCTAGGAAGATAGGAGGAAAGATTATAAAATCAAACCCACAGTCACAACTCATAATCACATGCCCTTTTCTGTCTTGCCTGGACTCCAGACCTTTCTGACCAGTGTTACAGTCATATGTGTTTTCCCGGAAACGTGTTCCCTCAGATACATTCCCGTTAAAGATTAGTTAAATTGTCAGGGAAAGTCCCTAGCCTGAAGGCTGGCCTACCAGGGAGTCCTATATAACAGTACAAATGACATTCCAACAAACTGCCATTAGTAGAACTCAAATGCTGGTTGGCTGATGTGGTCTTCTTTCCCTCATCCCTACTACTCCAGTGCTCGAGACACTTTCAGGCAAGTTTTTCCCCCAACCTTTCCTCACCTAGTCAGAAGGGTCTGGGGTCAAACTTAGGTTAGTCTCGCAAGCCAGACCCACTTCCGCAAGAAAAGGGAAGGGTCTGGTGAAGTGCGTATATAAGCCGTGTCCCACTGGAATGCAATTAGCTAGATGACGTAACCAGATTTCAAATAATGCACTCTTGAAATACCTGTTGCGAAGTGTGCACGCTCTCCAAGAAGTATAGTCGAAGTGTTTTACAGCTCTTGTAGTAGCAGAAAATATGTTCTAGCTCTCTGTCGCCGTTTTCAAGACTGTTATTGCTACTCAGTGATGTGATGTGTCACGTGACAAGATACTGTAATGTGATTGGACCACACAGTACTGTGCGGTGGGATATAGCTAGTATACACAGTTCACCAGACCCTTCCCTTTTCTTGTGGAAGTGGGTCTGGCTTGCAAAACTAAACTCCGGTAGAGGCACACTTGCGCAATACTTTTGTTCTAGTGCTGAGTCCATTGCTAGTGGATGGCTGAGTGCATCTTTGTTGTGGCAGTGTACACTTTGATTTCGTAGCTAGGAATAAGTAAGCAATGCCATCCAAAATACAAGGGCCCGTGTAGAAGCATTTGCGACCAGGATCAAATTAAATCAAGCGATCAAAGCCCTTTTTGGGGGCCGATCAAGGGATCAAGATTAAATCAAGCAATCAAAGCCCTTTTTGGGGGCCGATCGAGGGATCAAGGTGGCCTCCGAACTGCTAAAATCAATGGATCAAAAATGCGTGGCTGCAATTTGACCTTTGATCCTTGAAAATCAAGTGATCAAGAGCCTCAGAAGGGAACGACCAAGTACTTTTTGCCGATCAAAAACTTGATCGCAGTCGCAAACGCTTCAACAGGCAACTTACAAAAAAGTCTTGCATTCGTAAACCCTGTTCGAGTTCTTTAGCCTTCAGACCTTGAGCAACATAATTTTGATCGCTTTGTGTTTACAGATTTGTCCACGGAAAAACATTTTATCACCTAATGCGGAAATTACGTGATTTGGGTAATTATGAATAGTACACTGCAGGCCGCTCAAGTCTGTTTTTTTGGTTGCCAAATTGTTATCATAGGTTCATTGCTCTATCATCAACATTGCTAAGTTGTTTTGGCATCAGAATGCTGCAAACTTACAAGTTTCTATAGACCTTATCCACGAACGATAATTTTGAGATTACGTCATTAACTTCCGGATGGCAAATTGCAAAAGGAGGGAAGAGCACACTGTTTTACAGCCGGATTGCTGTGAACTATGGCAAAGGGCGAAGAGTACAGTGAGTATTCCCATGACGCAGAAGCCATCCTAGCTCACTATCGTGTAGATAAACCATCTAAACGCTTTTGCCAGCTGTAGCAACCTTAGGTAGTAGCACTATGAACTGACTTTCACAAGTACTACTATACGCTGTCGCCTACCATTTCTGTTGTTTAGTAGCTTTTTCCTACAATCTCATCAAGTTTGGGGCCTCGGAGAATCAAAAGAACCGAGCGCTACTTCCTTTCAGGCCTCTTCACTTACAGCCTTACACACGGCAGCTAATGGGCATTCGTGCGCTTTTGCCATCCGGAAGTGAATGACGTAATCACAAAATGGTCCCGCGGATAAGATCTATAGAGGTATGTGGTCTAGGCAAATTTTTGACTGTCCTGATGCTTTGTAGCAGTATGCTGTGCAAACTGCACCGACAAGAATGGCTGTGGTAAAAGCTACCCTACTAGACCTACCTGTGTGTAGCATACTGGAGTGCAGTTGTTTATAAAGCTGAAGAAATTTTCAGAATTTCCTAGTATTCAGAATTACCCTGTACCTGCTATGCAAATTTTGGTCCGGGGCTAGAGTTAGTAGAATTTCACTCACCATGGAGGGTATTCTCTCTAATAGTCCAGAAACAATCGGTATCTCAGGAAGCATGTTCCCCATCTTCCCTGCCTGACAATGTCAACGTGCCCCTAAGTTGTAAATTCTAAATAGAGCGCATTTCTTCCATTTGGAGCTCACCACAAGTTGATCGCTAAACGTGAATCGCTGTACTTAGGATACGTACGTTATAAAGGTAAGTGGCGTTGATCAACGTATTCAGTAATCTACATGTATCGGTGTTGGTATCTCGAGTTGTGTGTGATCCATGCCAACATATGCATTGTTTCTTGACCAAAATTAGGATCATACTGCATATTTCTTTGATTTTGGATAGTCCATCCTACACAATATGTACACACACTCCTTGCTTGTGTGGCAGTTTACAAGTGGCTAGGGAACTACACGTCACACACACTGACACACTCTCTTGCTCACATGTGGCATTGTCTAGGAAACTGGGTATGGAAGCGGTTCCCTTTGGGAGAAGCGTGCTTTGTGTTTCCCTTGTCTGGGTGATGGTGATGGTGATGGTGTGCACCATGGTGACAGTGGTAAGCTGTGAGGACCTGTACCGGGTGCTGGGTGTGCCCCGCTCGGCCAGTGTGAAGGAGATCCGGAGGGCTCACAAGACATTAGCAAAGGAGTGGTGAGTGTCATAGCTACATGTACATAACAATAATGTGTATATGGGCAATTTAGTACGAACAATTAACCTTCAGGCAGTTTGATGTCAGAAAGAAAAAAAACAACTACGTATACATGTATATGTCAAGTCATAGTAAAGTGCTAGTCTTGTTCCCAGACCTTTGGTACGGTATACGCTCACATGCACGTACAGTGTACGTTACGTACACGCTCACATGCACGTACTGTGTACGTACACGCTCACATGCACGTACAGTGTATGTACACGCTCACATGCACGTACAGTGTACGTACACGCTCACATGCACGTACTGTGTACGTACACGCTCACATGCACATACAGTGTACGTTACGTACACGCTCACATGCACGTACTGTGTACGTACACACTCACATGCACGTACAGTGTATGTACACGCTCACATGCACGTACAGTGTACGTACACGCTCACATACACGTACTGTGTACGTACACGCTCACATACACGTACTGTACCAAGGGTCTGAGAATGAGACTAAGTAAACAACAAGAAAATGTTTTTTTTGAAGGAAAATTGGTATAGTTGCAGCGGAATATGCAGAGGCAATACACTGTACTTTGGAGAAGATTTTGTGGAGGGTAACTGCGAAATATGACATGTTCCTGCTGTGTTGTAGAGTGCATGTTAATGGTCTTTGCAGTACATGTAGTCCATAATGACAACCAAGCTCTAATTGAAGGTGTAAGAGGGGCATTGTGATTCGTGAAAGAGTAAACTTTGTTCTGACTCTGTCAGGCACCCTGATAAGAACAAGTCACCCGAGGCCCACGAGAAGATGTTGGAGATCAACAAAGCCTATGAGGTAACCTGAGCCTGAACTGTTTAGTGTAGAGTTGTGATTACTGCACTTCATGCATACATGTACATGTATATACACAACACACACGTGTACCTATGCAGTGGGTGATTTTGCAAAACATCCACATGTAGGCCTGTTTTTTCAGGGAGATGTGGTTCATTGAGTGTTCATAGATACACTGTAGGTAGCTTCATACCCAGGTGTTCTAACCCTAGTGTTTATGTACCAGGATGGGTGTCTGGACCCACGAACCTGCCGGTAAGAATGTTGGTGAAAATCGTACATTCCTTTTGATCCACGCTCCAAGCGAGATTGCTAACGTTGCAAATTAGCCTTGAGTAATTGTAACACTGCTGCCAATTAACATCCAGGCAAAAGACCACTGTGAGATTTCACCATACTTCCTGATGTCCATTTGACATGGCTGTCACTTCATGTCATGTTCCTAACCTCGCTCTCAGGTCCCTCCCAGATTTTATCTCGCAACTGTGGAGAAAAATCCATGGCTGTGAGATAAAATCTGGGAGTGGGCTGGGAACGATGCTGTCATGTTCCTATATCATTGACCAGATACTTTCAGATGAAAACAGAAGACGGACATATGACCACACAGGAGAAACATCGGAGTCCCCTCAGCCCAGAGGTCCTGCTCCTGGACATGGGTTTACCGTGTTCCAGGCGGGAAACACGTTTCACTTTCAGTTCAACATGGGAGGGCCCCAACAGCGAAGTGATGGTGTCAACACCAAGGCGTTCTTCGATACCATCTTACCTGGCAGCCACCATAAACCCTTCTTGTTGAACTTCCATCATGAGTTCTGTATGCAGTGCATGAACGTGGAGCGAGTTTGGGAGGAGCTTAGGAACGTGAGTACCACTTCAGCTTAACCAACTTTATCATAGCTAATCAGTTAGTCTCATTCCCAGACTCCCAGCTGTACTGGGGGTCTGGGAACCAGACTGATCAGTTACTGTACTCACAATACTATTTCGCCAGCAAAGGTCAACTAACATTATCATCTAACTGTGAAATGAGTTGTCACTTTCGATATCAAAAGTGGGAAAAGCCCTGGTGTATTATTCATGTCAGAAGTTGAAAGAGAAACGCACATGGGTCTTCAGAAGGGAATGAGGGTGTGTGACAGGGGACTGCTTATGTGTCCTGGCACAAATACAGTGTCACAGACTGAACTGTAGTAATTCCGAATTGAAAGATACCACGAACCTTGGTTTTGTACACAATAATGTTTTTGTAGCTATTTTGTGTGGGTCGTGTTATTCCCCCTTGGGTTCGGTGTTTACTATCACTGCCCAGACCTCACTGCCCCCTTGGGTTCAGTGTTTACTATCACTGCCCAGACCTCACTGCCCCCTTGGGTTCAGTGTTTACCATCACTGCCCAGACCTCACTGCCCCCTTTGGGTTCGGTGTTTACTATCACTGCCCAGACCTCACTGCCCCCTTTGGGTTCAGTGTTTACTATCACTATCACTGCCCAGACCTCACTGCCCCCTTGGGTTCGGTGTTTACTATCACTATCACTGCCCAGACCTCACTGCCCCCTTGGGTTCGGTGTTTACTATCACTATCACTGCCCAGACCTCACTGCCCCCTTGGGTTCGGTGTTTACTATCACTATCACTGCCCAGACCTCACTGCCCCCTTGGGTTCGGTGTTTACCACTACTGCCCAGACCTCACTGCCCCCTTGGGTTCGGTGTTTACCACTACTGCCCAGACCTCACTGCCCCCTTGGGTTCGGTGTTTACTATCACTGCCCAGACCTCACTGCCCCCTTGGGTTCGGTGTTTACTATCACTGCCCAGACCTCACTGCCCCCTTGGGTTCGGTGTTTACTATCACTGCCCAGACCTCACTGCCCCCTTGGGTTCGGTGTTTACTATCACTGCCCAGACCTCACTGCCCCCTTGGGTTCGGTGTTTACCACTACTGCCCAGACCTCACTGCCCCCTTGGGTTCGGTGTTTACTATCACTGCCCAGACCTCACTGCCCCCTTGGGTTCGGTGTTTACTATCACTGCCCAGACCTTACTGCCCCCTTGGGTTCGGTGTTTACTATCACTGCCCAGACCTCACTGCCCCCTTGGGTTCGGTGTTTACTATCACTGCCCAGACCTCACTGCCCCCTTGGGTTCGGTGTTTACCACTACTGCCCAGACCTCACTGCCCCCTTGGGTTCGGTGTTTACTATCACTGCCCAGACCTCACTGCCCCCTTGGGTTCGGTGTTTACCACTACTGCCCAGACCTCACTGCCCCCTTGGGTTCGGTGTTTACTATCACTGCCCAGACCTCACTGCCCCCTTTGGGTTCGGTGTTTACTATCACTGCCCAGACCTCACTGCCCCCTTTGGGTTCGGTGTTTACCACTACTGCCCAGACCTCACTGCCCCCTTGGGTTCGGTGTTTACTATCACTGCCCAGACCTCACTGCCCCCTTTGGGTTCGGTGTTTACCACTACTGCCCAGACCTCACTGCCCCCTTGGGTTCGGTGTTTACTATCACTGCCCAGACCTCACTGCCCCCTTTGGGTTCGGTGTTTACTATCACTGCCCAGACCTCACTGCCCCCTTGGGTTCGGTGTTTACTATCACTGCCCAGACCTCACTGCCCCCTTGGGTTCGGTGTTTACTATCACTGCCCAGACCTCACTGCCCCCTTGGGTTCGGTGTTTACTATCACTGCCCAGACCTCACTGCCCCCTTGGGTTCGGTGTTTACTATCACTGCCCAGACCTCACTGCCCCCTTGGGTTCGGTGTTTACTATCACTGCCCAGACCTCACTGCCCCCTTTGGGTTCGGTGTTTACTATCACTGCCCAGACCTCACTGCCCCCTTTGGGTTCGGTGTTTACTATCACTGCCCAGACCTCACTGCCCCCTTTGGGTTCGGTGTTTACTATCACTGCCCAGACCTCACTGCCCCCTTGGGTTCGGTGTTTACTATCACTGCCCAGACCTCACTGCCCCCTTGGGTTCGGTGTTTACTATCACTGCCCAGACCTCACTGCCCCCTTTGGGTTCGGTGTTTACCACTACTGCCCAGACCTCACTGCCCCCTTGGGTTCGGTGTTTACTATCACTGCCCAGACCTCACTGCCCCCTTGGGTTCGGTGTTTACCACTACTGCCCAGACCTCACTGCCCCCTTGGGTTCGGTGTTTACCACTACTGCCCAGACCTCACTGCCCCCTTGGGTTCGGTGTTTACCACTACTGCCCAGACCTCACTGCCCCCTTGGGTTCGGTGTTTACCACTACTGCCCAGACCTCACTGCCCCCTTGGGTTCGGTGTTTACCACTACTGCCCAGACCTCACTGCCCCCTTGGGTTCGGTGTTTACCACTACTGCCCAGACCTCACTGCCCCCTTGGGTTCGGTGTTTACCACTACTGCCCAGACCTCACTGCCCCCTTGGGTTCGGTGTTTACTATCACTGCCCAGACCTCACTGCCCCCTTGGGTTCGGTGTTTACCACTACTGCCCAGACCTCACTGCCCCCTTGGGTTCGGTGTTTACCACTACTGCCCAGACCTCACTGCCCCCTTGGGTTCGGTGTTTACTATCACTGCCCAGACCTCACTGCCCCCTTTGGGTTCGGTGTTTACCACTACTGCCCAGACCTCACTGCCCCCTTTGGGTTCGGTGTTTACTATCACTGCCCAGACCTCACTGCCCCCTTGGGTTCGGTGTTTACTATCACTGCCCAGACCTCACTGCCCCCTTTGGGTTCGGTGTTTACTATCACTGCCCAGACCTCACTGCCCCCTTTGGGTTCGGTGTTTACTATCACTGCCCAGACCTCACTGCCCCCTTTGGGTTCGGTGTTTACTATCACTGCCCAGACCTCACTGCCCCCTTTGGGTTCGGTGTTTACCACTACTGCCCAGACCTCACTGCCCCCTTGGGTTCGGTGTTTACTATCACTGCCCAGACCTCACTGCCCCCTTTGGGTTCGGTGTTTACTATCACTGCCCAGACCTCACTGCCCCCTTTGGGTTCGGTGTTTACCACTACTGCCCAGACCTCACTGCCCCCTTGGGTTCGGTGTTTACTATCACTGCCCAGACCTCACTGCCCCCTTGGGTTCGGTGTTTACTATCACTGCCCAGACCTCACTGCCCCCTTTGGGTTCGGTGTTTACCACTACTGCCCAGACCTCACTGCCCCCTTTGGGTTCAGTGTTTACCACTACTGCCCAGACCTCACTGCCCCCTTTGGGTTCGGTGTTTACCACTACTGCCCAGACCTCACTGCCCCCTTTGGGTTCAGTGTTTACCACTACTGCCCAGACCTCACTGCCCCCTTGGGTTCAGTGTTTACCACTACTGCCCAGACCTCACTGCCCCCTTGGGTTCAGTGTTTACCACTACTGCCCAGACCTCACTGCCCCCTTGGGTTCAGTGTTTACCACTACTGCCCAGACCTCACTGCCCCCTTGGGTTCAGTGTTTACCACTACTGCCCAGACCTCACTGCCCCCTTGGGTTCAGTGTTTACCACTACTGCCCAGACCTCACTGCCCCCTTGGGTTCAGTGTTTACCACTACTGCCCAGACCTCACTGCCCCCTTTGGGTTCAGTGTTTACCACTACTGCCCAGACCTCACTGCCCCCTTGGATTCAGTGTTTACCACTACTGCCCAGACCTCACTGCCCCCTTTGGGTTCAGTGTTTACCACTACTGCCCAGACCTCACTGCCCCCTTGGGTTCAGTGTTTACCACTACTGCCCAGACCTCACTGCCCCCCTTGGGTTCAGTGTTTACCACTACTGCCCAGACCTCACTGCCCCCTTGGGTTCGGTGTTTACCACTACTGCCCAGACCTCACTGCCCCCCTTGGGTTCGGTGTTTACCACTACTGCCCAGACCTCACTGCCCTTGACGTGGAACAGTAGGAAGTCACTTGTGCAAACGCATTGGGACCATTGGACAACTGAAATAGTAAAACAATACTATTTCGTATACAAAGCATATTATATATTACGTACAGGAAAATTATGTTATTATTTTGAGTGTTCTGATAGGTAATGATCTAAATAACTGAAGTTCAGATAAGTGGCTTGCTACTGTACTTAATAAAGTAAGGAGTTAAAATGGAGAACAGTACGTACATAAAGTTAATGTAAACTGTCACATTTTAATACCATAATCAACAGTTACATGTATGTCCTGAGTACATCTACGTCTATGAGTAAAACATGTACGTGAATTACATCACAAGTATGTTGCTTTGACCAAGGGTCAGTTAGTTAATTTACTCAAAATTTTACTTGCTTTTGGCTTAGGAAAACATGGTTGTGTTACCCATGAAATGCTATGCTGTATTTTACTCTGAGTGATTTATTACTCGTTTCTAGCAAGACAGAGAGTGCACAGTTGTAGCATTCACAGTACAGTAGGAAGTCACTTATCTGAACTTCAGTTATCCAGATCCTCACTTATCTGAACCCCCCAACTGATGATATTCATAGGTATTTTGCTGTGCATTAAATGGAAAGTGTTCCGCTTTGTATACAAATAGTATTGTTTCACTTATCCGAACTTTTCAGTTAATATCTGAACACCCCTTGGTCCCAGCGTGTTCGGATAAGTGACTTTCTACTGTATGTCAAAAATAACCACCAGTCAAATATGAACAAATTCGTCATGCCCTGTGTAAGGTAAAATAACATCAACTTATTATAATTGAGGGATTACACAATATTGTGTTGCTTTTGATAGGACATGGAACCACTTGGTGTTGGTCTGGGGAGTGTCCATGCGAACTTTCATCCTCGGATAGTTCACCATTGTGGGGTCAGCCGTGTCCCAGCAGTGGTGGGTGTGGTCTCAGGGAGGGTGGTGCATTATCAGGGCCAGATCTCAGCCAGAACCATTCGAGACTTTCTGGAAGCCATACTACCATCCTGGATAATTGCAGAGGTCAGAAACATACAGTAAATGGTACATGCATGTGTGTAATGTATACATTTGCATAGTTGTTGTGTACTGGGGAAAGACCACATGGCTAAATCATGATTATACTCAAAACTGCCACAGATATTTCAAAAAGAATGTAATACACAATGCTTAATGAAACATTTTGTGCTAAATTATTGCATGTAGCCAAGAGCACATAATAATTATGCGCTCTTGATGTAGCTGATGAGGCCTGATGAGGCCTGGTATTGGCCAAAACCTGTCCCGTGCAGTGGGTGACTTTGCATAACGTCTAGGCCTGCCTTTTTTGGGAGATCTGGTTCATCGAGTGTTCATGTATATTCTGCTTAGTCCAGACAAAGACTGTGTTGGACTCCCTCCACCCTTCACCAAGTACCTTCTGTAGCACATTGTTTAGAATGGGTAATTGTTGGATTGTATGAAGCTATACTGGAAAATATCACAAGTTTGTTGCCGTCTGTATTGTTACGAGTGCGCACTGATATGGATTCTCATGTGACTTGTAGTACTGATACAAATTCTTGTGTGACTTGTATTAAAAAAAAATGGGGTTTTATAAACTGCACACAGCTACAAGGCTTCCCCATTGACTCCTGTACATTCGTGTGAGTTAGATGTATGATACAATGCTTCATTGACTCCTGTACATTCGTGTGAGTTAGACGTATGATACAATGCTTCATTGACTCCTGTACATTCGTGTGAGTTAGACATATGATACAATGCTTCATTTAATTTGCACAGATTGATGCTGCATCTGACATGGACACCTTCCTCTCAAATGTGATTATTAGAAACCGGCCGCGAGTGGTACTATTCTCACCACAAGCACACCCCTCACTGACTGTTAAACTGGTAGCATTGGCCAAGCACATGACTGCTGACTTTGGATTTGTATCAACTCACCAGGGAGCCAGTAGGGCTTTCTTACAGAGGTTTGGGGTGGCTCCAAGAGAGAAGCAGCTGCTGGTCTTTAAAGAGTATCAGGAACCAGAGCTCTCAGTGGAGGTAAGCACTTGGCTCTGTTGTCTTGTCACTAGCCAGGCAATTTTACACGTGGTGGCAGTGAAGACAGTGAAGAGGTAGTTTGAACTTTGAAGTACATCTGTTGCATGTTGCAAACAGCTGAAGTGTTGGTGCTTGCTCAAAAGCTTCAGTGATATACATACGTGTACATACATGTATACTGATATTGGTGCAAATCAAAGGCTTCATCATGTCACCAGTTACCCTTCCTCACCGCTTCACAGGCTGTTCACTTGAGTGGTGAATCTCTTCATCACCTTGTGGAAGGGCTGCAGCTACACCTACCCAGATTGTCCGCTCCACACATCTTCAACATGATCTGTCCTGTTGGTTCCACAAAGAGGTACGAGATGAAACATTCTGATCTCTGTTATAAGGCCATGATACCAGCACCAGTACAAAATAGAAATTTCCACTAGCTGTGCAACGTTTTGCTCTCCAAAATGGCTACCAGGAAGTGATGTCGTCTTTTTTGCTTGTCACATGTTTGCCTCATTCCCAGCCCCTCACACTGCCAGCTTTCATACTGCAAGGGACGAAAGCTGGGAGTGAGGGAGGCTGCTACAGGCCTTCCCCATCCATACTGTAAGTGATCAAAAACTGGTGGGAAGACCTGGGAACAAGACTTTACGCTTTCATGCAATTGGTGTGACAGTGTTGCTCTTTGCTACTTCAGGTTATGTGTTGTGCTGCTTGTTGGTGGGAGTCCAGCGTACAACGACTCCAGAACAGACGCCTTCAGAAGGCTGGCAAGAGAAGGGATTGAGATGCAACATACCACCATCACTTTTGCTTACACTGACACATCAAAGCAAGCAGATTTTATGGCTAAATTTGAGCCCCAACCAGTCAATTTGAGAAGCTGCCCTGATGGGAACGTAGCTACACCAGTGAGTGACTGAGTGTTGCATGATCCACAATACTACACATATGGCAGTAGAAATCGAATATTATTCCGTTGCGTATTTCGATTGCATACCTGACAAGTCTACTCAACGAGTATGAGCCACGCCCTTTATGGAAGTTTTGCGCTACATTGCTTCAAACACAGTGATGCGAGTGAAATATGCAATGGAATAATGTTCGATTTCTACCCGAGACTGCCACGTCTGTAGCACCAAAGCATATACCCTGGAACAACTCTACAGTCACAAAACCATTAAGTCGTCTGGAACCCACTGCTTATACCGTAGTCTCACGAAAGAAACTATGATATAAGCATTGGTTAAAAGCGGAAACACTTGAAAGAGCACCCACTCCCGTCTTTGGCAGACTTGTAAGGTGTTCCGCCCATGGGTACTCTTTCGGGAGACTATGGTACATTGTACACATCAGAGTCACTTCAGCCAGTGTTGATATTGCTCAATATTGGTCTATACGTTCAGCCTTTCCTATCAACAGTCTCCACAGTGTTTTACTACATGCAAATTTGACTTTGACTCAATCTTTGTGCCAAAATTCTATATCTTTCCCATCATGTAAAACTGTGCATATTTGAACAGTATCATCAATTTATTGTGGTACTCTTTGGAGGTTTCTTTAGCTGCATGTTGTGTGTGCAGTAATGTCTGTGACTTTACTCTTCTTTTCATCCTCAGGTTCTTGTTCTCAGACGTGTGATGACCTGGCGTGTGCAATTTGATTGGTTTGCTGATTTTTGTGGATTAGAAGGTGACAGAGAAGCATTAAAACTGTTTCTCTCAGCTACTCATTTGAAGCTTTCTGCTCACCTGACTGTGCTACAAGATGAAGAGGCACCTGTAAGTGTTCCTAAATGCACTGCTGTTGTTACCTGCATGTAGGTTACATGTTTAAGTGTTCCTAAGTCCACTGCTGTTGTTACCTACTAACATTGTTACATGTATGTGCATTACTGAAGACCATCCCATCATACCGTGGAGGTGGAAATAACTTCGATCACATGGTCTACTGTAGTGAACTTGACATCTGCTATGATACAGTGCAAGAGTGCATAAGAACGGGCGGCTAGAGTAAGAGCGTGTAACTACGTAAAATTCGAAATCGGGCGGAATTTACCGCCAGTACTAAAAATAGTAACACGTCCTGCGCACGCTGCGTTGACATAAGCCATTATGCATTGTTGCTAAGCACGCACGTGACCGTGTGTTCTATTTTTAGTACGGTTCAATAATTTTGCCCAGACTACGGGCTTCTATTGGAGTTACACGCTCTTACTCTCTAGCCGCCAGCAAGCCTGAAGAAACATCACAAAAGCCTATATTTAACATAATTGTAACTACATGCAAATATGTAATACTGACGCTGTTGTACATTCTGCTTTATCTGTAGGGCTTCTTTGGTCGTGTTCTGAATAAATTTGTTCAGTTTGGTTATGATTTGTTGGATTTTATGACAGCAGTGGATCCGTAAGTTGCAGCATATACCAGTATATATCTGATGATAGTTCATGCACAACTATACATGTGTTAGTATTAGATTCCTTAGACATAGCAAAGTTCAAGTACACAGATGCCATTCTCTCCACCAAAACTGTGTTGTATTTGTCAGTAGTTTAACAATACCAGCTGTATGCAAATCTGGTACTACAGGTATTTGCTAGTCTGTAATCAAGGTGTGCCCATTCGTATTCTGGTATTTTCATTTCTATTCTCTGCACACAGTCACATAATAACTCCATTGGTGAGTCTGCTGTTTGCTACTCTCTTGATATGTGTAATTGGAGCTGGTGCAGGAATGCAGGAATCACCAAGGTATGCTGGCAGATAAAATGAGCTAAATTTGCTAGCTACGGAAAGTTATGATCAATTGAGAAAGTGAGTTGTCAGTAAAAGGAATTTGGTGGATCCAGTTTGGCTGAATTTCCATTGCAGCATTCATTGTCTGGGCCAAGTACTGGAGTAGTGTGCGCAGTACATGTTCTGATTCATGCAATGTGTCTTGTGCAGTTGGGTGGATTTGCATAGCATCTATGCTTGCCTTAATTTTATGCAGGGAGATGTGGTTAGTTGATTGTTCATGCATGTACAAGCTCTGAATTTGTCCCTATATGCAGTGAATCAAGACCTCTAAAAGCCAACTCTCAAGGACACACTCCAAACAGCGGTAGATCTAGTACCCCTTGTACCACCTTGCTCAGACTGGACAGGACTAGATATGCAGAATTCATTCAGTATCCACCGAAAGGAACAGTGGCACTGACTATATTGGTGAATGGCCATAAGCAAGAAGAAGCAATGCAAATGATACATGCCTTTTGGAGAATCGTAGGACGATATCATGGACTTCGGTTGCAGGCATTCTACTTGTGCTATGCTTCCCACAAACACTGGTTGGATGAGATACTGGAACATTGTGAGGATATGGAACCTGAGGAGACGAATACTAGGTTGACTGGTTGCTATGGTGATAAGGTGGCTACAATCCTAGCCTTGATTGGTACACGGAAGCAGCTATGCATATTTCCAGAAATTCTACACAATCTTGATAGTGTGCGAAATGGATCTGTCAAAAACAACAATGCTCAGGAAAGCCAGTCATCTGTAGGTAGAGGACAGTCCATAGGAAATGCTCTTGGATTTGATAGTGAGGACTGTGCTACTGAAAGTCAACAATTGATACAGGACGACAGTGCAACTAGTCAAGATCCTCGGGGTGGACTTCAGTCTCATGAGAGGAGAGAGAAATGGACTAATCATACCACAACCTCTGAGTATAAGGATGGTGGTAATCAGTTGGACAGTAACGTTGAGCAGATATCCAAGAGGTTAGGAATGTGGATGGACAAGCTTGTTGATGGTTCTCTGAGACGATACAATGTAGATGCTTGGCCAAACTGGCCCCACACATAACATAGATATTCTTTTTATTATTTAATACCACACAGTCAGATACGAGGAGAGAATTAATGCAGCCAGTTACAATTTCAATTTGTTTATATATGCACATGCATGGTTGAAAGCCTAGCGTATTCTATAGATTATCGACCTAGGTAATGCACACTTTGTGTTTGTATGTGTGCATATACGGGTCGTATTAATTTGTGCAAAGGATCCACAGTGGAGAAAACAGTCAAACAAAAGTTGATATGAAAAAAGATCATGCAGAACACCTGCCTGGTTATAATAGTAGGAAGATCTCTCAGTAAAGCTACTGTGTTTTCTTATCAGCTGGATTAGGGGGTTCATCGCCTCCACTTAGAACAGGGCACCTACTCTCGGAACCTATTCCCTGACTGTCGCTCTCTTCAGATTCTTCCTCTGTGTCCATCATCCCAAACATTTCGTCATCATCTCCTCTCTCTTCCTCAGGATGATTTGGGTCCTTCCACCATTCCACCAGCTTACCACTACCCTCAACAAGTGGTTTGACAATGTCATGTGCAGCTGGGTAGTAGATCGTGTCCCGGATATAATATGCTCTGTTGTTCTCCTTGTAGGCAACTCGAATTTTGTCCCTCACCGTTACAGGGTGGTCCCAGTTTGTGTGGGGTGTGTCTTCCCCAATATCATGTATGGCAAAAGAGTACATGGGTTGGAGCAGTACAAAGGCACCTTCAACTCCAAAGGCATATCTGCTGTGATTGTCCGGGTAGCATGGGGCAAAGGTAGTGATAAAGATAGGTATGCCATTGAACTCAAAGGACCAGCCAATCTTGGAGACATAGGACTTGTTCATACAGTGGAAGCCAGCAGGGTCATGGTCCGAGATGCACTTAAGAATACGACGTACTACCTCCCCAAACTTTTGGGGTGTTTCACCAAACTCGTCTCCCGGAAGCTCAAATACGAATCCGTCTAGGTGCAGGGTTGCCCCAACCGCCAGGAACTTGACTAAGGCTGGAAGAGACCTGAAGAATAGGAAGAATAACCACATGAAATGGTGCAAAACAATATTATATTATATAACAATCTTCCTCTCTCATAAAACCCATGCTAAACACAAAACACATTAAGGTTAATGACAGGATACAAGTGGAACAAGGAAAGTAATTTTACCTGATAACATTCTGTTCTGTTGCGCAAAGCACCAAGGGATGCATGCAGAATGAAAAAAAACAAAAACAAAAGTCACTGGCAAAATGATAATACTCAAGGTCGCCTCGTTTGTTCCCAGGTCTGTTCGAACCCTGGGAACGAGGCTAATACTCAAGGGTGTCTGTCACATGAGATGCTAATAATGTCTTTGTACATGAGATGTGTACATGCAAGTAATGTTAGAGTGCTCGATTTCCGATTTCTCTTTTGTCACATTGCTCACAATAAGGCCAGACCAAATTGAAACAGAAAATCAATTTGGTCTGGCCTAAGCTGTACAGAAGTGCTTCAAAACAGCTTGCACATGGAGAGGGTCTAGCTGGCTCAACTAGCACATTACCACCTTGTTGTGGAGTAGCCTTGTTCCCAGGCTCTCATGGTCGTGAGTGGGAATGAGGCCAGTTCTGGAGACCTCTCATTGCATGAACAAGCTACATGTACATTTAATATATGCAGGAGAGTATGTCTAGTAAGAGGGTTCTCTGAGCATCATTTCATCAAAATGTTGACAATGAAAATTTAAGCCTGCAACACAGAACCCGTTTACTGTTGATGCAGGACCGCAGCAGGAGCCAACTGAGAAGCAACCATTTTAAGTGAGCTAACCAATGTAGAACAGTTGCATGTTATGTACAGTTCAGTGAGCTAGCCAATGTAGAACAGTTGCATGTTATGTACAGTTCAGGTACGTAGGTACTAGAAACAGTTATATTCCATGAACAAAGGTGAGTTATGCAAGTCAGAAAGAGAATTTAAACTATGTAGCTAAAGGAGGCAGGTAGGTTCAACGTCAAGCTCTGTTTCATATGAACTAAACTTGCGTGGGGAGAACTACTTGTACAGTACTCAAGTCCTACCCACGGAGAGGCTCTGGTTGCTTGTACAATATGAAAGTCCTACCCACGGAGAGGCTCTGGTTGCTTGTACAATATGAAAGTCTTACCCACGGAGAGGCTCGGTTGCTTGTACAATATGAAAGTCTTACCCACGGAGAGGCTCTGGTTGCTTGTACAATATGAAAGTCTTACCCATGGAGAGGCTCGGTTGCTTGTACAATATGAAAGTCTTACCCATGGAGGGGCTCGGTTGCTTGTACAATATGAAAGTCTTACCCATGGAGGGGCTCTGGTTGCTTGTACAATATGAAAGTCTTACCTACGGAGGGGCTCTGGTTGCTTGTACAATATGAAAGTCTTACCTACGGAGAGGCTCGGTTGCTTGTACAATATGAAAGTCTTACCTACGGAGAGGCTCGGTTGCTTGTACAATATGAAAGTCTTACCTACGGAGAGGCTCGGTTGCTTGTACAATATGAAAGTCTTACCTACGGAGAGGCTCGGTTGCTTGTACAATATGAAAGTCTTACCTACGGAGAGGCTCGGTTGCTTGTACAATATGAAAGTCTTACCTACGGAGAGGCTCGGTTGCTTGTACAATATGAAAGTCTTACCCATGGAGAGGCTCGGTTGCTTGTACAATATGAAAGTCTTACCCACGGAGAGGCTCTGGTTGCTTGTACAATATGAAAGTCTTACCCACGGAGAGGCTCTGGTTGCTTGTACAATATGAAAGTCTTACCCATGGAGGGGCTCTGGTTGCTTGTACAATATGAAAGTCTTACCCACGGAGAGGCTCTGGTTGCTTGTACAATATGAAAGTCTTACCTACGGAGAGGCTCTGGTTGCTTGTACAATATGAAAGTCTTACCCATGGAGAGGCTCGGTTGCTTGTATAATATGAAAGTCTTACCCACGGAGAGGCTCTGGTTGCTTGTACAATATGAAAGTCTTACCCATGGAGAGGCTCTGGTTGCTTGTACAATATGAAAGTCTTACCCACGGAGGGGCTCTGGTTGCTTGTACAATATGAAAGTCTTACCCATGGAGGGGCTCTGGTTGCTTGTACAATATGAAAGTCTTACCCATGGAGAGGCTCTGGTTGCTTGTACAATATGAAAGTCTTACCCACGGAGAGGCTCGGTTGCTTGTACAATATGAAAGTCTTACCCACGGAGGGGCTCTGGTTGCTTGTACAATATGACAGTCTTACCTACGGAGAGGCTCTGGTTGCTTGTACAATATGAAAGTCTTACCCATGGAGAGGCTCGGTTGCTTGTATAATATGAAAGTCTTACCCACGGAGAGGCTCTGGTTGCTTGTACAATATGAAAGTCTTACCTACGGAGAGGCTCTGGTTGCTTGTACAATATGAAAGTCTTACCCATGGAGGGGCTCTGGTTGCTTGTACAATATGAAAGTCTTACCTACGGAGAGGCTCGGTTACTTGTACAATATGAAAGTCTTACCTACGGAGAGGCTCTGGTCATAGTCATATGCTCCCCACAGAATAGACTTCTTTGCAAAGATGCAGTGTGTGTTCATTTTGATTGGCTCAAAGTCCCTCAGTGCCTGACAGTTCTCCACATCATACAGAACCAGGTCTAGGATTTCCTCGGTGAACTTCTCCCTGACACTGGGAGGTATTCTCTCCTCGTCCTTCACTCTTCTCTTACGTTTGTACGGATTGGTGCCCGGGAAGGTATCTTCAGGCTTCTCGATGAAGCGGTTTCTGTCCAACAGGTACAGAGAAACTGAAGAGGTGTATGTGTGTGTCAAAAAAGAAGTTCAGAAGATTGGGCAACAGTGTGCTAATATGGATAGTTTATCATGTGAATACTCCGTATAGTGTCAAATTTTCGAGGCGCTTAAAAAATTTCGTAGTTTTCGTGGATTCGTTTTGAACCGCAAAAATTAAGCTCCATGAAACTTCTATACCATGCCTAGTCTGGTGGCACAAATGGGCATGGCCAGTGGGAATCTTCAATCCGCGAAATTTTATTTCCGCGAAAATTTGTCCCTCAAAAATTTGGTGCTATACGGTATGTCCAAATTAACCTTGTATGTAGACATCTTAAGATGGCATTAAATGCTTTCCTGCAAGCAATCTAAAACTCAATAATCTGGGAATAAGCAGTATGTGGGGTCATTACTGGGTCTTGTAAGCCATTCCTTAGTGTTGTGCTTAGACCCCATCCTCTCGTGAGAAGAAATTGCCTGGTGCACCAAGTCAAATTTTGTGGTTAGTGTGCACTTAGTTCCGGCCAAGAGAATGTTACCAAGCCATGTTGCCAAATTCTGTAACATGCCTGCTTGAAAAACTTTACAATACTCATGCAGGATGTAAAGTTGTAACTTGTAAGGGAAGTACTATCTCAAAATCTCATTGGGTTCTCACCGCAGGGCCAAGAAATTCGACTTGGTGCACCAGACTGTTTCTTGGTGGAAGGCACATGTAGGCAGGACACTAGCCATTCCTCTTGTGAAACTCTTGCTTGCAAGACTAAGGACATTGCATGGTCATGATGCAAATGTACAGCACTAATGGCAGTGTTCCCCGGTTACAACCTTACCCAGCATACAGCACTAAAGGCAGTGTTCCCCCGTTGCAACCTTACCCAGCATAAAGATGATGGAGAAGAAAGAGTACCAGTTAAAGGTCAGGGAACACAGCAGGAACATGCAGATACTCAGCAGACGACAAGCATCCACAAACAGGCTCCAAGAAATCAGGCCTAGGAACGCCATCCTTATCGTGCTGGTGGTACGCCTCTTTGACAGTGCTGAGTGCAGCTCTCCCCTCGCCCCGACGAAAAATTCAGTGATTTCAACTTTTCGCCTGTTCTAGCGAATAATTAGGAGTGCCCCTGCGGGCACTTTGTGCACGTGCCTGACCTTTCGACCCCAACCGAACCCCTGGTACCCGGGTGAATCCTACGCTGCATGCAGGCCACGGACACGGTGTCTTTGCATGAGCCTGAAAAGACAAGGTGCCGACAATTTCGTTGCGTGAGATCCCAGAATAACTTTAACGTTAGCAGGCTACATCTCTTGGGCTAATTGTATGCACCATGTACAGCAGTGGGAAGTTGCAGCTGTCTTGACTTTGAATACTGTTACTTTTGCTCTGCAGCTGATATTCATCCTGAACAAAACCCAAGCAAGAAACTCAGGATGGTGAAGGTTGGAATCAATGGGTGAGTCATACTTTTAAAGGGTAAGTGATGTTTGGTTTGGCAATTGTTCCACATGCTGGAGTAAACCTACTTCACCTGCAGTAAGTGGTGCTCTGAGATTTTGAAAAATGATTTCACAGAGATTTCTGATCATTCTGCTGCTGTTGGCTGAGAATTCAAGTTTACAGTTAGTATGCCAATGGAAACAAACCAGTCATTTCTAGCCAAGCTTGATTTACAAATTCTGAGCAAAACAAGGCCACCAATTGAGATTTTTTGTCACTGGTGTTGTTGTCGACCAGACTTTAGCGTAAAAACCTCCACACCTCCAGAATTGTCTATAGCATCACTAGCAGAGTTGTTGGTTAGTCTTGCACCCAAGCTCTTGTGCGGGGGAGGAGGAAAAAGAGCCTGGTACACACTGTTCATGCATGCGCTAAGTTCATTTGGTAAACTGCATACTACTACGCTGCACTAAAATTATGGAAATTTCGGTTTACCTGCTGAAAGGCCACACTGCAGAGTTATACTCCCTGTGAGACACCTTCAGGTGGTTTTGAAGTCAGAAAGAAGATCGCTTTGATGGTACCTGTCTGCATTGCTTTGTTCAAGACGATCGAAGGAAAAGATTGCATCAGTCATATGCCGTAGCATTTAGCTGGAACCAAGAGCGCATAATTATAAGAACGGGCGGCTGGAGTAAGAGCGTGTAACTATGTAAAATTCAAAACCGGGTGGAATTTACCGCCAGTACTAAAAATAGTAACACGCTGCGTTGACATAACCCATTATGCATTGTTGCTAAGCACGCACATGACCGGGTGTTTTATTTGTAGTACGGTTCAATAATTTTGCCCGGACTGCGGGCTTCTATTGGAGTTACACGCTCTTACTCTAGCCGCCCGTTCTTATGTGCTCTTGCTGGAACGGATGGATGCGTGGATAATTCCTGCACGTGAAGTGCTGAGTACCTTCACTTGTCCCTCATCATCGTCCACACAGAGCATGGTAAGTGGCAAGCATCTTTCACACGGGAGAAGTCAGCATGTCTCGCGGAGGTTAGTGTAACGGAGCAGATTTTACAGAAATCTCCACCAAATTCCCGGAAATCCTGGGCAAACTAAGCATGCGCAAACAGTGTGTATCAGCCTCTTTTTTCTCCGCCTACGCACAAGAGCCTGGGAATGAGGCTAAGTTATATGTATGAAAGCTCTACGGCTTTCCAATGCAACAGTGTAAGGATTGTACCGATAGCCCAAGGGTAACATGACACAGAGAAATGTCCGCAAAACATGGATTTTTCAGAACAGTCAGCACCTATCCTATGCCCGTTACCAGCCTATCTTTGGCACTATATTATAGCTTCATGTAAGAACTTGCATCTCAAAGACAATACACGTCACGGTGACAAATTAAACCTGCGGCTAATGCTGTATAAGTTTGTGGTTTGTGCTATGACAAGCCAGGTATGTGCTGCTTGCTCAGGCTCATCCTATGACATATCATCTGCTAGTTCACTACCTATTATCAACATAATTGACCTTTTGTCCTCTGTCTTCTAATAACTGTCCTCTAATTAACCTCTTGTCATTGTAGAAATCTCAGTTGTTAGTCTCTTAGAATCCAAGCCTCACCCAATAGGGGAGTGTTTGGTTAGCTGAGTCCTTGAGTTTCATTAACTTGTTAGCCAGGTGTAAGACAAGCAGTACTAAGTACAAAAGGTCACAACATCAAATACCTGTAAGGCCTGACCGACTGATTTTCTGTTTCACGAATTTTTTCCTCCAAGTAGTGACCAGGCAGGTAGGTGGAAAAAATATATATTATCCAACCTTTGACCTCACATCAATGCACAATACGCATAGAAAATATACTCGTATCAATTAATATTATAATATAGAGATATATGACAAAAAAAATACTGATATATACAAAAAATGATGACAATGTTTCAAAGTCAATACCTAGCTTAGTCGAGGGCGCTTTCTAACATTGTTTGGCATACGAACATGAGGGGTTTTACCCTCTGACTTGCAGACAAAACAAATAGGCTGTACCACTGCATATTTCCTTTCTCAAAGCACAAATGCTCTCGTCCTCAACAAGGCATTCTTCACCAGTGCCACAATAGTAGCAAGCTGGTGGAAAAGAAACAAGTGTTGCACTATAGTATTGTGTTTCTAGTGTAGTAGTACATCCAATGTTCTGTCGAACCACGACAGTGTCAACCAATGGTGAACTTGGTGGGAACACTGCAGCACCACACGTGTAAGTTTTCTCTTCCACGACTACGTCTAAGAGGACCTTTTCGTTGAGACTAAGCTTTCGTGCAGAATAAATGCATCGTGGCTTACAACACTGTTGGCAGTGAAGGATAGCCCAAACTTTGCTACTGTTAAACAGTGCTTTATGTTTCGTGTCTGCTTCAACTGCTTCTGGGTCACCTGACTGATGCAAAGAAGGACGATCTCTCTTAGTTGGCTCACTGCCATAGAGCTCCCAAATGGGCGATAGTGCTCCTTTGTGGTATCCAGGAGGGGCAGCGGAACCAATGACAGCTCTCTGTATTGATTCTCAGTGGGTGCTGTAGACAATAATAGCAAGATGGATCGAGACACTTGCGGATTTGGAACACATAGTGACTTGCATAGCAGTGTGTGTCCAGAAACTTCTTAAGGGAAGGGCATGTTTCGAGAGCCTTAACTGTCAGATTGTTTGGAGAAAGAGAAAAT
The DNA here is from genome assembly GCA_949130485.1 of Agelas oroides. NCBI lineage: Eukaryota > Metazoa > Porifera > Demospongiae > Agelasida > Agelasidae > Agelas > Agelas oroides. Next base: position 4,257,001 of record OX422190.1, read on the forward strand.
GAAGTAGCTCAAAATGTTGAGCAATCTCTTCATCAGACGCAGCAATAGCACATTGAACTGGCTCTTCCTTCAGCTTCAGCTGAGGAAATCTTTGTGCAAGTCGGGCTATTACCGGACTCATTGAGTCCCTCATAGCAACTGCAAGAGCAGGAGACTTGTCAATTGTGGCTCGTAGGTTTGTCAGTGTGGACTTGTTCCGAATCATTTCTTCTAGCTCTTGATCCATTGCAGCTCGTGCTAGGCTAAAAATTTGTAGAGCTAGATTGAGGGTTGACATCACTCTCTCTGCTAGGTTGCTCCAGCTCTGGTAGGGACAAGTTCGGATGGCAATGAGCATATCCAGATCGAGGCTTCGGAACAAAACTATCATTGCCACCTTCACAGATAGGTATGTCAGACGGTGGTCCGGTCCGCCATCACTGATTATTAGAGCAATGTGGTTGGTGCTTCCTTCCTTCTCACACTTTGTCTGTACTATGTTATGGAGCTCGACTGAGTACCGAAGAGCACTAGATGGTTGAAGAACTTTGTCCTTGAGTGTTACAAAGACAGAACCTGAATAAAACGAATCTCTGGAGTCCTTGGGAATGTTAGGGAAAAAAGCAACTGAGGGTACAACTCCTGATAAGTGAAAATCATGATCCAAAGCCTTCAATTGCTGTAGTGAACTGCCAACAACCAAGGATCGGTTGTGTCCTCTGACACCAGACGAGATTGGACAGTCAGGCTCTCCTACTGGAATGATTGCTTTGTCATCAACTGAGATCATGAGAGATACATCTGAATGTTTTACAGCAAATTCTTTTGCATAGCGAAGAATCACTGCTACGTACTTGGAATCAGGATGTTCTCGGCGTAGCTGACGACACTGCACAGCAAACTTCACATCAAATCTGCCAGTGTGCCGTAGCCCAGTGGTGGCATACGGATTGCGTGGCCAGAATTGCAGCCTGATCCGTTCTACACTGGGGATTGGTGCTTCAATTGACTTCTCTCTGAGGCGAGACGATATGACCTCTCTCAAATGACTCACTGATATGGCGACTGGCATGTACATCGTCTCACCATGACGTCTCTCAAATGACTCACTGATATGGCGACTGGCATGTACATCGTCTCACCATGACGTCTCTCTTGTACAGCTGGGCCAACCTCTTCTAAATAGCTGCAAAGCTCAAGCCAGAAGCCATTAAACTCATGGCTTGCCATTCATCTTTCTCATATCAGTGATGATGTCTGGATCATCCATATCAAGTAGACACTTTGCTACGCGTTCATCTATTTGTTCTTCAGCAACTGTGGTGGGTGCAGATTCGTCTTGAACAAGGGTACGAAAAATGTTCCGCAACACTGCCTTGCTATTGCTCGAAACTCGTGAGGACAGGTGGGTGTATGTATCCAAAAACTCTGACCTCATTTGGCGAGCGTAATAGATCTTCTGTGATTGGTTCAGTTGCGCGATCGTTTGAGTCTGGTCAACTTCATCTGGAAATTTCCAGGCAAAGTTCATTGCCCAAGTTGTTTCCATGAGGATACATGTAGACAGTGATATTGAGAGGTAGTTGCAATTCATTGAGCCATTTTCTTCGCCTATAATGATCCTTGGGAGCGAAATCATTCAGAAACACCGGCTGATAGTTAGGAATTTCCTGGAGACGTTTGAACACATCACTGTAAACATTGCTGACTAACTCAGAACTGGCATGAATGGTCTTCAATACGACATTTTCAGCTGGTGAACGTATCAATTGGGCTGAATGATGTACTTGATTGGCTCGCTCTGCATTCTGACTAAGGTATCGCTCGTACTTTCTCATACACTCAACAAACTGCTCCGTCTTGTTACGCAACTGCACATACCTCGACCGTGTAAGCCATGGCTGTGACAAGAAATCACTCACTGCTTGCACATACCTCGACTGTGTAAACCATGGCTGTGACAAGAAATCACTCACTGCTTGCACATGCTGATTCAGCCTTCCTGGGACAAACGTGGCTTTTTTCTCCTTCTTTCGCTTGTAGTCGTTGTACCCTTGAAGCTTGTCAAAAGGTACAGGCAACTTGATTCCCTGCTCGTAAAGGTTGTCATGGTGAGGATCCAAATACCAAAGTGCATTTGACAGTGCTTCATGACTTTGCTGTGGGCAAACTGTCCGGTGGCCATCCTACTCCCATGGTAGCTAAACAATCAATAACGTCATTGTATAACCGTTGGTCAGCTCTTAACTGACATCCTTCAGAAGAGGTTATCTTTTGTGGAAGTATGTACCGAACAGTCATTATAGAGAGAGAGAGAGAGAGAGAGAGAGACACACAAACCAAACCATCCCCTTCACTGGAAGTAACTCAATCAAGTTCCTTGGCATGACCATCCAGGTTGTCAGGCACAAAGAGGGAGTTAGTAACCAACCTCCAGCGCATGCTCAAAGCTGTGGATGCTGCCCCAGTAACATGCAGACAAAAGCTACGGTTGTACAAAGCTGGGATGTGCCCACGTCTTAGCTGGCTGCTGAATATTGAAGAGCTCCCGTTCACATGGGTTGAGAGGCAGCTAGAGGCAACAGTCACACGGTTTGTGAAGAAGTGGGCTGGCCTTGCAAAGTCAGCCAACACATCACTGCTCTACCTCCCCCAGAAGATGGGCGGCTTGAACCTACCCTCCCTTTCTGTATTCCACAAACAGCTGCAGGTCTCTAGACAGTGCCAGCTCCTGACTTCAATCGATCCATGTGTATGCCATCTAGCAGAGAAGCACCTACAGAAGGAAGACCAGCTGACCAGAAAGCTTTTCAAGCCTGCAGTGGTGGTTCGAGATGCACTAGCTGAAGATCCCAGTCGTAGCAGGAAAGCCTTAGCTGCAGCTGCAAAAAGGAAGGTCAAAAGTCAGGAAGACACTGATAGGCTACTGCAGGTGCAAGACCTCCAGAAACAAGGAGAGATGCTCCGTACCACCACCTCCGACACAGCAACCGTGTGGGCAAAGGCGGTCCAGGCCCTACCATCCAACACCATGAAGTTTGTCCTAAATGCTGCACATGACACCCTTCCACATAATGCCAACCTGCAGCTGTGGAAGAAGAACAATGCTGCCTGCCCACTGTGTGGTGAGAGACAGAGCCTCTTACATGTACTCAACAACTGCAAAGTTGCTAGAAACCTTCGGCAGTACAATCAGCGGCATGATGCAGTTCTCCAAGAGATTGTCAAAGTCATCCAACCCAAGCTTTCCCCTACCACACGACTAACTGCCGACCTCGGTGATGGATATGAATTTCCCACGCACATTGTTCCTACAGATCTTCGCCCGGACATTGTTTGGTGGGACGACCAGCAGAAGTCACTCATGCTTGCTGAACTGACGATCAGCTATGAGACAAACTTTGAAGTAGCAGCTGAGAGAAAGGAGGAAAAGTACGAAGAACTGGTCACTGGAGCCTGTAATGCAGGTTATGAAACTGAACTCATGACGCATTCAGAATGCTGACCCGCCGGATCCGTGAAACAGAAAATCAATTTGGTCTGGCCTAACCGTTGCTTGCTAAATCTAGTGGTGTTGTGAAGTTCATTCTTGCCTCCAGAACTTGCTCTTAGTGTGTTAACACCGCTGCAAAGCTTACGAAAGCACTTACATCATGTATAACAGCTGGTAATGAGCGCTGAGACACATTTTCTCTTCCTCCAATTCCAAAGGCCATCCCTTTTGTCATGTTTTGTTGAGTCCTACGCCCTCCTTTGTTTTCTGGGCACAAGACTAGCAGTACAAAAGGTCACAATATTTAGATATTGTGACTAATTGATAACACCGTATTTCATTGCTGTGTGTATACATGTAGGTTTGGCCGCATTGGGCGTCTAGTGATGAGGGCTGCGGTGCAGAAGGGAGGAGTGGAGGTGGTCGGAGTGAATGACCCTTTTCTGTCTGTGGAATACATGGTGCGTGTCATGTACCTCCTTAGCATCCTCCCTCCATTGTTGTCAAGAACATGACTTGGGACTCGCAGGGTTGATACAATTATGGCAGTCCCGGATAGAAATATTCTGGTGCATATTTTGAGTGCATCACCGAGTTTGACGCGCTGTATCACTGAGCTTTCATTAAGGGCAGGGCTCATATGCACACTGATGTTCACGTGTTTAGGAAGCGCGTATGAACCCTGCCCTTAGTGTAAGCTTAGTGCTGCAACACATCAAACTCGGTGATCCACTCGAAACATGCAACGAAATATTTGGTTTCTATCCAAGACTGCCACAGGTACAAGAACTCATGTAATAAGGATTAGTGTTAAGGAACAATGGAATAGAGGTCATGATGAGAAGAAGACCTAGGTAGATGTATCAGGGGAAGATCCAAGTGGGAGAGGAGGCTCACCTGTTCTGCTACAAGACTGCTGTACAATGCATAGGGGAATCCTTCATCCTTGGAAGGCCATGTTAAAAAAACATTTCTGGGTTAGGGCCCTTGTCCAAGTACCCAAGCATGGTGCTCAAACAATGAAGAGATACTGCTGTTAATGCGTTGTACGTAGGCCTAACATACTGACTTGCCCTTGTACCTGTGCATATTTGAACTTAGTCCTTTCTTCTTGCCTCCAGGCCTACCTGTTTCAGTACGACTCTACTCATGGCCGGTTTCAAGGTGAAGTTGGAACCAAGGATGGGAAGCTGGTCATCAATGGCCGCACTATTGAGGTCTTTTCCATGTGAGTGACCAGTGATTGACAGTTTGTGTGAAGTTCAAAGTGTCTTAGCATGAGGCTTAGGATAGCAGATTAGGTTTGTAAGTACATGTATGTACTTATGTACATATCTGTATGTGCATACATTGCTGAGTGCAGCGAGGCATGGTAATCACATCCTATTCTTAGCCCTGTATGTAATGTAATGTCACACTTTTGGGGCTCCCAGTCTATAGGCACGTGTGATTCCTATCGAAGATAGCACTACTGAGCAAGCAAGCAAGCTCAACCTTCATTGCTCAGTAGTTTTTGGACTCTTTGTCAGTGACATTCTTTCCCAATCAAACTCAATTGCTAGGACTTTACTTGCTGAAAGCCACTGCTCACAGTCACTGAGTGTTTGTCCCAGTTTACTTCACATTAAAGTAGCTGCTCTGCTTTGTGTGAGGCCTTCTGCATGCACTGTTAAATTAAACTTCCAGTTAGTTGTTCTGGTACTATGAGGGCACACTGCTAGAACCCCACTGTCTCCTCCAGTGACTGTGGGGCGCAGATGGTGTGCAAGAGCAAGACCTGGGTTTTTCGCTAACGCTACGAGTCCACCATGAGTAGAGTTTGATAGTAGTGCCCAGGACATTAGTTGTGCTTGTCAATGAGAAACTTGCCAGAATGGTTCAGCTATGTACCGTTTTTCCCGCTCCCTCCCTTGCACGCCTTCCTCTGTCTTCTTTCATTTATGGTTTTTCCTTTCTCTCTGTCTCCTCCCTGACCCCACTTCCCTCCCCCCTTCTCCACACACACCATGCTTCCTCCTCTTGTTCTTGATCACTCCTCCCACCTTCCAACTCTCCCTCCCCCTCTCTCCTTCTCTTCCTCCTGTTGTGTCTTTTAACCCCTTACCTTTGTCCCCTTTGCTTCGTCCCCTTTACTTCATTGTGCTCTTTTCTCTCCTGCTACTCTTTGACCATTTCCCTCCCTCCTCTCTACTCTGTCCACCTCCACCCTCCCCTTCTTTCCTCACACTGATACTCTCTATCCTGGTCCCCTCTTTCTCTTCTCAAACCCTCTCCCCTCCCTGCCCACCTCCTCCTTTTCTCACTTCATCGCACTCTTCCTCCCTCCCATCCCTCCCTCCCCTCCCTCCCCTCCCATCCCTCCCTCCCTCTCCTCCCTCCCCTCCCTCCCCTCCCTCCCCTCCCTCCCCTCCCTCCCTCCCCTCCCTCCCTCCCTCCCTCCCTCTCTCCCTCCCCTCCCCTCTCTCCCTCCCCCTTTCCCCTCTCTCCCTCCCCTCCTTCCCTTGTCCCCCCTCCCTCCCTCCCTCCCTCCCTCCCTCCCTCCCTCCCTCCCTCCCTCCCTCCCTCCCTCCCTCCCTCCCTCCCTCCCTCACCTCTCCTCCCTTCCCTCCCCTCCCCTCCCCTCTCCTCTCCTCTCCTCTCCTCCCTCCCTCCCTCCCTCCCTCCCTCCCTCCCTCCCTCCCTCCCTCCCTCCCACTCCTCCCCCAATATTTCCACCACTCTCTACCCACAGTAAAGATCCCTCTACTATCCCATGGGGCTCGACAGGTGCAGAGTTTGTCGTTGAGTCCACTGGTATATTCACCACGACAGAGAAGGCCAGTGCTCACCTGAAAGGTGGCGCCAAGAAGGTAGTCATCTCGGCTCCCTCGGCCGATGCCCCCATGTTTGTCATGGGAGTGAATGAAGACAAGTATGACCCTGCCACCATGAATGTCATCAGGTGAGAGGGACTATTGTACATGTGACTGACCCGTACGTAGAAGTTGAAGATTATTCCATAATTGTATCGCCGTGCTTGAAACACTCGAGCTTTTGTTAATGGCTGAGCTAGCACGATCTTTGTGGATGCACGACTATCTGATGAGTCTATATAGCGTGTATGAGCCCCACCCTTAACGGAAGTTCAGTGATATGGTGCTTCTAACTTGCTGATGCAATTGAAATACTTGAAGGACTCCGTGGGACTGCCACACTGAGCTTTGTGTTGATTGTTCATGTAGCCACTGGCAGTGGTGTAGTGTTCGGTTGTTGTGAAGACGGCTAACAGGAGTAGTCAGGTGGGGTTGCTCAAGTGTGCACATTTTTGTGCAGGCTGTTCAAAGGTAGCCCCGTACCCAGGCTGTACAAAATGCAGTCGGGTGGCTGGCCTTGTCCATATGCTAGGTAGAAGCTCCTCGAATGCAGCGTGTCTTTTTTGTGCAGTTGTTCTTCGAAGATTGTTGCTGTTAACAATTGTAATTCGTCGCATATTGGCAATGCCCACATTCGTAGATTATCCCAACCCTCCCTAATTAGTTGTCTCCTTTTCTCCCTAGCAACGCCTCCTGTACCACCAACTGCCTTGCTCCTTTGGCAAAGGTGATCAACGACAAGTTTGGCATTGTTGAGGGGCTCATGACCACCGTCCACGCCTATACCGCCACCCAGAAGACCGTGGATGGACCCAGTGGGAAGGTGGGTGCAGGTACAACCCAAAGTGGAGACTATGTCACATGGGCTATTGTAGTACTGTACTCATGCGTTGTTAAGTGCATATGCTTATATCTTGACAGGAAGGTAATGAGCACCTAATACCGTAAATCGGAAAATATTCATGTTGCAAATTTTCATGTTATAAATTTTCATGTTAAAAAATTTCATAGAAATGGATGGGCAATGAAAAATTTTTAACACCGAAACTTTCTTACACGTGCACATGGCAGCGTCATTCTAGAAGCTCAAGGCTTGAGAAGACCATGGAAGAGTATGAAAGAGCTTTCTGTATCCGTGGCTACCATGACTATAATGTAGTGATTGTGCTTCTTGCCAAAGCCTTTGTCCACGATAGCCTTCTCCACTCCCTTTTTTGCGCCGGTTGGCAGACATGTTGACAAGGATCCTTCGGGATCCGGAAGACCATCCTTTGGCTTGAAGTAACTTCGAATTGACATCGCGAATGAGGACTTGTTAGCAGTGAACCGAGTCTATTAAGAGCAGGGCGTTCAAAATGGCTGTCTTTCTATGCATGTCGCGCAACTTTTCGTACCGTAAATTTACATGTATGCACATGGTTTTAATAAATCACTGTTGAAAATTTTTTGCGAGTTTAATTTTCGTTGTCAGCTGGGCCAACGAAACTATTTTAACACCGAACTTTTCCCAATTTACAGTAGTGGGTACATTCATGTGTGCTTCATTTAGAGTGCCTCACAGAAAGGTACTTAACAGCAAATTAACAACGCGTGAAAACAGTATTGCCCAGCACTTAATACACATACATATGGATACAGTATACATGTATTTGAGGTGGTACATAGTCAATGTACAAATCACATTACTTCAGGCATGATGCTGTTTATTATCCGTCTACATGAACATGCATTCTTCATAGACTACCCGGGCATCAATGCCTGACTAGATCGATCATAAATGCTGAGCCTTGCATGAGTAGAGGCATGAAGGAGCTTATGAGCATTATGAAGCAGAGGTGGAAAGCTCCAACCTGGTGTTCATGGTTTTCTTTATTTCTCCAGGAATATGCTAAAATGTGCACAGATAGCCTTGCTTCGTTTACCCTACATCTTCTTTTCATTTCTTACTGTAGAAATGGCGTGATGGCCGTGGTGCTGCCCAGAATGTTATCCCAGCCTCTACTGGAGCTGCCAAGGCTGTGGGAAAGGTCATCCCAGCTCTGAATGGGTATGGTGGATCTAGCAAGCACCCACATAAAAGCCTACCATTTTATTGGGGCATGACACCAGTTACCATACATACATGTAGTCTACATTGAATTATACTCGTGTTTACTCCAGAATACTTTGAGATTTATTATGTGGGAGAAAAGTTTTTTTGCAACTTGATTTTTGTGGATTGTGGTGACCTAATCACCATACTCACGGACATTTCCTTGGCATGGGAAGGTATAGTGAGCAGGGGCTCATTGGTCTTGTCTGTGCCTTCTGTCTTCAAACTGTTGGTATAGTATGTCACACTCTTAGCCTCGTTCCCATGCTTCCCCCGTTTTGTTCTTTGGTTTGCATCCAGTATAATACACAGAAGCGAAAGAGCAGCAAAAAAAACACAAAAAAAACGGGAAAGACCTGGGAACACTTATCACACGTGAATGACATCAGGTGGATGAAGGGGAGTGGAGGGGGGGGAGGGGGGGGGTGTGATGCCAGACTACAAATACATGCACAATAGACCTGAGAGCGAATTTCTTACCGCTCAAGTGGAGTACTTGCAATCTTGTGATCATCTGGTGTCTTGTCTAGAGACAGAGCGCTCGATGATGAAGTCTGCTACTGTATTTGAATGCGGATCCCTCCCACGTCCACCTCACGTCCACCTCACGTCCACCTCACGTCCACCTCACGTCATTCTCGTGATAAATGTTCTCAGGCCTTTGCTGTTTACGCTGATCTTCCGTGTATTATACTGAACACAAACTAAACAACAAAAACATGAGAGGCCTAGGAACGAGGCTATCTCACTCTTGTGGTCAGTGTTATTTAACCCTTTATACGCGAATGACGGATAAAGCTTTGTATCCGGTCTGTGGTTAGTTTGGGGCTTCCCCTACTAATATAAATGGGTTGGTCCAGAAGCCCTCAAGGGGCAGAGCACAATGAACAGTAGATACCTAGGCTTAAAATAACCTTATAGAGCCTTTCTCCGTTCTTTCTTTCACTCTGTAGCGCTTCGTTTGGCTTTACTAACGCTTTAGTTCTTGGGGAAAAAGGATCAAATAATTTCTATTACGCAATGTTAATTATTTCCAGGTTTGAGGTTGATTGCATTCCATTCAATTTCCCATATATTGGTTAAGAGTTGAAAAGTCACCTCCAGTATGACCACATCAATTTTCATACCCTTCTTCCACTCTTTGTTGATAACTCAATACTGTAGGAAAATGTATCAAGCTGATCGATCCAGTGTTTTCCGACTGACATTGTCCCTCTCTCTGTTTCAGCAAGCTGACTGGGATGGCATTCCGTGTTCCTGTTGCTGACGTGTCTGTGGTGGATCTGACTGTCAGGCTGGAGAAGAAGGCAGGTCTCCTGTAGCCTCGTTCCCAGGCTCTCCCCTCGCCCCGATGAAAAATAAAAACGGAGGGGGAGAGCCTGGAACCGATTCGCACGTGGTATTGCGGCACGAGGACGTTGCACTAACCATTAAATAACCTGAAACGTCACTCACGTGAAGACAGCAAAGTAGCCACGAAGTACTCTCAGCTTGTTACTACAGCTCGTTTATTGTTGTGTAGCTATGTAGTCTTTCTTCATAGCCTCGTAGCAATTTTTTTCAAAGTGGAACATGGTAACAGTAAATAGGCAAAGTCTTTCCTACATACTGGGTACTTCTCCTCTGTTGCTGCTGTTTGACCCGTGCCAAGGCCTCACCGACGCAGTCACAGCTCACTTGTTTCAGTAGTAATATCGAGTCAGCCAATCACGTTGCTGCATAATTGCGTCACGACTTTTGTAATTATTGCTGTGACGTCGTCGTGCCGCGATATTACATGCAAATCAGTCCCAGGCTCTCCCCCTCCGTTTTTATTTTTCGTTGGGGCGAGGGGAGAGCCTGGGAACGAGGCTAGGTCTCCTGTGGCTCATTCAATAATAACATTGATTATTGAGCAGCACCTAGCTACTTACAAATCTTGTACTCATTCTAGCATCGTTCCCAGGTCCATTTCCAATAGAGTAGCTTGGTTATGAAGCATGGTATCAAGATTTGTTACACAGATAGTACTTGCCATACAGTACTTGAATATCAAGTTTGGCTGTAAATGATTGCACAGCTAGATGAAACATTTCATATATTATGATAGATAATTCATATTTACCTTACTTATTGTGCCTTCATAGCTCGTCTAGTTTTCAAGACACAGCCGCAGATCCTGTGTAGTACACCTACATTTAACCTAACATCATTCTCATGCTATTCTACAGGCTACCTATGATGATATCAAGAAGACGATGAAAGAAGCGTCTGAAGATCCCAAACTGAAGGAGTACATTGGCTACACTGAGGACGAGGTAGAGGCTGAAAGTAGCCTAGCCTTGTTCACAGACACTGGTTAGATCTAAGCATCCTACTTCCAGTGCAAGTAGTGGAGTGCCTTATGCTTTGCCTAGCGCTAATGCAATTTTTAAGACTTATCGCCAAAAAAGCTGGAAGATGAATGTGAGCATTTCATACTGAAAATGTAAACTGTGGTGCTTTTAATTTGGCTGTTATATCCTTTGAAATCTGCAGTGAGGTTAGAGCTTTTGTTTAGCTTAAGGTGGTGGGTGATTAAGCTATCCAGTTTCCGGTTTACGCCCACCATTGTCCTACTATAGGGTTCAATCAAAAGTAGCCTAGCCTTGTTCACAGGCACTGGTTAGATCTGGGTACCAAACTATGCCTACTATAGGGTTCAATCAAAAGTAGCCTAGCCTTGTTCACAGGCACTGGTTAGATCTGGGTACCAAACTGTGCCTACTATAGGGTTCAATCAAAAGTAGCCTAGCCTTGTTCACAGGCACTGGTTAGATCTGGGTACCAAACTGTGCCTACTATAGGGTTCAATCAAAAGTAGCCTAGCCTTGTTCACAGGCACTGGTTAGATCTGGGTACCAAACTATGCCTACTATAGGGTTCAATCAAAAGTAGCCTAGCCTTGTTCACAGGCACTGGTTAGATCTGGGTACCAAACTATGCCTACTATAGGGTTCAATCAAAAGTAGCCTAGCCTTGTCCACAGGCACTGGTTAGATCTGGGTACCAAACTGTGCCTACTATAGGGTTCAATGAAACGCCCACCAGTTGGTATCTAAATGGTCGCTAATTTGATACTAGTAGCGTGCAGTTCACTTTGTAAGGTGGCTAAAAACCTCTGATTTTTGTGGCATTCTTAGTATATACAGTGCAATCTCTCTTACAGACATTCCCTATAGCAAACACCTCGTGAAATGAAGCAAATATCTGCTGTCTGGATTGATTCTCCATTGCACGTATGCCCTCGGAAATGCGTACCCCTTCACATTTTGTAGACATTAAATCTGTCCCAATTGTGCGCTAACAATCAGCACATTGTCTACACTATTGAAAGCTCCAAGCTTTAGCTGTTCTCTACCAAATACATAGTTACTGCATGAGCTTAGTAGAAAATGGTATCGACTAGCGAAAGAGGCTAGTGTGTACTAGTTTGGTGTTTAGCCAACCTGTGACCTCTGTCGGGCAGACGCTCGTCTACCTCTCCTGCAAGATTGTTGCTGGATTTAACAACTGGACTGCATTTTATAAATTGTGCATCCCTAGTATATTATTGCTTACCTGTGATACTGTACCTCCTACAGGTGGTCTCCTCAGACTTCATTGGGGATACTCGCTCCACCATCTTTGACGCGGGTGCTGGCATCTCTCTCAATGACAATTTTGTCAAGCTCGTCTCCTGGTCAGTGGTTACTTTTGCCTCCCATTAAATGCAGAGCATATATGACTGTAATATTGGTATGTATAAATTGCCTTGTGAGGAGTTGGGGTTAAAAGAGAGAAAACTATACATAAAGGGGTATGTTTGTGAGTGTCTGTGGTGAATGAATAATCGAGTGATATATTTGGGGTCTGCAGGTATGACAATGAATTTGGATACAGCTGCCGAGTTGTGGACCTGCTGGTATACATGGCCTCCAAGCAGTAGGAACATGACAGGAAAACCCTGCTTGTACTGTGTTATAGGGGTAGTATTATACTAGTCTTATGTAGATTATTCAGTCTTTGTAATCATTGTCATTGAAGTTATGAACTTGTAGTAGCTATAGTCAAGTGTGTGTGCATTGCCTTAGCCTCATTTCCAGACCTATCCTCCGTCCAGTTTGTGATCAGTTGCAACAATGGGTAGCTAGTTGCAAAAGTCATGATATTGAGCCTCTTCTTTGGCTAGGGGAATGAGGGTGCTCACAGGTGGAAAGGCTCTTGTATACAAGTGAGTAAACAGGTGATACATGAACATTATGTTGAAGTTTTGCTGGCTAGTACCACTTTTTGTTTGCAAGTTAATGTTTCATCCACAGAGTACGTGCATCACATTACTAACCACTTGACACTCAGATTGCATGGGAGTTGCCAGCACTCACTGACAGGTTCAATACTATTACTTGGGGTATACAGTAAAACCTCCGAACAAAGGACACTTTGGGGACAGGCCAGTTGTCCCTTGTAGAGAGATTGTCCTCTTCTCGGAGGTTTTCCTTCAAACCTATTGGAAATTTCTTAAAGATGAAAATATCACTTAAATGTATTATTATAATATATTCTGCTTCATTTTGATGGTTTTTTTCAATAGCAGTATGGCAAGAGCAACAGTATTATTATGAGAATGATGCTTATATAAACCACCTCACCTCTGCGGATCCGGAATCGGTATACTTCCGGTAGGCGTGGTAATCTGTGATGGGCTGGCCGGCTCAGAGGAGGTCGGACATGATGGTTGAACTTTACTAATTAAAATGGCTGAGGTCACACTAATTGATTTTTCGTATCTCAACAGACTAGCTCTCTCGACTTTCACTGAGGTAGGCCCCAGTTTTCAAATCAGGATTCAAGGCTGGATCCAGTCATAGAAAAAGCTAAAAAAACTTTCTACCTTGCAATATCCAAGATCAATTAGTGTGACCTCAGTTGTTTCAATTAGCAAAGGTCAACCATGTCCGACCTCCTCTGGGGCTGGCCGGGCTGTTGAACGCGATGAGGTCACATTTTCGGACGTCTCGCTCGGTTGCTTTACGCTGACGAGAAGGGCTAGCACGATGAGCAATAGTGCTTTAATGCTCGGTCTTTGAATCCAGCGACGGTGGCGTGACAAAAGCGGTCGACAAGTGTCCGCATTATGTGGGTGTAACTTCACTGTCCGTTTTCGGAGGTAATTTTGTATTGGCTTAGGTACGTCGGGGACTGATCAGTGTCCGTTGTTCGGAGTTGAGAGGTGTCCGCTTCTCGGAGGTTCGAAATGTATTAGTTCTATGGTAAAATCAATCGGGGGCAAGTGAGCCGTCCGCTGTAGAGAGGTTGTCCGCTTTTCGGAGGGTCCGTTATTAGAGGTTTTACTGTATACCATCGAATAGACGCCGCCCTCGAATAGTAGCCGCGGCCGGCTGTATACGCGCATGGATAATGCGTCCTAGTAACTGAGTCCTGTATTACCCATGAGGTACGCGGCATACGCACACGACGTGTCGTATGCGAATATAATAATGGACGACTTGTGGATGATGACCGACTTGCGCATGATGACCGACTTGCGCATGATGACCGACTTGCGCATGATGACCGACTTTCGCATGATGACGTCGGCTGGGGTAAAACCTAGGGGATTTTGTAGTCCTCCTGATAAAACACCGTTATAACTTGTGTTCAACAGTAGCTGTTCGCGGTCTTTTTGCATGCATTGACCACAGCAGAATGTTCTATCACCTGAATATAGTTTCTAGGCACTTCAGACGTTGCGCAACGTTTCGGCTAGCATGTAAAGCTATGGAGGGCGCTCAAGAGTCCCAATTATAATCGTTACAACTGCAATTGCAGTTACCTCAAGTTAGAGTCCAGCGTCAGCGATAACTTACCTTGCTGGAATAGATCCTGTAGCCTCGTTCCCAGGTTCCTCCGTTTTTATTTTCCGTCGGGGCGAGGGGAGAGCCTGGGAACGAGGCTAGATCCTGTAGAAGGCGCAGAACCGCTGCCCCGCCCACATATACATGCACTCCCCCTGATTTAGCCATGGTTCAGCCACACTTTACCATGCCAGATATAATAAGACTAAAACTGTACATATAGAACAACGGTTTAACACTGATTGTGCAAGTTCAGCTGTGCTCTTTCTTGGACAGAAGAGCTCTTCGAGGATTGTCTCGGCTTGGATCTGCACACAGCACAGTTCATGGTCGCCTTAGTCGGCATCTAAGGAGAGCGGCCCTGCGAAAGTGTACGGAGGGGAAGAGAGTCTACTCTCTGGTTACTCTCTCCAAGAAAAGCTGCATACCCACATGACAACAGCATCACAGCAGCTGGAACTTATTAAATCATACAAATTCAGCTCATGCCTTCCCACCCGCCCCATTGCACAAAATATTAAACACAATATACCGGTAGACGAAAAGGTGGCTTACAAACAGTTTCAAGACAGAGGTCTTAGCCGTTTTCCAGAAATAGTAGCTACAATGCCGGGGAGACATCAGCTGAACCGTCGGCGGCTTTCCAGTCAATTAACGCCACTCACCGTACGGCAATACCACCGTCGGACTCGCTTATGAATATACTAACTCTTTGGGCAGCATATATTAGTAGTCTCGCGGGCCAGAGAGAGTCCGGTCAAATTCCCATCATCATCTCGTGTCTAACACGCCAAGAATTTCTTGGCGTGTTAATTGACGTAGTGGCGAATGGGGCGCGCGGTTGCCTTTTTTGGCATGGTACTTGGAGAGCGCGGTGTTTTAACGGAAGTCCTGCCTTTTCAGAACACGTCCCAATTATGTTCGCACCTACTTCATTAGGTACCCTGCTGCTGAGTATGCAACACGAAAGCCTGATGGGAATTTGACCAGACTCTCTCCTCCCCGTGTGAGAGTCTGGCCTGCGAGACTAATATATTAGCGCATGGAGACGATCAGTCTTTCCGCGTAGCAAACTGATCTTCTCAACACGCGTTTGGAATTCCCCATACATTCTCTACGGCTAGCCTCGTTCCCAGGCCGTTCCCGGCTCCAGTTTTGATCGCTTGCAGTATACTGGAAGCGATCAAAACTGGAGCCGGGAATGGCCTGGGAACGAGGCTACTCTACGGCCAGCTGCCGAACTTTTTACCCCATGGGCATGGGCCCATGGCCCAGCCCTCGTACGTGACGTCATCATGCAAGTCGGCCATTTCTGACAACGGTCAACGGGCTACCGCTTAGCCTCGTTCCCAGGCCCTGCGCGTTTGTCGCTTGCAGTACGAAATTCGCGCAGAGGGCCTGGGCTCGTTCATCACGTGATGTGTGCCGCAGCTTACGTCACGTCCATTCTACTGGAATCAATGATGTCATAGATGAGCTAGCGCCTTGTTTACCGTTGAAAGAGGCCCCCCGAGATCACAGTAATGGTTAGCGTGCAAACTTACTTAAGTGTTAAAAGTCTCGGCAGCGGAAGAGCACAAGCTGCCATGCTTAGCTGGATAGTAGACGTATATATTCAGATACCTTGGCCACATCGTGTTACTAGGTCGAACCTGGATTTCGGCTCCTCGTCTTCTTCACCTCGAGTTTACTATTGTAGTCTATCGTACGCGCGTGACCTGTTTCAGGTTCTTCCAACTCCATTTATGGTTATCTGGGTATAACCAATGCTGCAACACGGCGCGACCATATCTGGTGTGACGTAAAAACGCGTCCTGCGGCACACATCACGTGATGAACGAGCCCAGGCCCTCTGCGCGAATTTCGTACTGCAAGCGACGAACGCGCAGGGCCTGGGAACGAGGCTACTACCGCTTGGGCTGTTCGTGTTGTAGCCTCGTTCCCAGGCCGTTCCCGGCTCCAGTTTTGATCGCTTGCAGTATAAAAACGGAGGGGAAGGCCTGGGAGAAAGAGTCACGTGCGTGACGTCAGGTAGACGTGAGGGGGGGCGGTGCCCGATCGTTGTAATTCACAAACTTTGCGTTGATCAGCCTCGAGTCTACCATACAATGAGCTGTATTGATGCTGTCTTTCGAATGTTACAGTCTCAAGTTCTTGGACAAGATATTACAAGAAGGACCTCGAGATTCTTCGTCGGGCACCGCCCCCCCTCACGTCTACCCTCACGTCTACCTGACGTCACGCACGTGACTCTTTCTCCCAGGCCTTCCCCTCCGTTTTTATACTGCAAGCGATCAAAACTGGAGCCGGGAACGGCCTGGGAACGAGGCTATTCGTGTTGTACGACTCGTTTCCGGCACGGCTGACAGCAGAACTGGGAGGCTGCGCATACTACGACAGCGTCTAATGTTCGTCACTGTATCGCTCGTACGCGTACTTTATCCAGCATTTGTTGATGTCTGCGGGCTTCCAAAGAAATATACGGCACCAGCAGCCAATTAATATATAGTAAAGTAAACTGATTGGGGCAACACTTTGTGATGACTGGAAAAGCAGCTGTTGAAAGGCAAACCCCGTTCTTAGCGTTTCTTCAGCAAGTACAGTCCAGAACTGCAGCGGAGCGGTGAGCGATGTAGATCAAGCTGCTCACGCCGAGCTCACTTGCTTGTTCAGTATCACTGCAAAAACACTTAGGTTAGGCTTACTTCAGCCGGCACACTTTCAGGTTGTCTCAGTTGCATCAGCATGACCAAAGTGCTACCAAATAGGTTTTCTTGAAAGTTCGTAGAGGAGCTTCTTCTAGTTACATCCAGAAGACCCATTTGGCTACATTCCTGGCATTTCCAAGGAACTCTCCAAGAGCAGATGAACTAGTAAGATCAAAGAAACAACAAACCTCACCTGAAATGCTGATTTGGCTTTGGCTGGCTTTCTGAAAGGAGATACTAATAACAAAATGTGAGAAGCTTCTCAACTGGCATTTCTTGAACTTTACGTGTCACGCACACAAAAGGAATGCAGCTGAGGTGACCAAAGTATGGTTGAAGTCGAGCTCGGTTGAAGTAACCTAAACCCTTTGTACAGTAGGTCTATATGCCTAGTGGTATCTATGGGGGGGGGGCAAAAACGCCCGCATCATCGTGAGAGGGTGGGGTCTGGGCACGAGACTGGGTTCAATTACCGGGTAGTAGTAGTCTCGCGTAGCCAGACTCTCACACGAAAGTTGACTAGCCAGTTTAGTGACCAGTGTTTGTGCCCATCAAACATGCAAGTCATGTGGTTGCTTGTTGGTCTTGTCAGCGTTCTTGTTACCAATACCGCAGCACAGTCCTGTCCAGCAAACCTCAACTCCGATGCTCAGATTGTTTTCGTTGCTGACAGAACGATTCCTCTGGATTCAATACGTCCAGCTGCTTTTGATGATACCAATCTGACATTCTTCAGAGAGATTTTAGGTTTTGATGATGCTCGGATTCAGCATGAGACTCAAAATGCTTTCCAGTTCTTCAATGAAAGGTTTGGTTTGGACTTCTTTCTCTCTGAGCCAGATGAGTTGGGCCGTCGCTTCTTCCAAAATGCCACCCTTCAACTTTTTAGCCGGCAACCCACTTCTGGTCTTGTAACCTTTAATCGCTGGCTTATTACAGGAAGCACCCGGGCAAGATGCTACACTGTATCTATTGGTGGATATGCCATCAGCTTTACTGGAGACCAGACACTGAGGGGAACATATGGTGGAGAAGAAGGAATTCGGGTCACTAGCAGTAAAAGTCTGGAATATGGATACATCTCTATTTCAGTTCCTTATCGTGGTCCAGTTGTGATTCAACAGCAGACTCCAATACCAAATGAAGCACAGCAAATTGGGATCTTTGTCTTGTTGTATGAGTTGTCTCATCCAACACTGGGTCAAGGTGCTCTACAAGGATTCTATCAGACAGAACTTGGTGTTGTAAATGGGACTAGTATTCTTCGTCGAGCTGGGACTGCAGTCATTACCTTTCCAGCTAATGTCCTTAGTTTCAACTGAAAGAAAACTGCATTACTAGGGGAATGTAGAACATTGTGGGGGGCGTGCCAGAGTGAGCTGATCACAAATTTCAATCTCACAATGTTAATGAGTAAGTCAAGCATGCACCTTCCCATTTAATTCACAGTTTTGTATTTATAAACAATGTCAAATGAACGGCTTGCTGTGTACACATAAACAACTGTGCCAGGAGTGGAGATAAATAGATTCATGTCAGCCCTACATGAATCAAGCCTGAGCAAAATCCCATTTTAGTGAAAAAAAAAAAAAAAAAGAAAGTCTGTGAAGGAAACCAAAAATTAATACTGGCACATTTCTACATTACTAAAAAGGAGTCTGTTCTCTTCTGCAACACCATTCCAAGTTCTTGGTTCTTTTATCTGCTAACTATGCTAAAATTAAACTATGGCTTTACATGAAGAAACTTAACACAAATCGTTTTGTTTGGGGGGGGGGGGGGGGGGGGGGGGGAACCTCATGGCACGTCTCTCTGAAAATTTTCTGGGAGTCTGTCCAGTTCTGCAGTGCTTTCTTGCAGTATTCTGAGTTTATCTGCTCATTCATAAGGAACTGTATGAAAGTGTACCAAATTTAAATGAAAACGAGGTTCTCTCAAGTCTCAACTGAAAATTAGAAAACATTTTTGACTGAATGCTTCAGTCATATGCATCATCGGGGAAGTGTGAGTAAACACTAACATTTAGAGTCATGTACTAAGGATACATGTCACTGGAGGTCTAACATGACGGCAAAGATTCGTTCACTGTTTCTGCCTTTTTGTTCACCACAGTCAAGTAACCAGTATAACCAGTGACCTCCTTTCAGCTAAAGTGCTTCTCTGCAGTTGTCATCTTCTTTCACCAGTATAGTGCATACAGCTCACTGCAAAACAAATTGGTTGTATTAACTACAAAGTGGTTACCCTGGTCGCAGACAAGCTGAAGAGACAGTGGTTATGTATCATATATTTTGCTGATTACATAAAACAACTGGAGAGGACGCTTCTCAGACTATCTAACAACCAGAATCTTGCAGTTAGTAACCACTGAGGAAGGGGTCATGCACCTGCTTGTATGCAATAACAACCATGATCTTGCAGATATAGTAACCACTGAATATTTGTGAGAGAGTCACCAGCTTTTATCAAAAGCATCATATTGTGTAGTTGTAGTGACTCCCTCACAGATGATCTGAGGGTTGTCAGCTGATTTTGGGCTCAGGTTGCTTATGAATTAGCCTCTATATACCAAAGTAAACTTCTCATAACTACTGTCTCCTCAGCTTGTATGCAACCATGCAGGGTAACCACTCAATTGTTAACACAACCGATCTCTGTAGGTTTACAATCTATGATTTTATCACGTGATGTGTGCTGCAGGTCTACAGTACCGAAGTGCGTCTCAAAGCTCTAATCTGATTGGTTAATGGGTTAGGATGTTGTTAGGGCAATGGCACATATGTGCATATAAATGTGTATAAAGATTGACCAATAGGGCTAGCTTTGAAAAGTACTTCGGGATAGCTCCTGCAGCTACATAAGCTACATCACGAGCTAGCTCGAGCCTAGAGCTCGAGCATGCATCCTGAAATCAATGATGTCATAGATCAGCTAGCGCACTGTTTAGCGTTGAAAGAGGTCCCCAGAGATCACAGTGATGGTTCGTGTGTGAAATTACCTATGTGCTAAAAGTCTCAGCAGCGAAAGAGAAGCTGTCATATTTAGCTGGGTGTCTCTATTCACTAGACTGGACTACTGGACTGGACTACTAGACTGACCTTTTGCCACTAAAAACCATTTTCATAATTATCCTCACTTGCCTGTAGTGTTACATACTGCTTAGAAACACAGCCTTACACTATGCAAATGTAGGTTTCCTGGCAGGTGAAAGTCTATAAAGGTTTTATAATTACCGTAGGAAGACAACAGTAGCCTGGTAAGCTTCCAACTTGCATTTTATACCACAGTTGTCAGTGACAAGTAAGATACACAAGTACTGTAAAAAAAAGTTTAGGTTACTTTAACCATGTTTTGGCCACCTCAGTTACATTTCTTTTGTGTGCGTGACACATACAAGGAGTGCTTAGAATTTGATCAGAGTGTAGTTGAGAAGCTTCCCTCTTTTGTATCTTCTTTCAGAAAGCATTACAAGCCAGCATTTCTGGTGAGGTTTGTTGTTTCTTTGATCTTACACATCTGCTCCTGGAGAGTTCCTTGGTTGCATGGTTGTGGTAGAAATGCCGAGAATGTAGCCAAATAAGTCTTCTGAAAAAAGATACTAGCTATAATGTAACTGAAGAAAGGCTCCTCGATGAACTTTCAAGAAACCTATTTGGTGGCATTTCTTGGTCACACTGATGCAACTGAGACAACCTAAAAATGTGGTTAAAGTAACCTAAGTGTTTTTACAGTGCTAGCTAGCTAGAAGCTTCTATCAAGGCAAAAGGTCAACTGTACTGCTACCTCTCAATAACACGGTTGCTCTCCGGAAGTGATTAGCCTCACCCATTTGGAAACTATCTGTAGTCAAAAGCATTGGGCAGCAAGAGGCCGTGTTTTTACAGGCTAGTATAATGTAGCTTGCAACTCTACTGGTGGGTGAGTCTAATTACAGGGAATAAAAGTGGTTTTTAGTGGCAAAATGGTCAGTCCAGTAGCCCAGTCCAGTGAATAGAGACACCCTATTTAGCTGGATAGTAGACGTCTATCCTCAGATACCTTGGCCACATCGTGTTACTAGTCAAACCTGGATTCCAGCTCCTCGTCTTCTTCATCTTCAGTTTACTATTATAGTCTATCGTACACGCGTGACCTGCTTTGTTATTCCAACTCCATTTGTGCTTATCTCTGCAACACGGCGGTATTTGGCAATTTTCGTGAGACATAGATGTACGTCTGCGGTGATAAAATGCAGTGGCGTAGCCAGGTCATTGGTATTGGCCGGGCACCTGCTATACGCTAGCTCCAGGGAGTCTACTAGCCGGTACTACATACACTAGCGCTCGCGCGCGCTTCGCGCAAGATCGCGTGACATGCGCGGGATGAACATTAACATGGTGCTTACGTGCCCGGCCAGCCCCCCACTTCGCTACGCCATGCGCCACTGATAAAATGTACCAGCTTCTTTCATACTGCAAGCGACGAACGGCAAGGCCTGGGAACGAGGCTAGCTGGGAAAGGAAAACGGGATGGGAACGGGAATTTGCGCAAAAAGCCGTGTAGGGGCAGAGACGACTCGGGACTCTTCACAAATAGAACCAGGGACGACTAGGTCTAGGGACTCACGGTAGCGGTCTAATCTTGTTCACGAGTAGGACCTGGGGGGGGGGAGATTACAACAATCAACTCGATCCATAGTCAGATTGAAAGTATTGGTAATTTAGTCCGCATGCCTCTACATACAGTTAGAGATCAACTGCATGAACACCCCTCTTCTCCGTGACGGTGTTACAGTGATATGTGTTTATCCGGGGAACGTGTGCCCCCGAACACATTTCCCTAGTCCGGATATCTGTTCCCCGAACAGATATCACTAGAGTCAGGAGTTTCCCTTGCGAAAACATCAGTGATATGTGTTTCCATCTTCAAAGCTTACACTTGCAGGATATTGACAATGACTGAAGGGCTTAAAGCATGCTTGTTCTTCATCTAGCTAAGCATCTCAAGAATGGAAGAGGACCAATACAAAAGCATTTTCAACTATGCTATGTTTGGAGCATCTGCCAAGATATAGTAATCAGTTTCTGTTCATGCTATCTTCACCAAGTGGCTATTTTCACGCGGTGGCCCACATCTAAATGATGAGATTTTATTTATGTGTTCTAACTAACTATAACTAATTCTACTTTTATAAATTTATCTGTTTGTATATGCCTTGTACCTTTGCACCTATCGTGGTGTGTGGCAATATTATTATACCCCAAGATGCAACTTAACCCCTTCGCGCATGTGCGTGCGGGATATTTAAAAGGTAGTCTGATAGCAGTTGCTGAAAACCATGAGCAAGTTGGGTTTGCTGATTAACTTTTTTGGTCGTACTTGATTTATAATGTCTGATCAATCAATGGTAGTTCTAGGAAATGAATAAGGGAAGTGGAGAATCTATTTACAGCAGAGATAATCCTGCTTCTGCCCCACAGACAGTATAATAGAGCTGGGACGATATTATGTTTCACCATATCGATATATTGATCTATCTTTATTGCAGTATATCAATATATTGAGAAGGTAAAGTCCACCAAATATTAATGACAAGGAAATGTAAACTAGTGGAACATAGGCCAAAGTACAATAACAAGGAAAACTTAAGAAACTGCACACAAAATTGCAGTGTCTACAAATTTTCACACAAAAACAGCAACATGTTTAACGTTTTTAGGCTTTAGGCAAGATCTTTTCTCTGAAATAAGATCACCAGCAGAACAGTAAAAACATACATGAACCTTGACCTGCCATATCGATAACTGAACAGACGGTATCAATATCATATCGTGCCAGTGAATATTGCGATATATCAATATATTGAAATATCGTCCCAGCTCTACAGTATAACCTGCAGCTGTCTCATGTGGCTTAATTTGACTGCAGTGAGTATGGAGGTTTTCTGCTCAGGGTGCATAGTAAGGTCTACTGACTATGATTTGTGGCACTGTGTCCAACCAACAGTTGGGTCAGTAGTGATGTTAGAAAATGTAGACTCTGTTGACTCATACAGTCATTAGAGCTCCCAAGCGGTGAGTGAAAACTGCAGATAGAATACCCAGTTGTTGGAAAGCATGCAACCAAAACAGGAATGTTTCGCTTGAGCTACATTTACAGCTTCATCTGCCTCCATTGGTCAGCAGGGTTGTCTGGTTCACTCTATAGGTTTTAATGAAAGCCATTAGAGGGAAACAAGAACTTCCATCCGTTACATCTAATCTCATACTTTGCTAAGTCATGTTGAGTACCATAATGGTGTTTGTAAACTGTGACTCTTTAAACATACTCTTATCGCCTGGGTAACTACAAGGCTAAACCAAACAGTCATTATGACCATAAAATAATGCATGATGAGATACATGTCACCAAAGCAGCTTACTTAGTTCTTACACATACTAGGAATACGCATGCGCAGAGTATGCCTCGCGCAGAAGAATATCCGGAAATATGCAAGTAGATATCCGTTGTAACCACGTGTAGCGTGTAGGTGCTAGGTGCTGGAGACGAGATAGAGCGATGAAGATGGCAAAGCGGTCGTCTGAAGAGTTTCAGGAAGTGAGCGTAGTGTCATGCGAGTATCTGTCAGACTCTTTCTCCTTTGCCTTACTCTCTTCTGATGCAGTGTCCCTTTGTTTCCGTCTTCGCTCTCTAGCACGATCACGCTTTGACTGCTTCTGCTCCATTTCGGCTCTCGGACGATCTTTTTCACACGTCGATCGCCTCCTGCTCCCACCAGTACCATGTGGCCCCTGCTCCGTTTCGGCTCTCGCACGCGCGCACGATCTTTCGATCGCCTCCTGGTCGGACCAGTACCACGTGGCTAGTAGTCTGGGGACGAGACCACAGAAACCGCGCCCACGTAATCAAAGTGTGACGGATATATATATAAAGTCACAAAAAAGTTTGCCAAATGCAAACAAGCACATGTAGGGATGAAATCCTCAAAAACCAACCAAACAAGACGGGAACGACACCACAATACTTTTACACCATCCCTACATCTTGTGCCATTTTGCCAAAACTGTGTGTTTGTATTTGTTTTTTAGTTGTGTGTAGAAGAGGGTTGTCTTGTAGATGGAAGGGTGTGGCGTGGGTGTGTTGTGCATAGTGAGTATGTTGTGTTGTTGGTGGTTGCTACTGAGTGTAGCAGGTATGGTCCAAGTTGTGTGTAGAAGGTGTGGAGTGAGTGAGGAGTGGTGAGTGTGTGTGTTATGTTGGAATGTGCATTATGTTGTTAAGTTTTATGCCTGTTTAGCATGATAGATATGGGTTGTCTTGTATACAGGTGGCTGTGAAGTGAGTAGCGGTAATTTTGTAATGCTTTGTGAAGGATGGGTTATTTTGTGAGATAGTTGAATGGAGTGAAGTACTATGTTTGTTTGTGGTTGGTGTGGGCTAATAAGTACAAATGTAGAGGGTTTTGTGTTGTGTACAGGTGGCAAAATGGCACAAGATGTAGGGATGGTGTAAAAGTATTGTGGTGTCGTTCCCGTCTTGTTTGGTTGGTTTTTGAGGATTTCATCCCTACATGTGCTTGTTTGCATTTGGCAAACTTTTTTGTGACTTGTTTCTGTTGTTTTTTGTTGTTGTTGTGTAACCACACCCCAAGTGAAATGACTTGTTATGTAGTTTATTGTTGATGTTGATGGATTTCTGGAGGATGTTAGCTGTTTGCACTTGTCCATTTGACAATGGAATCATGGGTGTAACTGTTGTCTAATTGGGTATGTGCATGTGTGTGTGAGTGGTTGTTCTAAGGCACTGTGGTATATACATGACTGTCTACCTGTTCTGTTGTATGACAGGGTTGTAACACTGTATGTTGTGTGTTGTCCAAGGAACAGTTTCTATAGCTGGTTATACATTGTGGGCAGGTGTGTGTAGGTTGTGTATGGTGGGTGGCAGGTACATAGGTCATAAAGAGGTAAGGCATAACTGTGGTAAAGGAACCCTTGGAGAGTAAGAGTGTTTTTCCGGGTTCTTCCAGTACTTGTTACGGGACGCTTGCCTTTTGCTTTCTTTGTTTCGCAGATAGTTCTGCTTATCCCGCGCCCGTTTCTTGTGGACGTTACGCATACTGCGTTCCTTGTCAAATCCAGCACAAGTACGTCAACTGCTGTATGAAAGTAGCAACATATGCAATCGTTTGGGAATCAATCGATCGTCAAGCTCTCTACGGAAGTAGAATAACCGCAGCTGCATCAGCCGTTTCGCCAGCGTACAACTTCCGCCAATTTTAATTTAGCCACGCCCACTCGTTTTGAGTCAGCAAACGGACGCCTGAAACGAGCGAGATTCTTCGTGCGACTTGGATGTACTATATCTCAGTGGTGGCGCCACTTATTGCTGCTTTACACGCAGGGCATATGAAGACGGCTTTCTACAGTCGAACAAACCAGGAACAATGTTGCTACCCACCTCATAGTTGATACCACCGCCGATCTCGTACAGCTCCTCCGAATCACAGCTAAAAACCCTAGTGTAAACTGTCCTCCCGAAAAGCGTTTCGCCAGCTGCATTCAAGTCAAATTTTTGAATACTGACAGCAGATTGTTAGCTCAATTCTCACCCTGGGAAAGAACTTGTTCTGGCCATTCTTCGGGTCGCTGTGTCTGCTCAAAGTTGACCCAAATATTATCACATAAACAGCCCGTTCCCAGGCTCCTCCCGTCGCATAATGTTACAGGAGCCTGGGAATGAGGCTGCTACATCACCTACAATGCCATACATACACCAGTTAAACGAAAAAAATCCACCTATTTGTACAAGATGGTGTTCTCTTGTGGGTATCAAAAGTTCAGCAGTAAAGCAAATTAGTACACTAGTATATAAAAGTTCAATGCAAAGCCTGTGCACACTGGTTATTCATCAAAGATGGAGACAGTCTCCCTACAGAGAGGAGTGAACAGAAGCAAGATTAAAACACATCATTATAATACTGCATAGCATCAGTGGCAGTGTTGCCACTCTGGCTGGTCCAGTTTTGGCTAGATGACTTTCACGCAAAGGCTTTATAAAAGGCTTGCCAAGCCACCAATGGTGGCGAGAGAGCATGCAACTGGCATATCCGAATATGTGAAATAACCTCTTTATTAGTATTGTACCTTAGCCTCATTCCCAGCTGTGTGGGAGGAGAGAAACGGCCCAGTATTGACTGTTTGTCCATACACAATCATTCCCAGAATCCGTTTACGTTTTGAAATTGTCAGTAAAATCAATACATATATGTCCGATATATTTCTGTATCACTGACTTGTAGCCATCTATTGCCAGTTAGAATTACCTTCAAACCCAAGAAAGTGGAGGCTATTCCCTATACATACAAAGGTGAAGATGCTTTCTTGCGGCTAGTTTCGGTAAAGTCAGCACACTGTGAGGTTCAGTTTACCTATTAAAAGACCACACAGCAGGATTGTGCTCTCTATGAGACACGTTCAGGGGGGGCAAAACTGTCATTGCTTTGACTGCATCATCTTGTTCAAGGCTAACGTACACTTCAAAGCTACCTTAAAACTTCAAAGTAATCCTGCTGAGGTGGGGTGGATAATCAGTTCAGTGTAGCCAGTGTAGTGCATTTGGTACAGCTGGTGAAGGACCTCAGTCTGAAACATTCATCAACTACATTCAATAATCTGCTCACAGGGAGCATAACGTACAACCCTGCACTAGTACTATGGTCTTTCAGCAGATGAACTGAAATTGGCTGTATTTAGCGTAACAGAGTAACATGCAGGCTACCACCAGAACTTCACAAGTTGTGCCAGTCTACACCATGAAACTAGAAATCCAAAGTTAGTATAAATACTAAAGTAATGATATAAAATTTGCTGCATAACAAAGCCTTTACCTACGTACCACTGAATTCTAAAGTGTTTGAGCCAAGGAAAACCTGCAGCACTAAACTGCTTATGAGCATCTTGGGGTGTGGTTACTTTGCTCGTATAAATACTCAAGTAATGTTGCTGCATAACATTACATACTCTTTCCTTAAGTAAAGTGCACTGGCAACTACATAGCAAATGGTTAGAATAGCTTTGCAAAACCATGCAGAGAGGGCCTAGCTACACATGTGAACCAAAGATGATTTTCGTGTCAACCCTACCGATTTTCACCTGACATCAAGTTGCCGTATTTCCTCCTGCCCTTGAATTACCCCGCATGCACATGCCCACTTGAGCTAAAGAAAATTAACCCCACCTTCGAATAGTTCCCGCACAGTAATGAAATTCATAAGACTGGAGGGGTGGTGGCGGATGCTGCAGCAGCGATCTCGGCTAAGGCAGCCACGCTCACTGCTGGCAACGAGGACGACTTGGACGGGTCAGATCCCTTTGCTGATGATGAAGAATTTGAGGATGACGAAACTATAACAGATGATAACTAGCTAGGTTGTGTAACTAGTATATATATATCTTAGTTATCGTCTGTTATAGTTTCATCATCCTCAAATTCTTCCCGCTTTTAGCTTTGGTGATTCAGATATTGACTAGCCGAAGGTCTGTACTCACACACTGTACTGCACTGTACATACCTACTACTTGTACCGTACCATGACTGAGGTCAGTCATGTGCATTTCTTGGGCGTACACGTGCACACAATTGATGGTGCACATGCATGATCGGAGCACACGCTGGACTAGGCTGAAGTTAATTGAATCAGCCCTTGTATTGTACCCACGGATACGTACGGTCTGAAATTAATAGTACCCGTGGGAAATAATCAAGGAAATATGGTAGTCACTGCACATAGCCAGTATTACCAGGCCTTTCTGGTGTATCTTAAAGCTGGGGTAAAACTCTGGACACGAGGCCTACAGAAGGTTTGAGGCATCCATGTAATAAAATAGGGGGGTGCAAGGTGAGTGCTGCACAACATTGCCAGGTCAAACTGCTTCAATATTACAATTTTTTGAGTCTCAAATACACAAAAAGTATGTATGGGAACAACTTACTATTTACTCGGTAGAAAGTTGCACCAAAGGACAACATCCACAGCAAAAATCGTCATCTCTGTTAATGGCGAAACGCTGTTCGGGAGGCGATCGTGTCCCTCATTCGGGACCAGCAAAATGGAGGATACCTCGAAGACGACGCTATTTCTCCACTGTTTCAAGACGTAGGAATACCGGACTTGTTCAGTTACATAGTACAGTCCCTGCTCTGCCTCCAAGACCCAATCAACTGCTGCGTGCTCATACACGAACGACTCCAGCTGCCCTCAAACAAAGTGCTCCAAATGGAGTCCGCCACGTGGTCGGTGAATTCATGACGTATTCGTATTTACGCCAAAAATTAAAAAATGACCACTCCTATTGCACTTCCGGTCGCTGGCGAAACGGCTGGCATGCCAACTTCACGTGCTGTAGCTGTTGAACTTCTGTTGACGTAATCGCTATGAATATTCTATTCTAACAAAATGGCGTATAGCAGCAAGCATAAGCGTGGGGTTACCTGAGAATCGCCGATTAATTCGACTTCTTTCTTTGAGAACGATGAGTGGTGGGTATAATACCCAGTAATTTATGCTGATCTTTCGCGTTTGAATTGTTGTAATAGCTTCAGCCGTTGTCGTGCTATCGTGGTGAGCAAAAGAAGAAGAAGAAGAAGTCAGAAGATAGACGATTTGCCTTTTTTAGCGACTTGACTGTCAGGTACTTAGCGATGCTTTCCAGCAAATTTAACGATCCTGTTGCCCATGGAAGCACTCGATAATGTCTGATATGGCTCATGGAGGCCGTTGACTTATCTAACGCGGACATTTCGAGCGTGTCATTTGTGCACTTTGAATGTGGCCGCCATTTTTTTTCGGGGTCATCCCTACATATGGCGTACTACCGTACGCCATGATACATACATACAAACGCGAGCTGACTACGCTGCACGATTAGTAGCCTCGCGCTAAGGCGCTCGGCAACAAGCTACTCAAATCTAAGCTGTGAACAAAAGCTATAATGGTTTGCTAAAAGCCATGAGGAAAACTATTCATTTTGAAACAAGTGTACGTAGAGTCTCACACAATGTTTCACTGTATGTAGAGTTGAACAAGCTCAATGGGATTATCTTCATCAGGTTAATTTTGATGATGTTGCCTTTGGTCTGCACAGATGCGCAACTCAAGTCATCAGTAGTCGGTTGAGAAAGCACCTTGCAGAACCATGGTAGGCCTGGGGGATCACAGCATGTACGCTCAAGTCCACGGCAGTTTTGTCCATCCCACAGTGGATCATTAGACATAATCCCATGCATGTAGAAGTGTTAAGTCCTGACTCACAGTAGTAGTCAGAGCCCACAAATTAGGAGGAGCTCTTCCACCACTGCACGGACAGTTAAATCCATAAGTACTGTGAGCAGCTGGTAGTA